>OX459108.1:13905180-14467680 GCA_949775045.1 Metridium senile
GTGTTGGCGATAATTACTATGGCGATGAGGATGAGAATGATGGAGAGGATGATGGTTTGATGATAATAGACGTGCTAGTGTTGGCGATAATTACTATGGCGATGAGGATGAGGATGGTGGAGAGGATGGTGGTGTTGATGATAATAGCCGTGCTAGTGTTGGCGATAATTACTATGGTGATAGTGATGGTGCTGAGGATGATGCTGATGATGATAATGACTATTATTATGATGCTGATCATGCTGATCATGAGTATGATGGTGAGGATGGTTATTATTATTATGGGAGTGATCATGAGGACGATGGTGATTATTATTATTATCATCATCATCATCATCATCATCATCATCATCATTATTATTATTATTATTACGGGGGCGATGATGATGGTAGTGCTGGTGATGGTTATAACTGCACTGGTGTTGGTGATGATGACAATGATGATAGTGATGTTAACGACAATTAAAAGGATGTGGTTATGACGGGAGTGAAGGTATAAAAATCGTATTGCAACAGAAAACGAGATAACGTACTGAGTTTGTAATTGTATTAACACAGAAAGAACAAATACAGAGTTTAAGATATTTTAATGCATTATTAAATTATCAATTGTCACAATTTTGATTTTGACAATGTCTTCGAGAGAGTTGACCTTATATATTGTAACCTATTCTATATGTAAAGTGGGTTTATAGCTCCAATTTTTATTTTTTAATAACTTATCACTATACCTATAGTTCAGTCATTTGTGTAGATACATGCATATTATATTTTTAATATTTTTTATATTATTTTATGTTCCTTTTTTTCTTCTTTTTCTTTTTCTTCTTTTTCTTCTTTTTCTTCTACTTCTTCTTCTTCTTCTTCTTCTTCTTTTTCTTCTACTTCTTCTTCTTCTTCTTCTTCTTCTTCTTCTTATTTAAGTTCCTTTAGGTGGGATTGGCGGTTGTTAAGGTTTGCAGTCCGCCTTCTAACCCTCCTACAAAATACTCTTTTCGCAGCCTCTCTATAGTCAGAAAGGCAAACAATATACACACCAGGACTTAAACAAGAGTTTACAACAGGAAGGAAAAAAATAACAATAAAAACAAGCGACTTCCAATCGATGCAAAGTGAATAATCAACCAGAGAACGATCCTTCAAAATGAGACTTTGGATCCAGAACAGAGTACTCATCACGAAAATAGGCAGCCAGCAAATCATGTACAGAATTAACGAAGCAAGGACCATGGTCACCGCGGCGCGAATCCGACTTATGCGAACCTTTCTTCTTGCCTCACTTAAGTGTTTCAAAATTTGTTGAGGTTGTGACAGCCGCCTTATTGTTATCAAGCTTAGCAAGAAAATGACCAGGAATATAATCAGTCTTAGTAGAACAGGAGTCAACACATGAATTGACGTGAACTTATAACCGACCATAGAGTATAAGCAAAAACCCTTTTTTAAAGTCGCTTTATAAAGTTTGAAGCTGCTGATGTAGTACATCGAGGGTGAAAGCCAACATATGCAGAGAATGGCCACTCGTTTCTTCATTGAGTGCAGTGCTGACCGTTTAACAGCTGTTGTAGCTCTGAATCGCTCAATACTTATAGCGAGGAGGGTGATCAGGGACACGTTAGGCAAAGAAGCATGGAGAAAGAAGAGTGTCTTACAAATAGCAACACCTAGAACTCCATCGGGATAAAACGACAGTTTCCCCTTTGACAGAATAGAAATGTTGGCCAACATGTGGGTGATCAGAAAAATGGCATCAGACACGGCCATGTTGATGATCAAATGATGGAGGTTTGTACGCACTGTATATCTCAACGCCAGCACGATGATGAAGATGTTAGCGAGTACTCCAAGACTGCATAGAAGTGCAGTGGCGATGGTTTTCACTAATTCCACTTGGATGCTGTCAGGGACACGGTATTTGCAGTCGTTGTATCCCATAATAGAAGTAGTAACGCTGCTAATATAGATCGTGTTTGCTTGGAAGTGAGGACAGAGGTTTGTTTAAAAAATTTTAAATGATGTTCGTCTTTATATAATACCTGCCTCAGTTTGCCAAAGAAATACTCAAAGAATATTGAATCAGTTCCCAGTAGTATATAAAAATATAACAAAGAGTCAGAAATTTATATAATAACTGCGTCAGTTTGCGGATGAAATGCTCAAAGAATACTGAATCAATTCCCAGTAGTATATAAAAATATAACAAAGAGACAGAAATTTATATGATAACTGCGTCAGTTTGCGGATGAAATGCTCAAAGAAAATTGAATAAGTCCCAGCTGTTTGTATTCTATAGCTGCATATATACATATATATATACAACAAAGAGAAATTTATATAATAACTTCATCAGTTTGCGGATGAGAAAATGTTTAATAATAATCAACTTCAAGCTGTTTAAAGTCTATAATATATATAAATATAACAAAGCGACTGAAATTTATATATTAATAACTGCGTCAGTTTGCGGATGAAATGTTCAAAAATAATCAGTTCCTTGCTGTTTAAAGCCTATAGTATATATGAATATAACAAAGAGTCAGAAATAACTAATATAAAATAACACATATTAAAAATATATATATTAAAATTACCGATGTTGCCTGCGTAAAAACTTTAATTGACGTACGTATATAACTAATATTACCCACTGTGTAGAAATTAAAAGACGCAATATTAGGCACACATTAACTGTTTCAAAGTCATTTAAGTCGGAATCGAATCACAATAGCGTACATATTTTTCATTAAGGTTGTCCAAGCATTCAGTTCGGACTGATTTCCTGAGCAGCTTTTTTGAATTTGTTTGGTTTATGTCATACTTCCTGCATTGAATACCCTTTTTGAAATAGGTGTATGCCTATAATTCCTTTTCTTCTTGGAATACCTATCGCCTTGGACAACCTTTTTGAAATAGGTGTATGCCTATAATAAAGTTGCTTTTCATCTGATATTTAAATGAACTATTGCATTGGGAAACCTTTTTGAAATAGGTGTATGACTATAATATAATTACTTTGCATCTTTTAATAATCTATCGCCTTGGACAACCTTTTTGAAATAGGTGTATGCTTACTTTTTAGTCAATATTTTTTCAGTTTGCGCCATTATATATAACGTGATCTGCCTCTACGTTCATGACTACCCATTTATCAATCATGACAAAAGGATTTTTCTTCTTCTTGGTAATGAATAACTGAACAGCCGTTCGAAAGTTAATGAAAAAATTGAAAATGTCACAATCAAAGGAAGAAAGCTAAACAATTCTATTGATTTTGCTCTACGTGTCTCCAGATGAGACATATTTTAATAACGTTTTAACTATTTATCGCAAAGTAACATATGTTGAAGTGCTTTCATCAAAGAAATGATATTAAACAGTTTGATAACAATTCAGCTTTCGGCATCGTCATAAGTTCTAAATGTAAAGTTTAACATAGCTTGTGTGGGCTGCGTTGGTACGTCTTTCTAAGGAAACAATTTGAGTACACTGAATGTACGAAAACAGTTCAACGCCATACCGGTCTAAATTAAATAAATAACCAATACATAATTATTATTGTAAACTAGCGAGTAAACTAGTATAGGCTGCGTAGGTGTTTGATATAAACGATAAGTAATATAATCAAATTTGTAACACCGTAACAAATGTTGACTTAACATATTACTGACGTTTCGAGCTTTAGTTCTTAAATTTTTAGAGATCATTATAATGTTCCTATATATACTCACTTTTTCGTTTATAGATTCCAATTTGCTCTGAATAGGACAAGCTATCTGCCAGGCCAATAGTATACCAACATTACCACCCCAGTATAGGATAAGACGAATAAATAATATGCTATTGCCTAGAGAACCAATCTAAAAAAATATTGATGGAAACATGTACTTTTTAGATATGAAATATTGATTAGCAAATACAGTGGTATCTTTATTAAGCGGTCACCCATCTTAAGTGGTCACCCTCTCCCAGGTGATGTACTCGGAGGGTAACATGACAACCCCAAAAAAATACTCAAACCTGAAATTTTACACCCAAAAAATACATGGCATGCAAATTTCGAACCCAAAAAAATACAAGGCTTAAATACTTCAAAACTTATTTATTGAATATAACAATTATCAGTATATTTTTTTACGGGAATGGCAAGATTTTTTTCCCACTGACAGTCAAACATCGGTGCATGATATATCTTGTTCTCAGATTGCAGATTTTTTTTGTCATATTCTGTTTGCATGATATTTTTCTGTACGATTTTTGTTTTCTTGTTCAGAGTGCTGCAATATATTTTCTTTCAAAATCTTCCACTTTATCAAAGATATGCCTATTGCAATCTCAACCTGTTAAAAAAAAATCTCGCACGCTAATCAAACTATTTTGTTACTTCTCACCTACAATACCATATATGGTAATGGCATATTGTTTTCAATATTGTATACGGTATCTTTGATACGCACCCCCTTCAAAAGTCAAATGGTCCGCCCCTAAGCTCTTTTAGTCAAGTTGAATAGCAGCTGTTTTTATTTTGTAGCAACAAATTGTACTCCAAGATATTTCAACATTTATGTTGATTATTATTAATATGTACGTTACCTCCTTTTTAAGTTCTGTGTTTGTAAATATCTTGTATACTCGGTACGTTTTAGCGAACATACCACCAAACGCCAGGGTAAATCCTGTAGAGAGAACCCACGGCCGTAGCTATGGCAACGACAGATAACGTTAGGGATACACTTTCAATAGCTCGCTTATCAATTCATTTATTCATTTATTCATCTCTTTATTCGTTCCTACATTCTTTTATTCATTCATATATACCTCAATTAATTCACTTATTCGTGCTATCATTCATTCATTCATTCATTCATTCATTCATTCATTCAGTCAGTCATTCATTCATTCATTAGCTCATCCATTCATTCATCCATTTATTCATTCATTCATTCATCCATTCATTCATTAGCTCATTCATCCATCCAGTCATGCATCCATTTATAATTATCAATTACTGCCCGCCCGCCTGCCTGCCATTCATGCATTCGAATTCATTTATTCCATCCATTCCGCATCCATTCATCCTTCCATTCAACCTTTCAATAATTCAATTTGATAAATTAATCAGTATTTATTGCCAGCACTTAGTAAGTGTGGATGAGTAAGTAGCGTACCATGCATGTCAGTTGTGGCGATGTTTGTAGATCAGATCCTGTTATGGTCGATAGAAGTACATCGGTATAACAAAGACAACATCCTAGCACGGTAACATTGTTGAAGTTAGGAGAAGACATCTTGATGTACCTAGAGGAAAGAGGAACACACATTCAAATTCTGGCCCCTTCTCCCTATTTTTCATTGCTTTTTTCTCTCACATTTTTGGGGATATTTGTCTCCCTATCCCTAATTTAATAATAATAATAATGCATAGATAATAAAGATATTTATATAGCTCTTATCCGCTTCTGTCAGTGCCAAGCTGTAGAGTTTTGGGCCACTAAGGCCGTCGAAATATACGAGTAAAACAACGAACAACTACACGCTCTTGCTTCACTTCTTTACTGATCAAGTTGAACCATGTGACTACACAGGTAGCCCAATACATGAATACACAGGTAGCTTAATACATGACACAAGCGCTTTAAAATTTTCTCGTGATTGTTTCCATGTCACAGTCTATTTGGAAGTCTTTTGAAATATGTATATGTTTCTCTCTTCTCCCTGATCTGTTTCTGCTCCTCATACACAAATAAGAAGATAAATATAAGGTACCTCTACCCTATGCCACACCCAAACTTACACCCCTTTTCTACCCCATCATTTACTAAGTCTTATTCTAATATATAACCTACGATAGAAGAAGTTTAAAGCCAGACAGAATAACCAGAATCCCGATGGCTGACAATATGATAACTAGCAGCTAGCCCTACCTCCATACCCAAATTTACCCCTTTTTCCTACTCCGGTCTTAAACTAACCTGTGATTACGATAGAAGTAGTTCAAAGCCAGACAGAATACACAGAATAGAATCCCGATGACTGACAATACGATGAAGGTAATGGTAACTGCTAGGTTCTCTGTGTACATCCTGTCCTTTCTAGTGGTACCGGCCAAAGGAACCCGGCCATCTAAAGAATATATATAGAACATCATTAGTGTATATAGACCAGGGGCCAGTAGTACAAAGCCTGGATAAATCAATCATCAATCACTCCAACAACCAGTCAGTCAACCCCTCAATCAACTAATCAATCAATCAGTCCATTAGTCAGTCAATCAAACAATTAATCGATCAATCAATCAATCAATCAATTAGTTGAGTTTGTTTGATGTGTTCTTCTCTCCGGGTTTTCTCCGGGTTATCCGGTTTTCCTCCCTCCGCAAAAATGAACTTGTGAGCAGAGTTGTGTGCTAAAATATTCAACGTAGAGGTAGTGAGAGTGAGTCTGAGTCTCCCAAATTAGCAACTGGCTAAATACATTGAGACGTTAAAAAGGTGATTTTTTTTAATTTAAATCAATCAATCGATCAATCAACCAGTAAATCAATCAATCGATCAATCAATCAACCAGTAAATCAATCAATCCATCAATCAATCAATAAATCAATCGATCGATCAATCAACCAGTCAATGAATCCTCAACCATTTGGGTTGTATTTCATCAGTCTCAACATCAACCTCCATAACAATTACCTATTTTTTTATATATATGTTTGCATTTTGTTAGATATGACCAATAAAACCTTTGAGGTCTACATAATAACAATCATTGCTGTTCTGTGATTAATAGCCATACCTGTCCACACAAACCCAGGGGAGCTAAGATTCAACCTTGCATTTCTAACATCATAGAAACCAACTTGTATTTTTTCCCCGGCTAGAAACAAACAAATATAAACACATTACTATTATATCATTTTTCAATGAATGCTCATTCCAGTGATTATGGAAAATCGTGTGCACTGATATTTCGTTTAGAAAATCACCTACAGCGTTTCCCATTTCTTTGAAAGTGAATGGCTATTTTCAGAAAAAAAAACAATCACCTAACAAAATTAAATAACTTCTCCTCAGGCTCAGGCTCGAGGAATATCAATGATTTGTAACATCGACTTTGTCTTGGTCATTCGTCTTCGATTAATTCGTGGAAAATAGTTGGCAATTAAGTTATATTTGTTTTCAATACAATATCGTGTTTACCTCTATTTTGAACGATTTTTATGACTGTCTGTCTGTCGCCATATTTGTCAAATGTTACTCTTCCCTAAACAATGTTAGAAAAATAATAATAAATATAGCTATCTGATCTTGCAACCACTGTCATGACCATCATCATCAACATCATCATCATTATCATCATCATCATGACCACCACCATCGTCATCGTCATCATCATATCATCACCACCATTATCATCAACGTCATCGTCATTATCATCCTCATCCTCATCATCATCATCATCATCATCATATCATCACCACCATTATCATCAACGTCATCGTCATCGTCATTATCATCCTCATCCTCATCATCATCATCATCATCATAATCATCACCACCACCACCATTATCATCATCATTATCATCATCATCATCATCATCATCATCATCATCATCATCATCATCACCATCGTCATCATCATCATCAGGCACCATCATCATCGTCATCGTCATCGTCATCATCATCATCATCATCAGGTACCATCGTCATCACCATTATCATCGTCAACAGGCACCAACGTCATCATCATCACCATTGCCGTCACCACCATTATCACATCATTGCCAACATCATCATCATTTCGGCTCACCGTCTTCATAACATTATAAAACATTGTATAACATTATAAAACATTTTAACGAAAAATAATCTTACCGACATCCCAAGAAAATCTGTCTCATGGAGTTTCTTAATAAATATGTCGACAGCAATCTCATCCTTGTATTTCAGTGTTTCTAGCGTCTTGTTGTATTTAGCTAACAGCGGTATTGATTTGTTGAGCATGCGTGCTATGGTCCATGCTGCGTCATAGGTGAACGTCGAGAAGAGGTTTGTTGAGAGGTTGCGCTTGAGAATCATATCGTTATACTCCTTGTGAAGGTCCATTGCTGTCTACAAATAAATCATCATCATTTACAACATTTTAACTGAGTATTTATAAAGTGTATTATTATTATTATTATTAACTTTTTCCCCATTGTCAATATTTTATAACTAAGCGTCATCTCAAAAGTTTTTCATATGGCTGTTAAATGCAAGTATTAACTTGGAAAACATCGTGCAATTATAGTTATTACCTTCTTGTTGACCAATGGTTGTGTAGATAATGTAATATCCATGGGAGCCGTCTCAATCAAATTGCTCGACGCAATCTTTAACTGTTCTGACGTACATGTGACGTCATAGGTAGTTTTCCACCAATTAGGGCTGTACCATCCTACAATGATCCAAACAATCTTGTTGCCGTAGAAACCTTCGTTGAATGCCTACGTATATAAAGGAAATATCTGTGTTGGTTAGAGTGCATGGTCGGGGGATAATAAAAAATCCTGGGTTTTGTAATAAATTGATGTTTGGTTATCCTGTGGTATATACTCACGTGACAAATGGTTTGTCTAAATTTATCTTCGTACATCAGACCAATGATTATACGAGCATCATTTTTCTAAAATGTAGAGATGAATTCATAGATCAGCGATATTTCGACATTCTTGGTATGCCTTGCGGTTCCCGACAAGCGATACTTTTACCCCTGTGCCCCCCCCCCCCCCTCCCTTCGTCGTCATTGACACTAAATTGTCCTTTTCAGCAAAAAGATACGAGAAACATCCCACCCTGTTTGGAATCATCAAATAAACAAAATTAGAGACCCCCCCCCCCCCCCCCCCTATAAGAGCGTATCAGAAATACCGTATGCAATCTTGAAAACAATGCCATTACCATATATGGTATTGCGGGTGAGAAGTAACAAAAGACTTTGATTAGCGCGCGAAATTGTTTTCTTTCAGGTTGAAACAGGTTGAACAATAGGCATATCTTTGATACGGTTGGCGGACTAAACGTACCTTCAATAGTTTGATTAAGTGTAAAGGGTCCTTTCTAAATCCTTCTGATGTTATAAGACTTATGTTTTCAGCCCCAAGTAATGGAAGTAGATCCTCTTTGGTCTGCAAAAAATCGAAAAAATTGATTGAAACGAATCGAATGAGTAAATGTTTATACCTAGTTTGTGTGAATACGACTAAAAAATGACGATAAATTATTAGCTCTCCTTTGCTGAATAAGGCTAGAATTGTGAAATAATATAATAACAATGGTTGATTGGCAAAAACCATAGCAAAATATGTCACTGTACGTCCACCTATTATTAATTATTAATGTTTATAGTGTTACCATGGAGTAGATATCTAGTAGTTGAGTCAAAAGTGCCACTTTGTTCCAGTTAAAGTACTTTAATATTGAAACTCTTGCTGGGTTCTCCATGTTTTCAGATGGTGCAGTACGAAACAGATGGGGAAACTTTACCGTATCTGTGAATATTGGCGATGTAATACTATACCCAACCTGGAATGGATCACATATTAGAAAATATCTTTATAATGATGATGATGATGATGATGATGGTAGTGATAAGGATGATGATGATGATGATGATGATGATGGTTATGTGATGATGTTGATTATGGTGGTAATGTAAATATTGGTGATGTAACTACTGTAACCAACCTGGAAGGGATGACATATTAGAAAATATCTTGATAATGATGATGATGATGATGATGATAGTGATAATGATAATGGAAATGATGATGATGATGACATATGATGAAGGTGATGATGATGATGGTTGTGGTGATGAAGTTGATTATGGCGGTAATGTATGATGATAATGATAGTGATAATAATGATGATGTTGATGATGATGAGAAGGTGATGATGACGATGGTTGTGGTGATGATGGTGATGATGTTAATTATGGCGGTATTAAATGGTGATGATGATGATAATGAAGGTGATGATGATGATGATAGTGATGATATGAAAGTGATGACGGTGATAGTGATGGTGATGACATTGATAATGGTAGCAGTTATGATGGTGGTGATGATGATGATGGTAGTGATGATGATAGTGATGGTGATGATGATCGATAATGATAATAGTAGTAGTAGTGATGATGATGATGATGATTATGGTGATGACGGTGATGATGATGACGGAAGACAACGGAAGACAATAAGATAAGAAAAGATAGATAAGCCAAAGTCGGTGCTTACTTGTACTGATTTATAGTATCTTGTAGACTCTGCGACAGGTCTTGCAGCCATAGAACAGCCAGGGCCAAGAAATGCTATTTTATGAGGTGGGTTCTGATCGACAAGATCCAGTAGGGCACGGATAGAGGCGCCACTTTCACACTGGAAATAACATATTAAAATTTAAGGCCTACCTCGGGTCCATTATAGTCGCCGTTATTTAATGCGACTTAGTGCGATTTAAGGCGTTTTAAGGCGATTTTAGAAACAAAAAAAATAGGAAAATCAGAGGCGATTATAATGGGCAATTTTAAGCGATTTAGGGCGATTTAATTAATGCAACTTAAGGCGACTTTTAAAAGGGCCCGAGGCAGGCTTAAACTGGATACTTCTATATAATGATTGCATCGATACAAAGATGCATGATAATACCAAATAATCGGCTACTTTCAAAGAAAAAAATGTTTTGGTATTTCTTTTCGCATTATGAGCGAAACACTGTAGGGGACCATGATTATTGAAAACATTGTCGAACTATCAGCGTGGCATCACTTCCTATATTCAAATGTGTACTAATGACTAAAATAGAATATAATCATGGATAGTTGGATAAAAAACTTGATTTAAACACCCTTTCCCCTACAACTATAGCTGATTCCCCTGACTCTAACACTAAGGAAATTTTGGATAGAAATTACAAGATAAACATTCTAACAGGTTATACCAGTAGAGGAATTTCATGTCAGACATGTTTGTGGTCTAGTACAAAAGAAAATTTCTGAATGACAAAGAATTTCAGTTCCCTTGAGAGAAAAGCTCTATTATTTTGACCACAAACATGGCTGCCATGAAATATTTGTATAAATATGTACGGTTATTATTTAGTAAATCAAGCCCACCTTTGAATCTCTCCACTCATACCATAAACGATAATCCTTTAGTATAGTACTGTCATTATTAATATGATGTAAAGCCATTTCCAATGAATGAATTAATGATTCAGAACTCCAACCTCCGTCAGAGACATTAGCCCCAAAGAAAGCACCTATATACAGTGATTTCTTGCCGTGAACCGCAGGGATCGCTACTAGGGCCACTAAAGATATGAGAACGGTACAAAATGTCCGCTGTGACTCCATCTGAAACAAAAATCAACGTACAAGTTAGAGTCAACGGTAAAGTAATTAAAGCCAACCTGTGAGTCATTTACAGTAAGACTACTTCATTTCAACAGTGTTTACATACACTGAACAAACAAAACATATAGCTAGCGGCACTGACCTGAAATATAGCATAATGCGTTCACAAATAAATTATAAAGAAACCAATAAAAAAACTCCAACCATCACGATCACTTACCGCAATATTATATCATCGTCATTATTGCTCTTACAAAATATTTCAAATATCGGTAAGATGAAAAGTATAAATTTGTTTAAACAGAACTAAATATTTGGCACACATAGGGCTGAATAGATATGTTGGTTGTAAAACTTGATTGCTTTTACGATCCTTGTTTTTGTTCCAAATTCAAAACATTTTTGCTCCCCGTTTCGCAGTTGGCAATCAATTTTGGCCATGGAATCGATTGATGAGGGATAAATATATCTTATTAGACAGTTTGATGTGTAATATGGCTGGATATTTTAAGAGTGAAACGCTGTATTTTGACGAGCCTCCGGGCGAGTCAAAATGCAAGTTCACGAGTAAAATATCCAGCCATATTACACATCAAACTGTTTAATAAGTTATTTATTATCCAATCAAAAGGTTTTCGTTATTTTATAATGCAAAATATTGTTTTACCTCAGGGCTAGATAGACGAGTAAAAATATCGCTGGATATTTTTACTCGATCCAGTCCTACTCCTGCGATATTTTTACTCGTCTATGACTAGTTGGATAATAATAATCAATATTTAAGATTCTTAAAAAATATTAATAGATTGTATAGTGTGAATCAATTTGATGAAACTTCGAACAAATTTAACGAAAAATGGTACTAAAACTGTGAAACCAATAATGTTCTGAACTCTTGGAAATAAATGGAGATTAAAGGTTCTGGAACCAAAACTCGAGCTTCAATTATTCGAATCGTATCTTCACGTTAAGGTTCTATCGATATTATATGTTTCAATTTAGGTCTACGTTTTATTTCAAAAACATCAAGCTATGCATTATACAACAAAGGTTACACTGTATTATTATGAAGGTTTTGAGCCATGTGGAATTGAGGTGTTGTAATCTATGCACCTCGGTTGTGTTGAAAGTCATCTTATTTTATTTCAAATAGAACGTTTGATCAATTAATTGATTGTCTTACTGTTTACAATCGAAGTTCGAACATGTGATCGGTGCCTTTGAGAGATGGTTGTTGTTTGTAGCTAGCAACTAAAAACTCTTTACTTATGGATAATGACTTGAACCGTTGTCAGCATAAATGTAAGCATGGTTATTATTAGTTTTTGTCAAGAATGCGCAATAGTTATGCTAGTTTATCCACAAGTTAAATATACGTATAGCGTTATGCAAATGTCGGAGGATATATTCAAACCTTGTCCCAAAGATGGTGTGACGTTGTGGTGAAGGTGATGATGGCAATGATATATAAATGTTGATCTACACTATGTCAATGATGGTTGTGATAATGATATAGTTGAAGATTGAAGAAGATGTTATGATGATGGTGATGGTATTTTTAACCAATGATGTTACTGAGATGATGATGATGATGATGATGATGATGATGATGATGATGATGATGATGTTAGTTGTGATGTCAGAATGATGGTGATGTTATTTTTACCAATGATGTTAGATGATGATGATGATGATAATTGTGATGTTATAATGACTGGGTGTTGTTATAATGCCAATGATGATAATGATGGCGATGATGATACTCTTTACTGATGCTGGCGAGGGTAAGATAAAGAACGCGACGAGGACGATGAAGAAGATAATGAAGATAATGTTGGCAATGAAGGTGACCACAAAGACGACGACGATGATTTAATAATAATGTTTATTATAAATAGTGTCTTCGCACATCAAAGATGTGAATTGCGATATGTATATGTACATGAAAAGATAAACAAATGATTACAAGTAGATAGGAATTATATTAATTTTACAAATGGATAAAAGCTATGTGGAAGTTTACAAGGTAATAAAATGACGGTAATGGTAATAATAATATTTCATAGCAATGTTTCACGTCAGACTCCAAAGTGCTTTAACCGTACCACTGAGGGGAAAATGGAGCGTTTGAAGCGTTCATTTCTGCATTTAAATTAGGATCAGGTGGCAATGGTGATGACGATAAATTAAAGAAGACGATTATGATGTTTTTGTGACAATGCGAATGATTGGATTTTGCTAAGATATAATATTATTTTATTTTCAAGAAACACTAACACATGCAATATAACTTTATTAGCACTGCTCATCTGAATTTGCCTCAATATGTTATTTTATATAAAATAAAGCGCCCCAAGCCATTTCAAACAGATGGCAAAATAACGTTTGCGTGAGTTTTCAATCGATCAGGACTGACAGTTTATTATATTGGCAGTAGAATGACAAAAATTAAAAATTATTGTGTCTTGAAAAACGTCCTGTTTCCATCTGTGCCCATCCCAAACTAAAAATCTCCTTCTAAAAGGAAATGAATCTAAAACGGTAAATTGAACACCGTTAAGACAGTGCCCCAGTGTTACTTACTGACGTTATGGACGTTAATCTTTTAATTTGACGAACTTAAAATGGTGATTTACTTATAAACCATGAAAAAGAGTGTTACTTACTGACGTTTAAAAAGAGTGTTACTTACTAACGTTTAAAAAGAGTGTTACTTACGGCCTTTTTGGACCGTATCACTGGCGTACGTTGTCAAAATAAATCTCTTACTCCGACGAAGGCCTTACGGTCGAAACGTTAGTAAGTAGTCCTTTTCATATGATATATATGTTACCATTTCTACCCTAATTATTTTCTCATAACATCGGCACAGTTCAAACTAGTTTAACCGCTAGTTGTCGTACGTTTTGAAGCTGCTTTCTTAGAAAATGACACCGAAGCAGTCCACAGCAGCTGTAGTTTTTAAAACCGCTAGCTAGCTATACATATCAATTACTGTTTCTTAATTGAAAAAATAAAACTGTATGTTTCCAAACATAGAGGAATTAAAACGAATTATTAGAAAATAAGGTATAGTCATCCGCTACTCAATCTATAGTATCGACAGTTGGGCCCTAAAGCTACGAAAATTAGTTCGATCAACTAGCTATATGTATTAGTTATAGATATAAATATATTTCAACATGTTTGAATTACAAACTTTTTACATGATTTTGCTCTCTTTGAAATCAATAATTTGATAAATGATATTTTATGTAGAAGCAGAACGTCATAAGATTCTGATAGAAGTTGATGAGAAAAATATCCATGCCAAAATTACAGCCAGTAGCCACTGAATCGGATGTTTTAAACATAAAGTTCCATGTTTATATGAATGTGGTATGATAACAAAAATCACCATCGATTCACTCAGCTTGACAGATTTGCAAGGAAATATTCATATAGTTGACCCAAAACATAGTCCTATATTTTAGTTACCTTCGGAGTTTTGAAGGACATTAAAATCAGTCATACCTTCAAAGACTGTTCTGTTCTTCTTAGGAAGTCTTTAATTTCTATCTAATTTACTAGATTTTCACATTAGAATTAACATTATTCATACCTTTAAAGTCTGCTCTCCTCCTTCTAGGAAGGATGTTTGTAGTTTTGACTAGATTGTCACTTTGCCTCAGCTAGCCACAAGGTTATTTCCGATAGTTGAAGTTTATCAAGAGTAATCAGCCAAATGTCATATGTGCTGTATATATTAATGGAATCCTCCAGGCTGTCAAGGCCTGTCAAGCAACCTGTCGATAAAAACAGTTGGAAATCCCACGTTTAATTTCACCAATTTGAACTCAAACTTTTGAAGTTTTGAAAACGTCAAAACAATGAATAATTATAGTACCCAATTTGAATGGTTTAGAAGGGCGAAGTGAAAAATATTAATCGTGATAATTAATGGTTTAGTGCCTTATTCTGAGTTCGAGAGCATTAATGATGTATAGTTGCGCGTAATAAAAACACTGTATACCGATTTATCAATTGAAGAACATTAAAGGAAGTCGCCTATTTCAGTTATTGCTTGTCTTGTTAAAGATTTCAATCATTATTACGTGCGCATGCTTTGATCAATTTGGTAATGGATTCTTAATCTCACATTGTTGATGTGTTTTTTTTTTTTTTTTCGAGTCGGGCGTCATGAAATTAATTGTTGTGCGTTGATGAGTGTGTTTTTTGTAAACTATTGAATAACATTTACTGAACTGAATATTGCATATTTACGTGACTTAAAGAATTAATTAGGATAAATAATGATGATGTTTATGATGCCGTGATGATGATGATGATGATGATGATGATATGAGGATGGTAACAGCATTAGTGATGATGATGACGAGCATGATGGTGATGGCGATGGTGATGGTGATAGTGATGAGGATGAGGATGGCAATAGCAATAGTGATGATTATTATGATGATGATGATACATTTAGTATAAAAACCAAGGTGATTATAGAAAAGAGCGCAAGCTGATTGGTTAGTAAACATCGGACTATTTTACGATGATCACCTAAAGCCGCGTTTCGAGCGCCTTCAGAATTAAGATATCAATAGTTTTTCTTTGAAAGAGGCTGTTTAGTTTTACTGAGGTTCCTTTAGAAAATCATTTGTGTATCTATACTAAAAAAATAATCTCCTCAGGCTCGTGAATAGGGGTAAAAAATAACCTCGACTTTGTTAATTGTCACTTGGTTAATACACACTACAATTTCATTCATTACTTTCGATTTTTTAAAAATACACAATAGTGAAAAATGTTTAATTTTGTTTCATTAACATGACCTTGAGTGTAATTTAATTTGTAAAATGTCCATCTGCTTGAAGTTGACAAGCGGCCATTTTGTATTTGTTTGTCTTGAGAGTTCGCGGCCTTATTTGGTACCTTTTATTTCTTCAAATTTTGAATTTATTTCTCCTTCTATTTTACTGGGGTGAAAAATCGATTTTTTTGATCACTTTATTTTCTGTGAGTTTAATTATTCACATGACCGCTATTTTGGAAAACTTTCAAAATCATTGAATTTTAGTTTATTCATTAATTAATTCTCATAAAAAAGGATAAATCCAATATCAAACATAATTTAACACGTTTGGAATATTTAGAGAACTGTTTAAATTTGAAATTTAATAATGAATTTTATTTTCTACAAATTTTCTACAAAGTTATTTTGCAGGTGTTATATTGGCGGCCATGTTTGATGTGTGTTTTCAACTCAAACGTTAATTCCTACAGAACATGTCACTTTAACGGTTGAAAAAACAACATAGTGGATTATATAAAGTCACTTAGACATTCTTGTCAAAATTTGTGATCGAATAGAAGAGTTTTTACAAATGCTTTATGTAGTTTAATTTCTTACCGATGTTAAACAAGTTCTAAAGTTGATTTTGGTAACTACATATTGTATTTCGTTGTTGATCTTATTTAAAAAGCTGTTTATTTAATTTATATTTGTTTTTATTTCATCATGTTCTGTCTTTTTATTAGTAAAATCTGTTTTGTGCATTTATGGCGCTTTTTTAATTCAAACATATATTATTGCTTATCTTTTTCTCGTTTTGTTATATAACGCAATTTTTTCTCTCCTTAACGAGAAAGTACGAGGAATTAGCATCCAAAACGACAGTATCTGTGTTTTCATGGTGCATGCATAAGTTAACATTTTATGGTGAGGACACTTGAACCGTAAACACTTGACTTTTTCATGTCATTATTTTCTGAACTTTTTACTGCTTCAAATCATCTAAATATGACTGAAGCAGTGAGTTCAAATACACGAAGTGTTCATAATAAATCTTATTTCTAATATATTCGCTCTTGGGATGTTGGTTAGAAAAGTCACAAAAAGTGTTCATGGTTCGACTCGACGTCCGAAAATCCATTTTTTTTTACAGCGTATATTAAAATAAACATTTTAGGAAGGATTAGCATCTGAAGCAGTATCTAACACTCTTTTTTAAGGTGTCAAAAATACTGTTGTCATTTTATTGCTATTTGCTTAGTTCGTTACATATTATAAACATTGAATTGAACTTAACAAAACATAAAAAATTTCTTTGAAGCCGAACAATTTTTTAAATATTTAAAATTCAGGAAAATAAATAATTTTCAGTTGAGAATGATATAATAATAATAATAGAAACTAGCGAGTAAACTAACAAATGCTGCGGTGTTTGATATAAACGATAGGTAATAGAATGAGATTTGTGACACCATAAAATATGTTGACTTAACTTTACTGACAGTTCGAGCTTTAGCCCTTCGTCGGAGTAAAAGGGTTAGACCAAGAGAGTTATAGCCTGATTTTCAGAGCGAGCCTGGGTCCTACGCTATCACTTTGATTTACGCGATATAGCTAATTCAATTAATCTTGTCGCTGAAACAAGCCTAAAGCCTAATCTTGAGAGCGAAAGTGGTCATGGGATTTTAAAATTGCATGAGTTTTCAAGATTCCTAAACCGTAATTTGTGTTTTTGTTTCCACTGAGGAACACTTGCAAATACACGTTGAATGTTTTACACGCTTTGCACGCCTCATTCGCCTCGATAAAAGATATCCCACGATCCCTTTCGGTCTGACGATTAGGCTTTAGGCATTATAAATCAGCGACAAAGTTAATTGAATTAGCTATATGTAATAAAGTGAAATTTGTAAGACCGTAAAAAATGTTGACTTAACTTTATTGACGTTTCGAGCTTTAGCCCTTCGTCGAAGTAAACGAGAATAATAATCTATTACTTATAGAGTGCATATTAAATGATGAAAGTATTTAGAATTATCACAGGTAGCCCAAGCTAACTATCTGTGGTCTTATAAGCCTTATATGGGAGAATATACGGCGATTTTAAAAATATACAAAATTTGTATAAATGATAAAAATAAACGTTCACACTTGTTTCTTGTGTTTTACTTTGACTCCCTGTGAAGTTTCAAGCCATTTGGAGCAGTTTTAACGAGAACATTTTCTCTCCCTTGACAAACAAATCAGTTACTAAGAGTACTAAACTGATAATCTTCCTTTACCTGGTGCTTGGCCGTTTAAATCGTGTCATCTCTTGAAATGTTTTTCCTTTTTTATTCACTTCTTTTGTATAGCACACAGTATGACTACAAACTTCCTGCAGTTTTAACACTAATGGCAGATTTGATAGGCTTTTAAAAAACCTCTCGGAAACGCAAACACTGAGTTTTTAAAGCATTAACAGATCGTTGAAAGTGTCCTGCAGTAAAACAGCAAGAAGAAAATGTAATGATTTTAGGATTAACTTTAAGTGGTATTTATTACTAGTTAAACGAGATATTGTAAAATAGATGGGGTAAACAAAGCCAATAAATATACGCGAGTAAACAGACAAATTATAAGCAAACAAACACACAAACAAAAACACAAGCAAACAACCAAGCAGCCCTCAAAAACAAACAACCAAACGAACGAACGAACGAAAGAACGAACGAACGAACGAACGCACGAACGAACGAACAAACGAACGAACGAACGAACGAACGAACGAACGAATTAACGAACGAACGAACGAACGAACGAACTAGCGAAGGACACACAAACAAACGAGCGACCAACCAACCAACCAACCAACCAACCAACCAACCAACCAACCAACCAACCAACCAACCAACCAACCAACCAACCAACCAACCAACCAACCAACCAACCAACCAAATGGACGAACGAACAAACGATTAAGCAAACAAATAATTAAAGATAAAAACAAATAAACATGCGAACTTACAGAAAACAAAACAAACAATGAAAAATAATAGAAAAAAAGAACTAAAAGTAAACTAAAAACCTTCTGATTAAAAAATGAGCATTGTAATTATAAGGATTCAACTTAGCAGACTTGTCATCATTATCTTTGGTTTTGAGCACATTTCTCAGTGTGACAAAAAGTTCCCTAGGAATCTCACAGCGGCTCTCGCTTAACGTTAGCTATCTTATCTTGCAGTGAGTCTATTATGTTCTGCTAACTGCCAAGATTAATAGGATCTTCACTGCTTGAAACCATGCAAACATTCATTATGTCCCCGTCACAGTTCCCTACGCCATCTTGAAAGGAAGCCGGGCCTTGGCGTCGAAGCGAGACGAACGTTGAGATTGCAATGATAGAGACACGAGAATAATTGTCCCGCAAGGTGTTAACAGGTCTATATTATTGCAAGCTCAACGTTCGTCTCGCTTCCATCTGAAGAAGAATTTTACATTTGTTGTTTGGTTACTATATGATGCCATAGTCATACTACTTTTCAATATCTAATATCGCCGATAGAGCGGAAAATTGAACGGAAAATATAACTATCACTAGCGGTTCTATGTTTATACTGGGTCGGTATTTCTAGGAAAATAATTAATGTAAAAATATACGATAACCAGTGCCTTTACAATTGAAATAAACATGTACGATTACTATCGTGGACTGCGTCGATGCCTTTAGGACACAATTGGACTAGAATGTATGATAGCTAATGGTATATAAAGGAAGACAAGTGTTTTTTGAAGTTTTTTCTAAGAAAACCAATCGGAGTTTAAAAGTACGATATCTATAATTTATGTGCACTGAGTGTTTCGACGAAAACAATTTTTTTGAATGTATGATAGCAAGTTCCTTTAGGAAACAATTAGATTAATATGTTTGATAGCTAATGGTAAAAGAAGACAAGTGTTCTTTTTTTAGGTGATTTCTAAGAAAACAACTTGACTTTAAAAGTACGATATCTATAAGTTTAAACTAGTGTGCAATGAGTATTTCGACAAAACATTGTAGTAAAAAGTATGATAACAAGTTCCTTTAGGAAACAATTGGATTAAAATGCATGATAGCTAATGGTAAAGGAAGACAAGTGTTTTTGAAGTGATTTCTAAGAAAACAACTTGACTTTAAAAGTACGATATCTATAATTTAAACTAGCTAGTGTGCAATGAGTGTTTCGACAAAAAAATTGTAGTTAAGTACATATGATAACTAACGCTTGGATTAGTGTGGGTTGCTTAGGTGTTAGAAACGTACAACTTTGGTCAAAATACGATAGCTAATGGTTGAGTTGTGTAGACTGAGACGGTGTTTCTCAGAAAAAACGAATCTGAATAAAGTGTGTGCTGCGCCAGTGTTTCTAGGAAACTGACAAATCCAGTAAAAATGTGCACTGCCATCAAAGACGACAAACTATCCTGATTTACATAGAATTTATAACTAAACTAAATTCATTTTTTAACTTTACCTTTTTGTATATAACATTCACGTTTGATACCGGATGTGTGCTGTATATTCTATCCAAGACAGCCGCCGGGTAAGACGCAATTAAAATCTTGTTTTGAAGCAGTTCAATACCAGTTGATTGAAGGCACTCAATTGCAAATTTATCAAACTTGAAAACTGATTGTTTGAAATAAATTATTCATTCAGTTTGATTACTGACGAGTCTCTTGGGGGAGGGGAGGGGGTGGTTTGTTGAGTTCAACCCTTAATGTAAGGATAGTGTGATTTTCTTGGTAACAAAGCTTTTTTTAGTAACAAAGCCAGGTAAAAATGATCTTTACAGGTACAGAGTCATATTATATAATTGATTTTGAGCCAGAACTAAAAGCACTCTCAAAGGTTCGCACAGGATATAATAGTTTTCAGCATTAAAAGGAGCGCCGATCACCCCTACGACTTAGACAAAGTGAGTAACTCCCCCTCAGGCGATAAGTTTCGAATATATTTTTCGAACGCTACGAAGCAATCCTCTCGCTCATCATGCTGGTTTAAAACATGCTTTTAAGAACGAATTCAGAATGAGATTTAAAACCTGTTTCGTGTATTTAATATATACATTTAATTGTTTTTGTAGGTTTTTTTTTTTTTTTTTTATTCACATAACATCTAATTGCAAGAAAGTCGTCGACATATATATTAAAAACTATTTTAAGAATAAGATTAATTTTAGAGTATTTCAATTTATAATTAATGGTTCATAACCAGTCAAAAAAAATAAATTGTAAAATTATGTACTTCATAAGAACAAGAAAAACGCCTCTGAAGAGAAGGCTAAAAACTTTATAATCTTCATAATTTATTTTTGAGAATTTATATTAAAGTAAGGATTTTGAAAATACTAGGATTTATCAAAAATAATTAAAATAAATAACAAAAATAAATAACATAACATAAAATCAATGTTTACAAATCACTATTTTGTATTAATTTGTATTTTCTTATAATTTATAATATATAATATATAATAATATATATAATATATTCATGTATATTTTGATATTTCTTTGATATTTAGAGAATTTGTATTAAAATAAGGATTTTAAATTTTAGGATTAATAACATATAATTAAAATAAATGACAAAAATCAATAACATTAAGTAAACGTTTACAAATCGATGTTTTTGTAATAATTTGTATTTTTATCATTTATGCTCATTTTGATATTTATTAAAGCCTTTGTCTTATTATTAAATTTACAGTGTATTTTTTTTTTTTTACAACAAAAAAGTAAATAAACAAAATTGAATGGAAACTTAATGAAAATATAAACAACGTACAAGTCAAGCTCGTTTCCAGGACAATTTTCCTTCGCTTTTGGGAAGGCCCTGGGAATCGAACGAGGTTGACAACAAATATACTAATTTGAAAGGCCTACGTACGAACAAATTGAAAAGTAAAAATAGAAATCAAATCAAAACTTTCACCTTTTAGCATATAGCAAATGAAAATAAATTAAAAAAAAAAAAAACAATCAAAGACATATATTAAGTACACTAAAATAAAAAATACATATTAATAAAACAAAAAAAATTAACAACATTGAGGAACGTAAAAGAACTCCGTGTTCAGACATGGGTTGTATGGTGGCAGCTTAATGCGCCTTGATATACGTTCAACTCGAACACGTTGAGTAAGCGCATTGAACAGTTCTGGAAATGCGCTATATAAGAACTAGCCATTTTTATTATTATTATTATTATTATTATTATTATTATTATTATTATTATTATTATTATTATTATTATTATTATTATTATTATTATTACTATTATTATTATTATTATTATTATTATTATTATTATTATTATTATTATTATTATTATTATTATTATTATTATTATTATTATTATTATTATTATTATTATTAATCGAGATTGAAACTGAAAAAAGAAAATAAAAGTGAAAATTAACAAAAAAATATAAATATTCCAAAAATAAAGTGTTAATAACCTTCATATACAAATACAATTTCAGCACATAGTTACTTAAATTCTTAACAAATAACAACACTGAATATTTCATGGAAATAATAAGACACCTGCCAGGGGGCTTGGGTGGGTGGTACATGTTTTCTTGATCCCTTAAAGTTTCTCCCTTGTTTTAGGAAAACAAATGTTTTCCTAAAATAATTTATCTTTTGTTCCCATTATCCCCAAATATATTGTTTTATCATGTTTGTGTTCCCTTGTAATTCCCTGAAGAACTTTGAAAAGGATCACTGCATGCTCTCTGAAAATATATATACTATTGTTTCTTTCTTGCCTAAAACCCATGGAGAAGACTCGGAAATAGCTTTTTGCTTCAATTTTAATCATGCATGATTCAGTCTTGTCACCTCTCTCCAACTGAGTAATAATAACACCTTCAATGGGAAGCCTTGGACAATCTTGTAATTATATTACAAGTTAAATAAATACTTTTTTGAAGTTTTGGTATGGAAATCTAATCTAATCTATGAATTATTGGGAGCAATATAAAACATAAAAATCCTATTTGCGTGCAAATTTTCCATTTACATTTTAAGTTATTCACTCTAATAAGCATATTAAAAACTGTTATTTAAATGAGAATAACACTTCAACTCGAGATGGTGCTCTTTAACTATAGCATATTTAAAACCTGTTCAAGAAATGAGAATAACACTTCAACTCGAGATTGTGTTCGAGCCTTTAATGTTGAACCGCAAATTAATTAAAACCTCTATCAAATCTTCTTTTTTTAAAAACCTTGCTTAGCGTTCTGCTACAAGTCTTACAAGTTTATCATTTCAAGTTCTCCAGGTTTTTTTTTTGTTTACAGGTTCTAAGGCCATCTTTTGTAGTTTGATTTTAAATATATTTTTGTATCTTTTCCATTCTTTTATCTTTTTAGAAATATATTTGCCTTCTTCTGTTTTAATGGTATGTTTCTGTTTCTATTTAGTGTGTTTTATCTAGCTTTGGCAGATCTGAAAGTTGTTTGTTTAGAAGAAAATTACCTGTATGATTCCAGTTACCTTATAACTTAAATAAAATTCTTTTTCAATTTTTTCTAATTTCTTTTGAAACATACTTTTCTCAATGTTCTCCTTTTTCAGAAATCATCGCTTCTGCCTATATAATGAACCGGTCTTGTGTAATTATTGTTATCCTTTTTAAAAAAGGTATTTTAAAGTGTCCTTCGTGCGGTTTTCTTTTAATTTTTCCTATTTTTTTGTAAACTATTTATTTTTATTTTCTTTATATTAGTGCATATTGTTTCTGATAAATCATCAGCCTATATGGAAGATTTAATCGCCTAATTTCATAGGACCTAACTTCCTTTTCGTTCCCTTTTAACACGGTTTCTCAAGCAGTCTTCTTACCTCTCAGTCCTGCTACTCCATGTAATCCTTGATCAGATTTTTGTGATTTCATTAATACGGAACTAATTCTATATTTTCATTAGCAGTGTTTTGATGAGCTTAAGTCAAGTTGTTGCCAAGGGCAACGTGAAGCATTCAAAGGTATTTACCTTACAAATTAAATAATCAATCATGATAATTACACCATGGAGTTTTCATTGGCTGAGAAGTCATATCAAACTGAATAGCTTTTAATCTGCTCTCTTATTGCGGTTCGCAATCCATGTGGGATGATATGTGCAATCCAAACAAAGTTGATGGCTCCAAACGTTTGACGCATGCTCAATTGCAACAGGACCACTTAAATTGTTGTGTATGAAGGAAAATGATGGGCTCGTGCATTGAATAGTAATTATTTAAAATAATCATTTCGGTAGAAGCAAAACTAGTAATATTGCAGTTATCTTCGGACTTTAGATTTTGAGATGAATACCGGTAGAATATGCAGATGTTTCACCGCATTAGAGCGCGTTAAGGTAGGAAATGAAACACCATACAGCGCTATTGGGTAGACAATGAAACACCATACAACGCGATGAGGTAGAAAACGAAACACCATATAACACGATGAGGAATGCAAATACACAACAAAAACACTACCAGCTTTTTGTGAGTTAAAATTGTTTATTGTAAAAGTACAAATTAATTTTGAAAATAGCTAAATAGAAATGGATTACAATATGTGAGTGAAAATATAAATGTTATTAAAGAATATAGACTCAGGTGCATGGTCATTGTGCAAGAATCCCAAATTTAATAAGAACAAATATTCAATTGATAAGAAATTGTCTATATGTGCATGCTCTATATGTGAAATGAACAGAGGGAACTGCTATAGGCCATTGGCACTATGACGTCATTTTAGTACCAGTACCAGAATGCTTTACGAATTTTCTTTCTTATTCAGAGTATTATTTGCTTTTGAGAATACTAGAGCATTGATACTAATTATTTAACAAAAGAAGTAGGCAAATAATTTTTGACTTGACTGTAAGACTATAAGACGCTATAATGCAAATGATATAATTATCCCGTTAGTCAATACATTGTCGTTCCCATGCAGGGTCGTTCTATTCTGACCGAGTTCACCGACTACGGGATGTTTTTTTGTGCAATCTTATGATTGAAATTGTGCCATATAGACTTATGCAGGAAGCCCAATTCAAATAAAAAACGATGTTCAATGCAATTGGTTAGAAATGCGATAGTTATCATATTAAAAATTCAAGTTTGAAATCTCAGAAATTTTTTCTCGGTAAAAGTCCGGATGTGACGCATGCTGAATCTCAGTGTAGAAAATACACAGGAAGCCCAATTTAAACATTATCTCATTCAAAACTTTAAATAGCCGTGCCTCTAAACTATGCTTCTTTAGAATAGTGTTGCATTTCGACATGGTCATCGCTACGGAACGAACTGGTATTTGATCGACGAAAACAACACAAAACAACGATGAGAACAACCAATAGCAGCACAGCACAGACCAGGGAAGTGCACGTGATCACTAGATACATCCATATGTTCTGTGTTGAAAAAAAAAGAGACAGGGATTAGTTTATTACCCTAGTAAATAACACTAACTGTATTTCACACTAGTTTAACCACTCTTCATGGTACATTAATTTTTACTCATTTTAAAATTGACAAAGCCCATCTGGTTCAACCACTAGTTATCGTACAATTGGTTTCTTGGAAATACTGGGTCAACCACTACTTTTCTTACATTTTTACTCCAATTGGTTTCTGGAAACACTGGTTCAAGCAATATTTATCTTACATTCTTGCTCCAACTGGTTTCTTGGAAACACTGGTTCAACCACTATACTTATCGTACATTTTAACTCAAACTGGTTTCTTGGAAACACTGGTTCAAGCAATACTTATCTTACATATTTTTTACTCCAATTGGTTTCTTGGAAACACTGGTTCAACCACTACTTATCGTACATTTTTACTCCAATTGGTTTCTTGGAAACACTGGTTCAACCACTTCTTATCGTACATTTTTACTCCAATTGGTTTCTTGGAAACACTGGTTCAACCACTACTTATCGTACATTTTTACTCCAATTGGTTTCTTGGAAACACTGGTTCAACCACTTCTTATCGTACATTTTTACTCCAACTGGTTTCTTGAAAACTTCGACTTAGTCCATTGTTATCGTAATTGCCTTCTTGGAAACACTGACGCAATTCTCTCATTATTTCATTGCCAACATAAATGTCACTTACCTCACAGTTCTTCTGGTCATCTTGTTTTTCTTCTACGCCTCCACAGTGCTTACTATCATCTAAACAGTCTCTGTTTTTCTTAAGCATACTGCGAAAGCTAGTATGATCCTGGCTGAATTTCTGGCAAGCTGGAAATCCAGATGGTGCAGGCGGTTGGTGGGCGAACGATTCGTTGAAAATCATCCCCATTCCTTCCGCTAAGTGGTTACCCACGTGACAGTGCACCAACCAGTAACCTTGGTAACAAAGAACAACAACGCAATGCAGTTAATAAGCTATTGTTATATGGTTATAATCAGTGAAGTCTAAGGAAGCACTTTTTTAATTCTCCATCTCTTCGAATTCATCAATGCTCCGTTTTACTAGTATTATAAACATTGAAGTCGATTGAAGCCGATGGTGTGCTTTTTTTATTCTCCCTCTCTCCATCAATGCTCCGTTTTACGGGTATTTAAAGCAACTCAAAGCTCCACAGAATGGCAAGAAGTTGAAACAAGTGTGAGGCCGGCCACTGGGGATCGTATTTGGGGCCTCTCGCTCCGAAAGACACGCCCTAACCATCTGGGGCCGGTTGTACGAAGCCTGAATTAGAATAGCGCTATCAACCGGACAAATCCATATCCAGCGGATAAAATCTATAAAAAACCTATGCAGTGGATAACTTTTATCTGCGGATAACTTTATCCACCCTTCGTACAACCGGCTCCTGATAAATATGCATTTACCTGGATTATCACTTCTAAAGCGTACTACAACATAACCATAAGATGGCACAATAACAGTGTCCTTAAGAGGAGGGTTATTGAAGTTAAGATCCTTGGGCTGACCCGCTGACCAATGCATGCGACTGCAGTGTTGGTTATCGCAAGTAATGTCGGGATTGGCTTGAAGGATTTTACCAGATGTTTGGTTTTGAATGGGGTAACCTATTTTTAGCACCTTAAAGAAAAATACTGCATTAATTAACCAGTGTTAAGGCTATTTTGATGATGTTGGTGATAGATGAACACTATAGCCTTATATGTAAGGTGATGATGGTGATGCCTGGGTTGGTGTTATTGGTGATGATGATGTTGATGATGATGATGACTGATGATGATGGTATCAAAATGATGTTGATAAAGTTGTTGATGATGATGATGATGATTGTGGTGCTGGTAATGATGATGATAATGTTGATAGTGATAGCGGTTGATTGCAGTGACCATGATGATATAATGGACCAATTTGAAGAAAATGTAGCGTCAAAATAAGTTATAAATGAGTTTGCAACAAGCTATAATAATGACGTTGAAAGCATGACTCATATATTGCATACAGTGAAATCTAAAGCGAGACAGGGAATCCGTAAATAACACAGAGCAAGTTAGCAGTGCGTTTGAGTACATTTAATATCACCACTAAACCACATCGTGGGCTCAAATCAAACGTTCAAAAGGCGTTCAAAAGTAGCCAGCGGTCACCTTAAGGGAGCATAACATACGTTACCTGAAAACTATGTCCATGTATATGTACAGGATGACTAAGTTTAGCTCCAGAATACGCCATAAGGACAACTTGAATCGTCTTCTTTGGCGGCAGATCAACCACGTGCGTGCACGCACATCCTTTCTCATCACAATCACGTGCACAGTGCGTGAGACCCCACGTGGATGGACTTTGGACCAATGGTGCACGTGGCATGATCAATCGTCTGCTGTTGACTGCAGCTTTTATCGGGAAGCCAAAGTTGAGAAAAACCTCGTGAACATCCTTGTCATCTTTCGTGTTGGGTATTTTCTCGGGATCGTAGTAGCTTGTATCGAGGGAGAGGTTTGAGACAGGGATGCATTCCTGATGAGGATACCATATCTACGGGAAGGGGTATTAGTGAGATTTTGAAGATAAGAAACGTGCTCGGACATTGTATGAAACAATTACAAACAGTGAGACAATGGAGATATATATTTTCCAACAAAACAAGCAAGGAAGCAAGGAAGCAAGGAAGCAAGGAAGCAAGGAAGCAAGGAAGCAAGGAAGCAAGGAAGCAAGGAAGCAAGGAAGCAAGCAAGCAAGCAAGCAAGCATTGTCCATTGAGAAATAAATCGTCAAAGATATTCAAGTAATATCTGGTACCTTACTATAGATCTCCCATGGGCAGTTCAACACCTGGCACGGTCGTTCATCCGTACAATTTCGTTCAGTAGTTGTGGGATCACCTTTTTCATTCGTGCCTTCATATTCCAATATCGCCATGGCATCCCATAAATCTCCGTCAGGGGGAGAGTCGAGACCAATCCCAGTCCTCATGTTAACCGCTCGGATCCAGTAACGGCCTGGTTGCTGATTGGCAGTGATTTCAAAGTTGTATGATTCGCCAGGAAAGATGATAGCATAGTCAACTTGGACGGGTTTGACACGATGGCCATCACTTTCAGTGACGGTGAGGACGTGATGATCAATGGAGATTCTAAGAAAATTTCAGGATTATCGTTAGAAATGTAAATAAGCAAATTGCCGTTTTCACAGTAGTCTATTGCACGCATTCTGTCTAGATCAACAGCCCTAGAAAGACTTGGATCATGTATTAAACCTGTGTATGAACACACGAATAGTCCCCTTCACAGTTCCCTGCGCCATCTTGAAAGGTAGCCAGGACTTTGCATTGAACATTGAACTTTCAATGATATTATAGAGACACGTTAATAATTGTCCCATTCGTCTCGCTTCGATGCAAAGGCCCGGCTACTATAAAGGAGACTATGTATCAAAATAATCCTTTGGAAGCGCAACATCTCGCTAATTTTTTTATTCCCGCCATTTTTGTGTAGGAGGTTACAAAAAAACCATGTAACTCTTTCTAGGAAATACATTAAGAATTATTGGAAATACACATACACCTATTTCAATTAACGTTGTACATCTGGAATGGTTGATCTGAGACCGATAGGAATTGTGGGAGCTCGTTAAATTGCAAATGCACTATTATAATCACGCTTGAATATTAATGTTTACTTCTGAAATACTGTTATCTTTAATTCAGCACCATTCAAGTGTGATCAAAACAATGTATTTGCAATTTAATGAACTCCCACAATTCCTATCGGTCTCAGATCAACCATTCCAGATGGACAACGTTAATTGAAATACATACATACCTGTAAGGATAGGCAAGTCCAGCGTTTATCATATGCAAGATGTATTTTTTGGCTTGTTTGACTGTAAACACACTAAGAGGTGCCTTGTTCTTGTGACGGCCTTTACCGTTTACTAGCCCTGACCAGTATTGGATTGGTCCCTCAAGCGTCCCGTCAAACATAAAGCCTATATATGAGGAAAGTATTGAAAATTAAGCCCCTCCTAGGGGGGTGCATGTTTCCTTGATCCCTTGGAATGTTTGTATTTTATCTGTTGTTCCCCATAAGTAAAATAATTCCCTGTTTATTTAAAATGTTTTAACATGCACATTTTAAAACGTTTTGTTCCCTTGATCAAAAAACTATTACTTTATCATATTCAGTTTTGTTTCCCTGTTCCCTGAAAATAAACGCTTCTATTGAAGAAATAGAAAACGCGCGCGCGTGCTGTATGCAGTTATAAAGCACGCGGGGTTGTCCGAACACGAGAGAAGTGTTAAGAGAAGCACGGCGCGAAGCGGAATGCTTCTCAACACTTCTCGAGTGTTCTGACAATCCCCAAGTGCTTTATAACTGCATACAGCACAGAAAGCAAGTTTTTTATTTCTTTTATCAAATACAAATTGATCAACATGCAAACGCGCGTGCTGTGTGTTCTCATAAAGCACGCGCCTCAACCAATCAAAATACATGATTTCAAATAGTTATTTTATAAACAAATATATTCCTTTGTTCGCTAAAACTTGTGAGAGAGGCCCAAAATTGCCTATTGCAGACCACATGACATTGTCCTGATAATTGTTTTATGGTGAACTTCTTCTAACATTTACATGTAAAATAATCACTTCCAAGATTTTATACATCTCGTGCATGGTCTGCATGAAATGGGTTAACAAACAAGGAAGGTAAAGAGGTCTATGCTTTATAACTAGGGCCTGCATTTCACAAGCAACTGACATGAATAGACGCAGTATTGCATTTATCACATACGTGTTCAGTAAAACAACTACTAATGATCGATGCGCAACACACACTGAGTCTGCATATTTGTTGCTTGAGCTTGTGCTGCCAGTGAGAACCAAGGTTTTAAAAGAGTTTATTATTTTTTTGTAAAATGATAAGCTAGCATTTGATCTTACTTCGTTTTGAGTCAGCATAGAACATATCTCCATAACCTTTATGAGTGATCCTCAATGGACTAGATAACTCAATGTCAGTAGAGTGTTGAATAAACCAATCAGTGAACGTCATCACGTGATATGGAACAAGAGGCATTGACCTGGAGACCGTTAGATTATATGTAAATAGTAAATATATAAAGAAAACCGATGGTTGCAAAGAAAGTGGAATGAGGCGTGTCAACTAGCTAAAAATAAGGGAAGAACGATACCACCTAATTATTTGTGTGTAATTAGCGAATAGCTACCGCACACGCTCATTGCGTAAGATATCTTGAGCACGTGCTTGTTGTTGTGATGATGAATTACTAATTGCATGCATGTAACGTTTATTCAGTCCTCATGATGGCTCCGTGAGCCGAAAGCTCGACAATAAAATTGAAATGTTGAAGTAACGTATAGTTATTATGAGTAAATATGTGGTTTGGGCAAGACATACAACGATCGATCAAAAGAAATCGTATCAGAAATGGTATGGTAGGTGAGAAGTAACAAAAGACCTTGATTAGCGCGCGAGATATATTTTTTTCTTTTTTTAACAGGTTGAGATTGCAACAGAACAATAGCCATATCTTTGATACGTGAGTTAACGAATCATAGGTTAGAAACATCTTATAGTCCCCTTCACAGTTCCTTGCGCCATCTTGAAAGGTGGCCGGCCGGTCTTTGCATCGATGAAGCGAGACGAACGTTGAGCGTGCAATGATAGAGACCTTTTAACACCTTGCAGGACAATCATTTGCGTGTCTCTATCATTGCAAGCTATCTTTCAAGATGGAACAGGGAACTGGGGAGGGGACTATTTTAGTGATGACAATAACGGTGACTATGATGATAATAACAATAATTACACCTCTCACCGGTGAATTATTAAAGCACCGAAAAGTCCATCAGCTTTTTGCATTTCTAGATGTGAATGATACCAGTGAGTACCCGGAGGATCTGCAATAAACCTGTACTGGAATGTTTGCTTCGTTGGTATGGGACATTGCGTGAGAAATGCCACTCCATCCATCCAAGGGGTTTGCCTCATGTGAACACCATGCCAGTGAATAGATATGTCTTCTTTCAGTAGATTATTGGTTACCGTGACAACTACCTGTAAAAGGTAACGCAACAAAAGGTAACGCAAGAAAATTGTAATGCAACCTGTAACGTAACGCACAAACTGTAGCCTTTTTACTAGGACGCATCAATTGTACGCAAAACAGGTGAAATGCGAAACAAAGCTGTGTACCCAGAATAGTGCCCTTTTCAGTTCCCTGCGCCATCTTGAAAGGTGCACGTGAATAATTGTCCGGTAAGGTGTTAAAAGGTTAAAAGGTATAAGTTGATGCAGGGAACTGCGAAGAGAAGTATTCTCAATAGACACGATAAACTGGTTTCTAGGCCGCAATATATATTTGTCACGTGACATATATGTTTCTTGCGTTACACTACTATTGCGTGACATACCTCAGCACCTTCCAAGACCTCTATGGTCGGTCCAGGAAACTGGTCATTGATGGTAATGATCGTTTTATTGTAGCCGTCGGTTGTATGGACCTTATCTAGGGGTACTGTTATGTTCGCCACCGTCCTGTCAGAAAACACAACACAGATCAGATAATAACAATAATAATAATGGCTAGTTCTTATATAGCGCATTTCCAGAACTGCTCAATGCGCTTACTCAACGTGTTCAAGTTGAACGTATATCAAGGCGCATTAAGCTGCCACCATACAACCCAAGTCTGAACACGGAGTTCTTTTACGCCCCTCAATGTTCTTAATTAGTTTTGAGAGACGGGCCCTACATTTTACGTCGCTATCCGAAAGGACGTGAAGTTCTAACCATTTGTAGATTTTTAAGAAACAAATGCATTAGATGGATTGAAGCTATACTTTGACAGCTTATAAACATAACTCATCATATGAAATGTGTGACCGAATGCCAATATGGCTGCCACTTCATTATCTTATTTATTACTCGGGATTCCTGTGGAATCCGAGTATAGGTTTCGCCTTTATTTTTCGTCTTCATCGCCAAAATGCCATGCACGCGCAGTATGGTCAATTTCACTTATACACACAAATATACTGATTTATAGCGGTAATTCGGTGTTTACTTAAATCAAACACACTCCAATAATGGTAATAAACCATTAACTAATGTATTAGTGTGATAATAAGTTTGACAAATGTAACTTTTCGCCGAATTTATTGCCGACAAGCGATCAGTTTTGAAAGCGCTTAAAAACAGGCCGACACAAACACAATAGTACTTCGATTCAAATCACGTAATAAAACAGTACACATGTTATTCTGTGTATGATTTAACCTAAACACTCCAATAATGATAATAAACCTTTAACTAATGTATTAGTGTTATAATAAGTTTGACAAATATAAGTTTTCGCCAAGTTTATTGCCAATAATTTATTATAGTTTATTGCCAGTAGTCCCTTTGTCCAAGTGGTAGGCGGAGGTTTTGAAAACGACCCCTAAAAGGTACGCACAGATAAAAATAACTGATAAAGCCTTATCGATTTCTACCCCAACAAAGCAACCAAACAGAGTAAAAATGACTAGCTTACAGGTATGGAATCATGTTACGTGACTGATGTTTGAGCCAGAACCCTAAAAGGACCCTAAAAGGTACGCACAGGAAATATTTTCAACCCTAAAAGGTACGCCGATCACCCCTACCACTTGGACAAAGGGAGTACCCCCCGGGGCCGCCATGTTGGAGTAAACATGACGCGCATTCAATCGCTTTTATTATACATTTTACTAACTACATTGAATCTACACTGAGAGCACACGGCTAAATCTGAATAGCATGTGAACTTGACAGTGATAATTGCATTGTCTGTAGTTATCACTGTCAAGTTCCCAGGCTCTCTCCGTTCTCAGGGAGTTGATGTGAAAATGGCAGCGAGATTTGCTTGTTATTGTCTCTTTTACCTGATTAGGCCTGCCCCTGGACCTTAAATCGCCGTAATTTAATGCATTTTAAGGCGATTTAAGGCGATTTAAGAAAATATGGACAAACTTCGAGTGAAGTTTTAAGGCGTTTTAGTGCGGTTTAAGGCGATTTAAGAAAAAATATAAGAAAATCAGAGGCGCCATAAGGAAATTTTAAGCTATTTACAGCGATTTAGGAATGTTTAAGAAAATATATGGTGAAGAAGATGCATTTTCTGGTGGTTTAAGTAATTTTTTTTGTAAAAATGAACAACATTTTAAGTTCATTTAAGGAAATTTGAAAATAAAGGTATCATTGTTCAAAATAGCATTTAAATATAATACTTCTAGTAAGGAAAGGCCAGTTTAAACTTTACATCAAAAATTGTATTCAATAAAGGTCAGTTTCATATTAATATATGGAATGCCTGTGATTCATTTACATAATTGATTTAGAGTGCAGATATCATATCCATGAAATACAAAATAGTACAACAGGATGCTAGTTAAAACAATAGAATAGAGTGCAAATAGCGTAACAATTAAAGCACTTTTAAACAATGATTATCAATTATTTTAACATAGTTTAATACTATGAAACCAGTTGCAAAACAATTATTTTTATATCTTTTTTATTTTGAATATTTTTATCATCAAAACTTTTAAACAACACTTCCTTTGTACATCTTTCTGTATATACATATAAATTAAATAATTATATACGTTCTGGGTGCTTTCATTAAGGATTGTTGGCTATTTTCTAAGAAACATTTGTTTGAATTTGTATAATATTGCTAACCTCCAACAATAAGAATCTAATCTTTATTGTAGTAGATATTTTTCCAGATTAAACAAACGTTTCTGAAACCAGAGACTGAACAGTAACGAAATTATTAAAGCTAATATTTCTACATACCACTGATGAAGATTTAAAGTCTCATCTTATCTTGATGTTAGTTAGTGTAAATGTTTCTGAAATTGTTTTTCCTGTCACATTGATGATCCTTACAGAAAAACTTGGTTTTTGATACATAAATTAATCTTTTATGTATAAATAATCTCAGCGTGCATTTTCGGATCTTTCTCAGGAACCCATCCTATTTGTTGACGTTCTCCAGATCGTATAGACAGCAAAATACCTTGATCCAAAAGCAAGTGTTTTTTCTTATGTTCACTTCAAATACTTCTTCTGACTGATATAAATTACAGCAATAACTTCTTTACTTGATGCATACTTGGACGTTCCACTATTGGAAGGTGATGTCTGTGGCAGGTGGCAAGTCTTTTTTCCTTCTTGCTTCCTGGTTTTGATCTTATTTACAAGATGATCTCTTGTAAGTACCTTTACAGGAGATGACAGAAGCTCAAAATAAAACTATGTTCGAGTATTCCGCCATTTTGATTTGTCCCAGTCTCTCACGCTAAGTCCTGACATGTGACCTATCTGACATGTGTTACTGTGCTGTCATAATATTATCGGCTATGACTCCCTCAATGGGAACTTTTTCTTTGACGATCGAGTAAAACAATTTTTTCAACGCTTTGACGAAGTATCGATTAGCCGATACCGATTAGCCTCGTTGGCCATTTCTGAGCTTCGTATTACAAATCAAGAGTTCACTCAGTGAGTCGATGTATATTACCGTTCAGATTTGACAGAAAGTCTCATGAAATTGACCAGTAATTGGACACTCCTCCATCCACTCCCCCATCCCAACGGAGAAACACCTGTGCGGTGTTATCGCAGGCTCACAAAACCAATTTAAAATGGCGAACAGCAAGCTAAGATAGTTGAAGTGTTTTATATTTGCATGTGTTTTCCACTCGTTTATGTAAAATACGCAGACAACCTATTTGCACAAGTAAAGCTGAACAAATGATATTAACTTACAATGGCTTAATGGTGACCTTTTACTGTGTGACTGACCATATTAATGTGTGACTGCATGCTGCTCACGTAAGTAGAATTCTGACACTTGATTCGATTTGTACAATAAGATTTACTAGTAAAGTTTTCGGTGAAAACCACATAAAATGTTAATCAATTTCTTTTCAATTTTCTTTCATATTTCGCTAGATTGATGATAAATATTTGTTATAGAATAACCAACAAAAAATATTCTAAAATGTTATAAATAAATAATATGTTCTTGCAGTTTTGTTACTGAGTACTTTTAATGTGCTTTTATGTATATTTGCATGTAGAAAATTCACAAAAAATGTTGAATTGTGCATTCCAAGACTGAAATATATTGTTGGTTTCAAAGGTAGCAAATATAGATTGATTTGCATTTCATATGAAGCTAATATACAAAACATAACTCTAATACACTGTACTGACATAATGGCATAAACTGCACAATGCATTTTGGTCTTGCATGGAATGTACTATTCAGTATTCATAAGTCAAACTCTTTCTGGAATAGTTATATATTGTATATACCGTATATATATGTATGATTACATCCTATTGCAGAAGGATTTGAGCACATATTTATACAAACAATCTAATTTAATTAACATCCAGATAAACTAGTATTTTGAATTTTGCATCTCATTTATATTTGTATATTTGACTGTATATATAAATGTGTACCACAATCATTCTGTACTTGAGGGTATGCATGTATAATTACTTTTATACTACATACTCTCAATTTCAGAAAGGTTGTGGTTAATTATGTACATGTACATATATAATTATACCAATACCTTAATATTCGGTGTATCTTTTTATGATTTTTTTTATATTTACGTGTGTTTAAAAGGATAAGAACATTCATTGCAGAATATTAAGTTGTCCTTCAGTAGCATTTTGGAAGGTATTATGAGAGTAGGTTTGAGGCCATGTACTATACTGTATTTATTTATTTGGATCTATCTTCTGATGATGTCGGCGTCCAACAAAAGCTCAAGACCCAAATAAATAAATACAATAGTACATGGCCTCAAACCTACTCTCATAATTTATTGCAGTGTTTTTAGTTTGCATCTTTTTAGATAATTAGCCTTAGTTACTACAAGGTGTGCATATACTGCAATCAAGTATATATATATATCAATATAATGAAAATGGGTCGCAATGTTTTTAAGTGATTTTAGGCGATTTAGCGCGTTTTAAGGCGATTTAGCGCGTTTTAAGGCGATTTAGCGCGTTTTAAGGCGATTTAGCGCGTTTTAAGGCGATTTAGCGCGTTTTAAGGCGGTTTAAGGCGATTTAGCGCGATTTAAGGTCCGGGGGCAGGCCTCTGATTATAATTGTACTTTTACTTTAAAAAATGTATAATAAAACAATTATTGAATTCGGTTTTCGCATGATATCGTAAATTATCAAGACCTCGAGTCAGTATTATCTGCCTCAGCCAGGAGGCTTCGGCAGATAACACAGACCTCGGTCTTGATAATTTAAGATATCATATTCAACCTCATCCAATAATTGCTTAATATCTCAGTCAGAAAATAAGCTATCAACTTGAAACTTGACCAAGTTATGTATTTTCTAGTTCTCTTCCAGAAAATTGAATTTTCGTCTAAATTTGCATCGCTGAAAACAGAATCGTCTCCGGAGGTGAAACCAAGATTTGGCATTCGGTCATCATGATTATAGGATTTCCAGTACACATTGGAGGTCATGAAATCGAATCTCGTTAAATGTTCGGATTTTTTCTACAGAAATTACAAAGTTGGACCAACATTGTTGCGATACGGTTTGTCGAACACAAGAACAAAATTAAAAAAATGTTGGATGATACATCCAACATGGTGTTTAAACGGGCTTAACATGTTGGAGCATTGTCATGTTGGTCCAACATGCATATTGGGCCCGTTTAAAGAGGCCCTATCCTAATAAAATCTTATATAAGTTAATTGCGTGATTAAACACAAAGATTATTATTCATCAACAATATTTCAATTTATTATTCGTTTGATCTTTCTGGTTGAGTGATGGCATATATAATTAACTATACTTTGTGATAAAGTCTAATTCAAGTCACTAAAATAAAGAGTACTTAGCAGTCTTAATTCTAACGATTTTGATCTGTAAACGCGATGATTTCCAGCGACGATTTGTTGCGATATATCGGCCGTTGCGCAATTGCTACCAACATTGTTGGACCAACATTGTTGCGACCAACATTGTTGCGATACGGTTTGTCGAACACGATAACAAAATTATAAAAATGTTGGATGATACATCCAACATGGTGTTTAAACGGGCTTAACATGTTGGAGCATTGTCATGTTGGTCCAACATGCATATTGGGCCCGTTTAAAGAGGACCTAATAAAATCTTATATAAGTTAATTGCTTGATTACGCATACAAAGATTAATATTCATCAACAATATTTCAATTTATTATTCGTTTGGTCTTTCTGGTTGACATCCTCGGGAACCCAGGGGTATTCTTCTGTCGCTCGCTTCTCGCTTCCACAACATATACCCCTGGGAACGTAGTCTTTTGGAGCTTGTTCCGGAAGTCAAAATTCAAACTTATTTAACGACTTTCTTTGAATGGTTATCTTGATTTTTATTGGTCGACCTAATAAGGTCGACCAATCAGGAAAGAGCTGAATTTTGACTTCCGGAACAAGCTCCAACAGACTACGTTCCCAGGGGTATATGTTGTGGAAGCGAGAAACGAGCGACAGAAGAATACCCCTGGGTTCCCGAGGATGTCTGGTTGAGTGATGGCATATATAATTAACTATACTTTGTGATAAAGACTAATTCAAGTCACTAAAATAAAGAGTACTTAGCAGTCTTAATTCTAACGATTTTGATCTGTAAACGCGATGATTTCCAGCGACGATTTGTTGCGATATATCGGGCGTTGCGCAATACTCCAGTTTCACGTTATCTAGTACCGCTGTACTATTTGACAAAAGGCGCATTTGCACAGGCTAAGCCTCGATTTGTTGTCAAAATATTCACAAATCCCAAGCAAAGCACGAAAAAATGTTACCGCTTAACAAAAGAAAACACATTTGCATTTACTCTGAATTGAGGCTAAGCCTGTGCAAATGCGCCTTTTGTCAAATAGTACAGCGGTGCTAAATAACACGAAACTGGTCTATTGCTACCAACATTGTTGGACCAACATTGTTGCGACCAACATTGTTGCGATACGGTTTGTCGAACACGATAACAAAATTATAAAAATGTTGGATGATACATCCAACATGGTGTTTAAACGGGCTTAACATGTTGGAGCATTGTCATGTTGGTCCAACATGCATATTGGGCCCGTTTAAAGAGGCCCTAATAAAATCTTATATAAGTTAATTGCTTGATTACGCATACAAAGATTAATATTCATCAACAATATTTCAATTTATTATTCGTTTGGTCTTTCTGGTTGAGTGATGGCATACATAATTAACTATACTTTGTAATAAAGAGTACTTCGGTAGCCTTAGTACTAACGATTTTGATCTGTAAACGCGATGATTTCCAGCGACGATTTGTTGCGATATATCGGCCGTTGCTATTAGTTATTATTATATTAAAAGTTGATAAGAAATAAATACCTGTGAAAAGATGTTGGTTGTAGTTGAAATTTACCATCGTTGTCAACCTTGACTTGATATGAATGATCAATGTCAGGGGTGAACATCATGCTACGCGTTTCTTTGACATCAAACTCATACTCGCAGATCTTTTTAGTGCACACTTCAGCCTGCCCTCGTGAAATTATCAGCGAGATGGTTGGTAGAAGGATCAAGATGTCAGTAATGGATGCCATGCTACATTGATGCTACTGAGCAAGTGTAGCGTGAGTGTGCATATCATGACATAATATGATGTCCCGCTGTGGGCAGAGGACCGTAGCAGTCGTAGCTGACCCGTAGCCGCCCCACCCAAAAGCGAAAGGAGAGGGCCCTGGGAACGAGGTTGTGACCTGGTAGCTAGATTTATAACCCAGTCCTCAAGGGTCCCACTCTATCAGCATGTGAGGACTGCAGACTGGGTTTTGAAATATTACAAATATATAAATGCTTTACAAGTGAATATCGAGGAATTTTAGCCGAGAAAGGCGAGGTTTTTATTTATTGATATTTATCGAGCCTGAGGGGGAAAAAACATGTGTTAAATTGATAGTCGATGATTCGATAAAATCGATAGTCGATATCAGCATTTGATTAGTAAAAAATAAACTGATATCAATACCTTCCTTTCTTAAGCTTCCTTCCTTCCATCCTTCGGTTCGTTCCTTCCTTCCTTCAGTTCGTTCCTTCCTTCCTTCAGTTCGTTCCTTCCTTCCTTCAGTTCGTTCCTTCCTTCCTTCAGTTCGTTCCTTCCTTCCTTCAGTTCGTTCCTTCCTTCCTTCAGTTCGTTCCTTCCTTCCTTCAGTTCGTTCCTTGCTTCAGTTCGTTCCGTTCCTTCCTTCAGTTCGTTCCTTCCATCCTTCAGTTCGTTCCTTCCATCCTTCAGTTCGTTCGTTCGTTCCTTCAGTTCGTTCCTTCCTTCAGTTCGTTCCTTCCATCCTTCAGTTCGTTCCTTCCATCCTTCAGTTCGTTCCTTCCATCCTTCGGTTCGTTCGTTCGTTCCTTCAGTTCGTTTCTTCCATCCTTCAGTTCGTTCCTTGCTTCCTTCAGTTCGTTCGTTCCTTCCTTCAATTTGTTCGTTCCTTCAGTTCGTTCGTTCCTTCTGTTCGTTCCCTCCATCCTTCGGTTCGTTCCATCCTTCAGTTCGTTCCTTGCTTCCGGCGACAGTTCGTTCCTTGCTTCCTTCAGTTCGTTCGTTCGTTCGTTCCTTCAGTTCGTTCGTTCCTTCAGTTCGTTCGTTCGTTCCTTCAGTTCGTTCGTTCCAGTTCCTTCAGTTCGTTCGCGGTTCGTTCATTCAGTTCGTTCGTTCGTTCGTTCGTTCGTTCGTTCGTTCGTTCGTTCGTTCGTTCGTTCGTTCGTTCGTTCGTTCGTTCGTTCGTTCGTTCGTTCGTTCGTTCGTTCGTTCGTTCGTTCCTTCTTCCTTCCTTCCTTCCTTCCTTCCTTCCTTCCTTCCTTCCTTCCTTCCTTCCTTCCTTCCTTCCTTCCTTCCTTCCTTTCCTTATAATCTCCCATTTCTTTCCTTCCCTCCTTTTTCGGCCTTCCCTGTTTCTTACTTTCATTCTCTCCTTCCTTCTTTCATTCTTTCTTTCCTTACCTCCTTCCTTCCCTCCCTCCCTTTCTTCCTATTTCCCTTTGGATATATTTTCGAAAGTTGCGGAGTTGAACCGGAAGTAAACGTCAAATTCGGCAAGAATTCACTCATCCCCAGTCCCAACTCGCCAAATGGTGCGAGTTTCACAACACGAAATGACTCAAATATCAACTCAGATTATTCTCAAATTTCTATCATAATTTCCTATTAATTCTCCAATTCAAGCAAATAGGTAAGTACTTCAATGTGTATTTATTTCTTTTGTGTAATGTTTCATTGTAAATGTGACATTTTTGTGCAGAATTGTTCAAGTTGTTTAATGCTTTGTAGCTAAGGAGATTTCGCGGTCTGCTCGATAATTCGTCCTAAAAGCTAACTAATTAAAAGTTCTTTACACACAAACAAATCCCTCAGATCTCTACTCAAACAATGCATTAATATCTCAGCTTTATTAAGTTTCAGTTGAAGTTAGTTTAGTAAAGTTAGTTTATGATTTCTATTTGATCGCGACTAGGAATTTCCGGTATCTTTCTAATAAGTAAATCGATCGGCAAGTAGCTAGTTTTCCTTTGATTTTGCATTCTGTATATCATATTTGAACTATAATAGCTAAGTTAAATAAACTCCTTGCTTTTAGATAGCTGCTTTATTTAGGTCAAATATATATACTTATCTTCATCGCGATAAAATTTTATTCGCGGAGGTCGTGTTTGCTAAAATATATAACTACATATATAATTTTACTGATCTGAATCGTGCAAGATCACATAAATCGCAATCAAAACTTTCACAATTACCCGTCATATTTTATATTATTATGATAATGCTGAACTCTTTTGACTGATATTTGATTTATCATGACTTGTCATTCATAATAAAGCGTTTATGTAAACTGTTTATATGTTTATTTTCATCTTTCTGAATAAAAAATATCTCACGAAAATATTGCAAGCATTTTTAATACAGAAAAATAAACAAAAATAATAAAAATAATTAAACAGATAATTTAAAATAATTTTTGAAAAACTCTCAATAGCTGTTTATAAGTTAATCTCTAATATCTTGAAGAATTATTTGAACTTATAGGAACGTTTAAAATTCAAAAACGATTGTAAACAACAAGTTAAGTTACATTCCTCAATACCACATTGCACATTGATATGCAAATGTATCATATAGATCCTTTTGTGTACGGAAAATATTATTTCTATGAGATATTGTTTAAAACACAATGTTATACATATCTATCAAACAAAAATAAACCTATTCTATTTCAAATAAACTAAAAGAATATTTTTAGTTTTGTTTTATTTTTCTTAACATCGAAATTTGAGACAGGAAATTGGGTATGGAGACTTCATTCAGAGTAATTTGGAGTTGTGCTGAAACTTTGATTAGTCTATTTTTGGTTGTTTAATATTTAATGTCTGAAGCAACAGACTGTTAAAAAGTCGACCAAAATCAGCAGGGCGTTATTTTAAATTCAATATTTTGTTTTCAAAGATCGAAAACACTGAGCTCAAGATTGCAGAAATGTTTAGTATGATTTATGGATTTTAAAAACTTTTTTGTAAAAATATTTTACGAGTAAATATAAATTTTTTAATTATGATGATTTTTATTATCATTGTCAATATTGTTATTTTCTCATAAGAATATCATTTTGACATTATCATCATCATGGTTATGTTAATTATGACTAAAGTGCAAACAGTATATATGTGAAATCTTACAAAATAGTATAAGTTACTATTATCATAAAAATCGTATAAAATTGCACTATTTAGTATTACTAAATATTTCATGGTTATATTATTTGCACTTTGATAATGAGTTTGATATTATTGGTATCATAATCTTATGTTAATTTTTTTATTGCTATCATTATTATTATTATTATCATCACCATCATCATCATTACAATAATTATAATCATCATCATTATTATCATCATCCCCACTATCATTATTATCAATGTCTTTATCATTATCATTGTCATCATCATCATTATTAACATCATCATCAACATCAGCATTATTATTATCATAATTATTATTTTCATCCCCACCATCGCCATTATCAATGTCATTATCAATGATCATTGCCATCATCATCAACATCAGTATTATCATCATCATAATTATTATTTTCATTTCCATCATCATCATCATCATTATGACATCATCATCATTAAGTATCAACATCACCAAACAAATATGTTTAAAACTTTTGAACATGTTCCTTTTATAGCACTGATTATTGGGAAAAGGTTTTGATTGATCAAGTGAGGATGGCAGAAGCTGCAACAAATGGTCATCCTTCAGTAGATGATGAAACTGAAAAACAAACAGAAGAAACCACCAAGGAGATTGTAAATAAAGTTGACGAGAACAAAAATACTGAAACACCAGCGAAACATCAGGATATCTCAGAAAATTGCCCAAATGAAGAAACAAGTGGTGAAACAAGACAATCGAATGGATCAAGTAATGTAGATAACGGTGCTGTCGTTGATGAGAAATGGCTAGGAAATATTGATAAAGAAAAGGACAAGTGTGAGCCGTCTCAAGTAAACTTACAAAGTGATTCAAATGATGGAAATAAATCTGAACAAGTTGTTAACCTAGAAGCTAAGTCATCAAACAGTCAAGAATCATCTGAACAAATGAATAACCGGGAGGAGGACAATGATAAAGTTGAACAAAACGCCACAACAGTTGAAAATCCTGCTGAGGTTACTATAGAAAGTGAAACAACTCCTAGTCCACCATCAGTTTCTGATGAAAGTGAAGCAAACTCACTGGAAACAACACAAGAAAATTGTAAAGAACAACAAGTTGATGAGGGGGAATCTGAAATTCAGATTAACAAGGAATGTCATAGTGAAGAAGTTAATGCAGAAACAACAAATGATGCTAACAATGTTCATGATAACGTGTGCAACAACCATGTTGAAAAGAAAGATGAAACTGATCAACAGGCTACAGTTCAAACTGATAAAGAGCAATCAAATGATAAAGAAACTGATAAAGAACAATCACATGACAAAGAGTCAATAGAAAATGCAAGTAAAAGTGAAGAAGAAACTAAGGTTGAGAGTAATATTGAAGTAATTCCAAGTACACAGCAAGAACAAGTAGAAAGTGGTGCAGCCGTGATTGTTGATTCAGAACAGACAACAGAATCCACAGCAGAGTCTTCAGATACTATTGAAAAGAAAGAAAGAAAAGTCTCCAGTTCTATCTGGTATACGTCAAATGAAGCAGAGCAAGAACCTGCTTCCCCTAAAGCAGAAGGTTACTCTACTACAGTAGTTGGAGGTGTTGTGGTGAGAAAACCAATATCATCAAGGTAGAGAAATATTAATCATTATGATGCTTCATTATTAACTGCATTGTAGATGTTTCTTAGACCATAAAATAAGTAATATTTACAATATGAGTGGCTGATCTGTATTCAGTATACAACAGCTAGTCAAAGACGAGCCATTGTATATCAAATACAGTTTGGATGTGAATATTGTATAGTACTTGAGTTAGTTCTTTCATATTTCAAATTGACAAGATAAAAGTAAATCTGGCCACTCAGATAATTCAATTTGAAACTAATGCAAATAAGGAAGAAATCTGTATGAGATTTACAGTTCTTATATGATTTCTTTTGTAAAATTCTCATTAATTATTCATGAATTTTATTATGATGATAACGATTTGAAAATTACTTTGTCATTGTCATTTGTATTCTCTTTGTAGTAGTTCCTCCCCTGAACACAAAAAACCCTCGCCAAAGATTTCCCGTGGCTCCAAGTTCAAAATGTCCCTGGGGTCATTATTTGGCAAGAAAAAAACAACAAAATCAGAGGTAAAACAGCCTGAAACATTAGGGATCCAAGAGGATGATGGGAAGGGCAAGCAAGATGGCAGTACTCATAAAGAAAATGAAAGTACAGAGAGAGGTGAAAATATGGAAGTGAAAACAGTTGGAGAACAAGGAAAGGAGATGGATGTGGAAGTAGCAGAGACGACTGAAAAGAATTGTAGCCCAGCTGAGAACTGTGTAGCCAACAATGATGAGTCACAACATAGTAGTAGTGGTAAGTATTTGGATGAGTTTGATAATCAAAGCAACCCTATATGGGTTTTGAAAGAAAGGGAGACAGAAAGCACTAGTGGGCTGTTATTGCTGTGTACACTAACCACTATCTTGGGGCTCAAAAGTTTACAGTGACACACTAGTTGGTGAGCGAGTGAGTGACACTTCCAGTTCGGAAGCCCCATCACAATAACACAAAGATTTTCAATCCATAGTTAAAAACTAAGATAGACTTGTAACAGACAGGTAAATTTCAAAGAGAATGAATAAATTATTAAATGAATGAATGAATGTGTTAAAGATTGAATTAATATAAAAGTAAATTAATGAATGGATGATTTGATGGATGCTGAATGAAAAAAATGGATATAGAATTAATTATTAATGAATGAAGAAATGATTGAATGAATGAATGCATTAAAGATTGAATTAATGTTTAAGTAAATGAATGAATGGATGGATGCTGAGTGAATGAATGAAAAAATTGATGTAGGAATATGAATGAATGAATATATGATTGAATGAATGAATGCTTTAAAGATTGAATTAATGTAAAAGTAAATTAATGAATGGATGATTTGATGGATGCTTAGTGAAAATTAGATAGGAATATGAATGAATTAATGAATTAATTAATAAATGAAAAAAACTTGTGTCTGAATTTTCAGAAGAAGACAAGGAAACCCACGGAGGTGAAATAGTTCCAATAGAGGAGGGAATAGCCAAAGCTGACGTGGAGGTTACTGAAAATGAACCAACCTTTGAAGAGACTGATGGTAAGATATACAGGTTTTTGCAATTGTATACTAGACATAATATTATCACTGTCAATGTCATTACAGTGCGAATTTAAAAACCTTGGCACCCAGAAATATTTTAGAAATCGTTTACAGTATTGTTCGTTGAACAACTCAGAAACAACTGTATCACCGCAAGAAGTTTGACTGATGTGTAGTATGATAAACGTTTTGTAGTTAGAGTTGTTTGTGAGTTGTTCAACGAACAATAAACGATTTCTAAAATATTTCTGGGTGCCCATGGTCTTTCAATTTGCACTGTAACATTTTCCACCAAAAGGACATTAAAGGAAATGTCACGTGACACCGCATAAGCTCGTTCTAAATGCTCGATACTAGCATCAATTGTGAACATAGATTTCATAATTCTTATTCCATGTTCACTGTTACTCAATACACCTATTTCAATTAACGTTGTCCATCTGGAATGGTTGATCTGAGACCGATAGGAATTGTGTGATTGCTGCATTTGCAGTTTAACGAGCTCCCACAATTCCTATCAGTATCAGATCAACCATTCCAGATTGACAACGTTAATTGAAATAGGTGTGGATACAGATAAAAATTGAGATTTCAAGTGCCGAAGAATCACGTGTCACTTGTGATGTTAATCGCTACTTCACGTGGACAACGTTAATGAAACTGACTGTCAACATCATCATTATTATCGTTAAAATTATGGTAATTTACATGTAGTGCTCATCATATTTGGCATTCGTGCATTCATCATACATCATCATCATTATTTGGAAATATGCATACACCTACTTGCAAGAACGTTGTCATACGAAAAAAGAACATTTGTATTTAGTGAGTTAGGAATAAATTAAAAGTACAAAAGATGATCACTGAAGCTGAACTCTTTCTTTTGTACTTTTAATTTATTCCTAACACACTAAATACAAATGTTCTTTTTTCGTATGACAACGTTCTTGCAAGTAGGTGTATTGCTTCTACTTTGGCATTATCATTGTCTTTTTCCTCATCATCAACTTCTCTAACTTTTTTTTATATTTTTCCTCCACCCACACAGAGGTCCCTGAGGACGAAGATAAGAAACTAAGGGAACGAATAGCAAAACGAGAATCGATGTCACCAACACACAGTCCTGAAAAACACATGCAGATGAGATTCAGCTATGCAGAGGGCTCTAAAGATGGTTAGACACATCTAATTCATACGAACATTATTTACATGTATCTAGTATTTCATTTATTATTTCATTCATGCATTTGTTGGATCTATTGTACAATATTTAATTTAATATTTATAGAGCGCATTTTCTATACAGTAATAATTCATTCATTTATTCATTCATTCATTCATTCATTCATTCATTCATTCATTCATTCATTCATTCATTCATCCAATAATCAATTTGTTCGTTCGCTGGTTTATTTATTTATTCATTCATTTATTCATTTAATAATTCGTTCGTTCGTTCATTTTTTTATTCATTCATTCATTCGTTCATTCATTCGTTCATTTATTCATTTATTCATTCGTTCGTTCATTCATTCATTCTTTCATTTATTCATTAATCCATTCATTCATTCATTCATTTATTCTTTAATCCACTAATCCAATATATTCATTTATTCATATTCAATATATTCATTTAATAATTCGTTCGTTCGTTCATTTATTCATTTATTCATTCGTTCGTTCATTCATTCATTCTTTCATTTATTCATTAATCCATTCATTCATTCATTCATTTATTCTTTAATCCACTAATCCAATATATAGTTATTTCGATCGTTCATTTATTTAATCATCCATTCAATCATTTATTCTTACCCTTCTTTATCAGGTCTTTATCAATCATTCGTTCCTTACTTAAATCATTTTTTCGCTAATCCATAATGCAATAAATTTATTTTGTCTGTGTGTCTGACTGTGTTTCTGTCTGTCTGCCCGGCTGTAGGAGGCAAGGAAGTAGAAGTCATCGGTACTCGTGAAGTGATTAAACGACCTCAAAATAGCAAATCCAACGTCCCTGATAACCATCGGTATTCTTGCCGTGAACTTGGTGATGTAGATCATGAAGGATGGCTGGCAAAGAGAGGTAATAACAACACTATAAACAATACTAGTCCGTTAATGATCATGATGATGGTAGTAGTAATGATAATGATTGTGGTGATGATGAAGGTAATGATAATGATGATGGTGATGGCGATAAAGGTGATCGTGGTGATTGTATTGATGATTAAAAGGGATGAAAATTATGGTAGTGATGATGATGGTGACAAAGATGATTGTGGTGATGATGATGGTGATAAAGGTGATCATGGTGATTGTATTGATGATTAAAAGGGATGAAAATTATGGTAGTGATGATGATGGTGACAAAGAAAAAGATGATTGTGGCGATGATAATGATGGTGATAAAAATAGTGATGGTGACAATGATAATGATGAAGCTTATAGTGATGATGATGCAAGTGATGAATACGATGATGATTGCGCTGCTGATAATGATGATAATAAGGACGGTTATGAAGTTGCTGCCCACTATATTGGTATTTGTAACAATGATACATACATTTTTAACAATGTGGACAAATGGTTGTTTATTTTTTTGATTTTATGATATTTAGGTGGAGGAGCGATCTTTGCAAGCTGGAAAACAAAGTGGGTTGTGTTAAAAGAACGTCATCTCTACTACTTCAAGACTGCGTTTGATCAAGAGGCTGGTGGGGTGATATTTTTAGATGAAAAATATAAAATCGTCGCTGCTCCTGAACTAAGACGAAAATTGTAAGTAGGAGGTTTTAGAATGGCGGTGATGATGATGATGATGATGATGATGATGATGATGATGATGATGATGATGATGATGATGATGATGATGATGATGATGATGATGATGACAATTACGATGATAGTGGTTTGGATGGTATGCTGCTGATGATGATGGTATGATAATGATAATGTTAATAATGATGTTGATGATTGTGATGATGATGATGATGATTGTATGATGATGGTATGGTGGTATGACGTGGATAATGATTATGATGATGGTGATTTTTATGGTATGCTGCTGCTGATGGTATGATTATGATAATATTAATAATGATGTTGATAATGATGATGATTATAAAAACGATGATAACATGTAGTACATGTTAGTTACGACATAACGATGATGTTATCTTCCCATAGTGCTTTCAAGGTTGATTGTGAAGATCCCAAAGCTCAAAAGCTTTCCCTGGCTGCAGATACAAAAGAAGCTATGGACAAATGGTTGAGTGTTCTAACTGCAGCTAGTCGAGGCGAAGTGGTCATCAATAAAACAAGCAAACAAAGTAATGATAATGTCAAGATGCGGAAGAAAACAGGCTCGATGACTAAACGTGCTGGCAGTGTGCTGGGTATGTAGGAGATAATATTTTTTTATATAACATATAGTGGTATACCGAGTGATATCAACTAGATAAAAAGCCTATCCTAGTCATGAAGATATCATTGATATCGCACATGTGTGATATCACTCTCAACCAATCAACTTTCAAAAAAAAATTTTTCTTCAATCTGTTATATGATAAACAGAACATTACATGTGCGCTTGGAGATATAAATTTTATCTTCTCGTGTTGAAAAGATATCCCACTCATTCGCTGCGCTCACTCGTGGGATATCTTATCAACACTCGAAGATAAAATTCATATCTCCGCGCGCCCATGTAATATCCTCTATAAATTGTAGATAGATGGTGATAGATAGTATTGAGTATTGTTGGAAAACAATAACACTGTCGACGCTAAGTTATAAATACATATTATAACGATTTCACATAACGCATTTTAACATGCTAATGTGTAAAATAACATGCCAATTAGCTTCGCACAGATGACCATAAAATTTATCACAAATTCCTTGCATCATCATTATATGATCATCATCTTCATCATCATCATCATCATCATCATCATCATCATCATCATCATCATCATCATCATCATCATCATCATCATCATCATCATCATCATCATCATCATCATCATCATTATATTCAACATAAATATCATCATTATTATTAATCATTGTCATCATATATAATCGTCATTTTAACCACCATTATCATCATCATCATCATCATCATCATCCTATAGGTTGTCGACATCATCATCATCAAAAACAACATTGTCATTATCATTATCATTCATATCATCGTGTCATCGGTGACATGTTTCCACATCGTGATCCTCATTATCGGCAGCAACAAAATATATCATCATAATCATTATTATTACCACCGTTATCATTATCATCGTTATCATTATCATCGTTATCATTATCATCGTTATCATTATCATCGTTATCATTATCATCGTTATCATTATCATCGTTATCATTATCATCGTTATCATTATCATCGTTATCATTATCATCGTTATCATTATCATCGTTATCATTATCATCGTTATCATTATCATCGTTATCATTATCATCGTTATCATTATCATCGTTATCATTATCATCATTATCATTATCATCGTTATCATTATCATCTCATTATCATCGTTATCATTATCATCGTTATCATTATCATCGTTATCATTATCATCGTTATCATTATCATCGTTATCATTATCATCTCATTATCATCGTTATCATTATCATCGTTATCATTATCATCGTTATCATTATCATCGTTATCATTATCATCTCATTATCATCGTTATCATTACCACCGTTATCATTATCATCGTTATCATTATCTTCGTTATCATTATCATCGTTATCATTATCATCGTTATCATTATCATCGTTATCGACAACAACAACATGTCCTAAGTGCATTACAATAACATTGCTTCAAGCCAGATACGTCATCCAATGTGATTTTTAAATCGTTATACTGTTTCTATTTCTTTTCTATCAAGGTATTGGCGGTCTGTACGAATATGACGGCGGCCTACAAAAATCTACCTCACCCCCTAATAGACGGGCATCTTATGGTTCATCCCCTAAAGGAAGCCAACAACTGCTTGCAATTATTACAAGCGATGGGGAGGACGAGCCAACGAGACAATCCACTAATCAAGAAGAAACTACAAAACACGTGGAAGCACATGTCAATGCCACGCCTTCTTCTGAGCCTGTTCAAGATGTAACCAAAGAAGATGAGAAAGTAACAGAAGTGAAAACGGAGAATACGGAGAACCAAGGAGTCGATGTTGCACCATCGATAGAGGTGACTGAAGTAAGTGAGACACAGTCAGCTCCGCCAAACGAAGGGTTGATTACTAATGTGAATACTTCTGTGGATGTTAATGTAATGTCAAAAGAAAAAACACAAGAAGTTTCAACATCGCACGACGCGCCATCAGCTGAGACCGCTTTACCTGCTCTAGAAGACGAACCGTCAATTGCGCCTCTCGATCAAGTCACTGAAACCATCCAAGGTACCAAGGAAGGAGGAGAAGAAAAGGTATCTATGGAAATAGAAGCCAAGGAACATGAATCTAAAGAGATAACAGAACAGGTCAGCCAATCAAAAGACACAATAACACAAGAGAACCAATCACAGGACAGAAAGCAAGAGAGCCAATTAGACGTCAAGACAGAAGAGAGCAAACCTCAAGACAAGTTAGAAACCAACCAATCAGAACAGAAGACTCAGCAAGTGAGCCAATCACAGAAAAGAATCGAGCCAGTGAGCCAATCAGAGGACAGAACCAAGCAGAAAGTACCACGTGATGCCACACCCATTTCTAAATCCAATTACAATACAACATGGTACTTTGTATTAGATATAACCAATGATGCTTGGATGGAGTTCCAGTTTAATCCAAAGCGGAGTGATGATGAGCTGTTTTGTTTAGTACGAAACATCAAAGACGCTAGAATTACCATTACTGGCACACCATTGCCAGGAAACGAAGAGAGAGGAAGGGCCATGACCATGGTTAGCTCACAGAACACTGACATCTTGAAGTTGAATGAGCTGAAGAGATCACTCAAGGTTTGTATGAAGTGCTTATTTACTAATAGTTTTGAATGTAATGTTATACACCTAATTCAATAATCGTTGTCGCAATCAAAACTACAGTCCACACCCTAAGCATGTCGGTAATATCAACTTAATTTGAGATTTATAAGACGTATTTTCAAGGAATATTTTTTTCATCATCTACCACTGCAACAACTTGTTATGGTTATACACCTAATCCAATAATCGTTGTCGCAATCAAAACTACAGTCCACACTCTGAAGCTTGCTAAGGATGTCGGTAATATCAACATAATTTGTGATTTATTAGACGTATTTTCAAGGAATATTTGTTTCATCATCTACCACTGCAACAAATCTGCAACAATCAAAACTACAGTCCACACTCTGAAGCTTGCTAAGGATGTCGGTAATATCAACATAATTTGTGATTTATTAGACGTATTTTCAAGGAATATTTGTTTCATCATCTACCACTGCAACAACTTGTTATGGTTATAAAACACAAACACGTACAACCAAAATATGCTATGAATAAATCGATAACAAAAGAAGAAATTCCGACCTCCTTTGCAGGCTCAGAGTGCGGACTGTAGCTTTGATTGCGACAACGATTATTGAATAAGGTGTATAGTGAATATCTCAGTTGATTGTGCTTGCTGTTATTAGGTCTCAGAATGACCTATCGTCTCGGAAAACCTTTATGAAATAGGTGTATGCTTGTAATTTCTTTCCATCTTGGAATGGTGAATCACCTTGGACACCTTTTTTTTTTGAAATGGGTGTATGTTTGTAATTTCATTTCGTCTTTCTGTCAACCTTTATGAAATAGGTGTATGCTTATAATTTCTTTCCCTATTGGAATGATCAATCACCTTGGACAACCTTTATGAAACATAAAGTCTATAAAGTATACACCTATTTCAAAAAACGTTGTCAGAAGGAGATCTGCAATCTGCAATCTGAGACCGAAATAAATTGGCCCTGTTTTATGTTTTTTGCGTTTACCACCTTCAGATTCATATTTACCATCTTAGATTGCAGATTGCAGATCTCCTTCTGACAACGTTTTTTGAAATCGGTGTATGTCAATAATTCCTTTCCGTCTTGGAATGACAGATCACCTTGAACAACATTTAGAAAAAGGTGTACGCCTATAGTTATTTCCCATTTTGAAATAGCCCACGACAATATTTTTTTATTAAATAAGATTCAATTGTCTAATAAAGTGTACTGTATTCCAGGAGAAAGAAAGAACCTTAAAAGCCATGGACGAACTGCTAACCCAGGAAGTCAACCGTGAGTCGATTTACGAATGGTCATCTCGTCACTCTTACCTTACCGAGGAAATAACAAGCGAATCTTCACTGGAAAACAGCACGGAAAGCGACCCTAACAAAACAGCAAATGATAAGGAAAGTAGTTCAACTTCCAATGATGATATTAGTGCGAACGAAGCAGAAAGAAGGGAGGAGAAAGAAGACAATGAAAAGGAAAAAAAAGAGGAGAAAATTGAGCCAATTGTGGTCGAGAAAGCGACGGGGAAAGATGACGGGGAAAAGAAAGATGGCGATGGAAGTGGAGAGAACAAATATGAAGACGACAAAAGTGAAGATTTAGACAAACATAGCAACGAAAACAATGACCAAAACGACGATAATGGGGAAAAACGGGAAAATGCTGAAATAGAAAAAAGAGAGGAAGACAAAGAAGACGATGTTTCTTCAAGTTCAGAACCAGAAAAGAAAGAGGAATTAACCGAGAAGGAAGCGAGTAATCAAGATGACAGTGGACAGCAACAGAGCAGCACGGAAGAAGACGATTTAGACACAAAACTATAAAAATCAATCAATCTATGAATTAAGATGTTTTTTTTTTTGTAGTTTTGATGATTTTAAAACGTCAAGGTTTTTCTTTTCTCTTTACTGGCGTCGAAACGTCGAGTAAAAAGAAAAACTTTGTCGTTTTAAACTTTATTATCAAATCTATGAATTATTATTATCATTAACTGATTTAACAAAGTTGTAGGCTGCCTGGGCTGCCTTGAGCAAACGTATCAACTCGACGCAGGCTACACAGTTGTTGCAAACATGATTTTCAGCTAAAAATCATTGATTAATTCTTCAGTTTCGAGTATAGCTCAGCCCCACCGACCCTGATTGCATTAGATATATTCTTAATAAATATTTTTCAAGACGCATGGTCACTTACCAGCATGCACCGCGCGAAAGGCTGAATTTCGTGGACCAAGAAAATCACACATTCAGACATTTTTAAATATTTTACTATGTGAGTGGGTATTTACGCTTTTACTAAATTGTTTGCCGTTTTGTTTTATTTGTTTTCTCGTAATATGACTGACTGCGAATGAATTATAACACTCAAATCAAAATAAACAACGCAAAGCATGCCGGTAAGTGACCATTGGTCGGTAGGCAAGGAATGCAGGTATCAAAAAAGACTAAAAATAATTTCACGTTTTGACTAAAATCTAGGCTAAGAATGCGCAAAAATAAACTCGAAACTGTTATATTTAAAACTCACAATTTAATTCTGTTCTAATCTAATTTTTATTGAAATAAAACTCAATCATCTAACTCTGCATTGCATTTTATTTCGTCATGGACATATTTTTCGAGATATTTTGAATTTATTTGTAAAGTTTTTAGTCATCTAGAAATTATTAAGTTATGTTTTTGGGCAGGGGGTAGGGGTAAGTTGTTTATATTTTCTTGAAAAACAGTAACGCTGGTCAGAAAACTGCAGGCGCTGTCAGTAAACGTCGCCATGTTTGTCAGCTGTCCACGAGAAAACCAAAACACTTCACATCATTTCTCGAAAAAGAAAACAAAAATTTGCTTACTCATGCTGACATTTACTTCAATATATAGTCAAGACTTCAAATTACTTTGAACAATGGAAAATTCAACTATTTGCAAGCGACAAAAACGAAGAAAATTGGTGCATGGACGGCGAGCAAAGTTTTAAACTGGGCGACTTTTTGCACATTTGTGGATGCAAAATGCACTTGAAAAGGCATCAATTCTCTGCAAATGAATGAAGAAATAAACTACCATCTTTGCAAAGACGTCGAAAAGGTGAGTTAATATAGCACATAAATGGCCATAAATTTTTCGTTCGCGTAGTTAAGCTTAAAATAGACGTCGTATGCTGGTCATTGTTAATAGCAAACTTGATAAATTATCTAGCTGTTTGCATTTGACTGCAAAAACAATTTTTTTAGACGAAAAATAATTAATCTTTTGATACATTGTAGAGCTGTTTGCATTTGACAGCAAAAACAAAATGGTCTAAATGTTATAGCAAAGAGAAACTACATTTATTATTGAAAATTTACTTTATTTTGAGCACTCGAGCTAGATGCTGTTTGCATTCATAACTTTACATTTGAATATTTTTTTGGGGATATTTTAAGTATTTTTGAATTGAAAATTGATGAGTTTTTTTTCTACCCTATCCATTGAAATTGAGTTTATTCTTAAATTATTATCAATGCGACAAAACGAACATTACACAGTTTGCAATACGTGTAACGCAATACTTTACAATAAATAAGATGTTTTTTATAGGCACATTGATGGAAAATGTAGACTTTGTCACGCAATATAAAAAAACAGATAAAAATAAAATTACACTTACGCTGTAACGTGTCACGCAATCAAGTGTCACATCTCAAAATTCTCAAAACCATTTTAGTTATGTATGGGATATGTCACACAATCTCGTGTTTACACATTACTTATACCACACAAAATACGTCAGTAACGTTACGTCAAATACTTTGTGTCACACAATCTACTTTGTGTCACACAATCTACTTAGTGTCACACAACAACGCTACGCCTCTAAGAATCCAGTGATCAGGATGTTGGACAGTTTTCAGATTCAAACAGAATATATACTCCAAATCTGTTCGTCTTGGTTTCTTATATACAGGACACTCGTACAACTTAGGGTCCTTCCCTCCGGTCGTATTGACCGCGTAGACGTGCACCACGGGGAGTGGGCTGAAGAGCACCTTTGCTGGTGGTTCCACAAGGCGGCAGTTACGTCTATCCCATCCTGCGCCGTCAAGGAAGAGGCCGTAGACGTACACACCCTCGGCTGGCGCTGACGAGATGTCCTCTCTTATGTAACGGGTGACGTCGTTGCTTAGCACGACGTTGTCCAGAGCCCAACCTTTGTGTGCACGGGTGATTTCCTGTCTCATGGCAGTGAGGAAACCCTGGGTAGAAGAAACGATGAGGTCGATGAGAGATCCTTATCATCATAAGCATAATAACTATCGTAACAATCATATTATTATCATAATTAACATTTTCTTAAAAACACAACCATTGTTATCGTCATTATCATCATGATCATCATCGTCATCAAAATATTTTACCACCGCCGCCGCCGCCAACACCACCATGATCATAATCATCATGATCATTACCAATATCATCTTCATCTTCATCATCACTATCACGACCACCATCATCACCACGACCACAATCGCGATCATCACTATCATCATCTTAAAATCATCCCCCTAATCTCAGATCGTCTATATCGTTATGTCATACCTGCGGGTTAAAGAATCCTGTCATCCAGAACGTGTTTGGTCTTCCCTCAAACAACCAACTGGAGAACTGTGTATTACGCTCTATTAACTCAGTAAACCAGAAACCAAGAGTAGAGGAGTCCCAAGATATCTACACAGAAAACAGCACTGGTTAAATAGACATCAAATAATCCAGGGTAAACTTAGTGAAGAAATTATACAGCAAAATCATTAGAAGGTGTACAACAATTAATAAAAGATTAATAAAAGACAAACAAATAAACAAACAAACAAATAAACAAACAAATAAACAAACAGACAAACAAACAAACAGACAGACAGACAGACAGACAGACGAGCATACAGACAAGCAAAAACAAACAAACAGACAAACAAACATAAACAAACCAAAATAAACAAACAGGATGACAGACAGATGAACATACAAACAAAGTTAACAAACAAACAAAATAAAACAAAGAGACAAACAAACAAACAAACAAAACAGATAAACAGATAAATAGACACAGTCAACCAAAAGTACAAACAAAGAAACAAATACAAAGAAACAAAAATAACAAAAAGATAAACAAACAAAGAGACATACAAACAAACAAACAAGCCAAAATAGAGTAAGTGATATTGCCTTGGGTAAAAAATATCTATCAAGTATCTATCAACCATCATCAATCTTCAAATACCTTTTTCCACAAACCAGGCACACGCGCATCAAAGATATTATCCAATGCATCTTTCAGGTTTTCACTCATAATAATGGTACCGTCGATTGCTAACTTGAGGTCTACTAATGTTGTTCGTACTAGTGTTATCACGCGTTGCATTCGATCGATTTCTTGTCGTAGGAAGATGTTCATTGATGTTAGGGCTCCCATCTTCTGAAGACGTGATTTGATCTGCAAAGAAAGAGAGGTTTAAATAAGGGGATTGCATGTAAAGAAAGGCGGAGGTTTTGTGTTCAGCATATATTTGATAGAAAAATATATTTATTTACGGAATGTTTAACAATTTTTTGTAGTAATTGTTAATTAATCTTATGCAGTATGGATCTTGTAAGGTGTATTCAGTGTGGAATGTACACATTACTATGCATGATAGTTGTTTAGCGTCTTGTTGAAGAGAATCGACCAACGAAATCAAACTGGCTTTCGTTGTGTAAAGTACAATGCAAAAACGGCTGAGTAGATACAGCTCAAAATATTGAGTAAATCATGTATTCAGGATGACACTTTATAGTGAGTAAACCCAACTCATCATCAAGAGTAAACGTAAATGTAGATGCACCATTGAGTAAAATGTTCATCAATTTATCGAGTAAAACCTGGCACTAGCTTACTCAAAAAAGCGTTGGATTAACGCATTTTGAGAAATACCATTTTTGCAGTGTAGGAGCTACTTTGCTTGAAGCGGTGACTGACTTCAATATTTACTATGATAGGTAATATAATGAAATTTGTAACACCGTAAAAAATGTTGACTTAACTTTACTGACGTTTCGAGCTTTAGCCCTTCGTCGGAGTAAAAGCCTATCGTTTATATCAAACACCGAAGCAGCCTATACTAGTTTACTCGCTAGTTTCCATCAATATTTACTAGTACGTGACATTTTATCACACAATTGGAGTGACAAAGTAACGAAATCTTACCTCATGGGGTAGATAGTCAGGTGGAAGCTTATCAAGCATATCATTAGCTTGTTTGAAGACGATAGATTCCCTAGTCTCCCCTCCCCCACCAGAACTGTCCTTGGGTTGGATGTTGACAATGGTTTCTAAGGCGTCGATTGTTGTCTTGGTTTGGTAGGTGATGTCAGCATTGGTATGAAGACCAAATACCTGGACAGAAACAAGCAACACTTGTTGGAAAAAACCTTTTTCTAGGGCACCACATTTTAAGAACAACAACTACAATAATGAAACAACTGCAAGAGCAGAAAACAACGCAACAGAAACAAAGGCGATGAATTGAAGGTGACAGAAGCAATGGTAGCAGCACTTCTGAGCAAGAAAGACAACATTGACTGTAAGAACTGCGATTTCAACAAGACAAATATGACATATTGACGAAGCAGGAACGTGCAACAACAACAATAACAACAACAGCAGCAGCAACACCACCACCACCACCAACAATCAGGACAGCAACTGTTACAACAACAACAACATCAGCAGCAGTAACACCACAATCACCAACACCAGCAACAATCAAGACAGCAACTGTTACAACAGTAACAACAACATCAACGACAGGAGTAATAATAATAACAACAACCACCACCACTAACAATCAGGCGAACAACTATTATAGCAACAAAAACAAAGCCTACTACAACGACGACAGATGCAGTATCATCAACATCAAAATCCTATCAAGTGCCTCTAGTATTTACCTCTGGAGTATCAACAGGCGGCATCTCTTCAATAGCGCTTCTAAAGTCAGCTATCTGCATACACCGTGGTATAGTATAACCCTGATAGAACTTGAACGCATCTTGGAACATGAACTCTCCAAACCACACCCTAGCATAGGTGTTGAGTAGTCGCTTATCGAAGTCATCCGTAACACGACCACCATATTGGACCTCACCGATCATATAGTGGACAGTAGTCCATGACACTCCCTAGAGGGAAGGGGAAAGTAGATATTAGCAATTGTATGGAGGTAATTTGGGGGAGGGGGTGGTGTTAATTCACAACTACAAACTTTGCATTGTGACTTTATTTTTTATCTTGAATTATTCGTGTGAGTCTTGTTCGGTCTACACTAGTACGAAGCAGATTCTTTTTTTATTTTTTAAGTCTCTTAGGAACTTTTCTTAAAGTTCATAAGAGATTAAAATCAGATTAAAATCACTAAAATGAAGGAATACCGAGTTCTCCACTCTCTTGTTTCCACTAGTCATTGTGATGAAATAATCGATATTATCGATATCATAATAAATAATATAGAGATGGTTCTATGTAAGCGGTACGGTATCCAAAAACCAAAGTTAAAATACATTTATCATATTAGACAGTTTGATGTTTTACAAGTGAAACTCTGTATTTTGACTAGCCTCCGGGCGAATATTTTAACTCAATCCAGTCCTACTCCTGCGATACTTTTACTCGTCTATAACTAGTTGAAAAACAAAATACTTATAACCTTTTCTTGAAACAATGTTTCATTCGGTCATATCTCATCTCATCTCATTCATTCCTTTTTTCATTCCCATTGCATTCCGTACCTTCTTAATGTCAATATCGTCCAAATGGTTCTGTATAAACTGTACACTAGCCGTCAAATCAGCGGAGTTGAACTCGTAAGGGATATTCCATCCGAGAGGACCAAACTTTCTTCTTTCTTGTACTACAGTATGTAAGAATGCAGTAGCGTAAAGCATTGGCTTCCATTGGGGCATGTTTGTGATGTCCAATTGATCCTGAAAAACATCAAAGGAAATTACTACGTTTAGAAATGTATCAGATGGTATTGCTGTTGACTATTGGCTTCACAAATGGATGTGGCTGAATACGATGATAATAAATAAATAATAAATAATAACTTTTTTAACGTCTCAATCTTCTAGCTGGACGCAGTGCGCCCTACTAATCGGGGAGACTCACTCACACTCACTCCCTGTACGTTTAATATTTTGCACACAACTCGGCTCACATGTTCATTTTTGCTGAGAGAGGAAAACCGGATAACCCGGAGAAAAACCCTCGCGGCATAGGAGAGAAGAACACATCAAACAAACTCAACTCACATATAATCCATGCCCGAGCCGGGACTCGAACCTGGACCACAGCGGTGAGAGGCCAGCACTCTCACCGCTAGGCCACCCATGCCACCCTTGATGATAATTATGGATGTCAGTCAGACACTCTAAGGCTTATATTTGGAAGTCTTTACAAAACAATTGTAACCTCCCCCGATGATATATTCATAAAAAAAAGATAAGACCCAGATAATGATGATGAAAACAAGTCTTTATACCTGTGTAATTCCAGCGTAAGTACGTTTCAACCCTGCTTTGATTCCTTGCGGTGGTTCATTAGTAAACTTGATCGATGATTGGAGGAATGTGATGGGGAACTTGGGATGGACTTCTGTTGTTATCCATAGACGAAACTTCTCGTTGACATTCTCAGTAGATATCACCTAGAGATATTGAATTGATAAATGATGAATGAATGGAAGGATACATGCAAAAGTGAATGAATAAAAGGGCGAATGAATGAATGAACGAATGCCGGATAAATGAGTGAGTGATTGAATGAAAGGACGCATAAAAGGATAAGACTAGATAGATGAATGGATGTATGAACGAACGAACGAATGAATGAATGAATGAATGGAAGGATGATTAAATGGATAAAGGAATGAATAAATAAAATGGATGAATGTGTGAATGTGTGAATGGATAGATAAACGAATGAGTGAATGAATGGATAAAACAAAAAAAATATGAAATGAGTGAATAAAAGGAAGGATGAATATAAGGATGAATGGAATAATAAATCGAAAACAAAATAAAACTATAAAAGAAAGTATAAATGAATATTGTCGTTGAGAGGGTGGGATGTTATTACCGTTTCAAGAAGTTCATCCATAAAGCCTAGACCCAAGTGACAGTTTTGTAATAGGACCCAGCCTCCCTCGTTCATGAATTGCGTGAGGAGCCTGCGGGCGTGTACTTCTTGCCCTTGACCCATGGAAATATTGCGACATTCTGTGAATAAGATAACATTTGATTATTTAATAATCATCACCATTGTCGTATTTGGTACTACTATTGAATTCATTATTATTATCATCGTCATCACCACTATTATCAGTCATCACCATAATCGGCATAATCAGTCATCACCATCATTAATAGTCATCACCATCATCATAATCAGTCATCACCATCATTATTAGTCATCACCATCATCATAATCAGTCATCACCATCATTATTAGTCATCACCATCATCGTAATCAGTCATCACCATCATTATTAGTCATCACCATCATTATTAGTCATCACCATCATCATAATCACCATCATTATTAGTCATCACCATCATCATTATCAAACATCACCATCATCATCACCACCATTATCAGTCACCATCATCATCATCATCGCCGTCATTATCCTGCGTCATATTAGGATTTTTTCCACTATCATCATCATTGTTATCACTATCATTACCATCACCTCATTACCATTATTATCTTAATCTATAAGGTCTTACCAGTTCGTAGTTTCTTTGCCAATGCCTCGATAGATGCAGTAGGATCAGACCCCATGGACAAGAAACATACCAACGGTTGTCGGTTATCACTCTCCTCCCACATTCCTTCCAGATTTAGAATAACTCCCTCGGCATACTGTAACAAATTAACACAAGATTTAGTTTTATTTGTCAGTAACTTTCATTGACGGAATTGTATATGCTTGAAAAAAATTTATTCTCGTTCTATAAGCAACAAATCTTGGTAACTCTTTGCCGACAGACCCAGTAAGTTACCTTCTACCTTGATTTATCATTTAATAAATATATGATTACCGTATCAAAGATACCGTATGCAATCTTGAAAACAATGCCATTACCATTGTAGGTGAGAAGTAACAAAAGACTGAATAGCGCGCGAAATTTTTTTCTTTTTTTAACAGGTTGAGATTGCAACAGAACAATAGGCATATCTTTGATACGCAGAAAAAAACCCTTACCGTTTAAAAACGTTCACCCTTACCGCTTTGCCGATAGACTGTGTAATGTAACGTCTAGCAGGCTCGTTATCTAACTAAAACATGACTACAGACTTTGTAAACGTTTATCCTCACCGCTTTGCCGATAGACTCTGTAATGTAACGTCTAGCCTGGTTCATCGTTCTATCAGGACACCATGATCGAATAAGCAGCAGTTTTCTAAATGTATCCAATGAACCATGGTACCCATCAGGTATTGCGGCGTCTTCTGGTGCATCACTATCGAACCACGTCTTCCATGCCGTGCCATTGTTGGTAATCTGACCTAATATGGATGTGAACTGTGGAAGCTTACTCAGCTCGACCAAGTTCAGCCAGGTTAAGTCGAGAATCCATTTCTTTGGCTTGGGTTCGACAGCATTGAGATCTAACGCTGCACCACCTGTGGGTTGAATTAAGAGATCATTATTAGAGAATGATGAAAAAAACCCCCATCATAATCATCGATCTGATTTATCATTATCGTCACCATCACCGTAATAATCATTATCACTATTATCGTTATTGCCATCATCTTCATAATCATCTTTATCATCATAATGATAATATGACAATCATCATAATCATCATCACAATCACCATCATCATCATCAAAATGATCATCATCATCAAAATGATAACCATCATCATCATCGCAATCACCATCATAATGATAACAATAATCATCATCATCACCATTACCATCATCATCATCATCATCACCACCATCATCATCACACATTACCACCATCATCATCAACAATCATAATCATCATCACACAATACCTTTGATAAGGGTCTGAAATTCTTCATGCTTGATCCTCCTTTCCTGTAAGTCAATCTTCAAAGTCAGCAGTAGAGTGAACAAGAACTTATGTTCCTCATACAGACCACGGGTGGTGTACCTAAACACTTCAAATGTCAAGTAATCTATGATATTCTGTATTCGCTTTGCAGGGATAGGAGACTTCTGTGATCTTGCCATGGAGATATCAAAGAGACCAAGGAACTGTTTAAGTGAAGTCTGGTACATAACATTCACCATCGACATCTCAACGATCAGGAAATACAGAATACTACCACGATTGGCCACTGGAAGAGATAATAAAGAATAACAAAAGGTTAGTATAAGCGATTTTTATTCTGGTATTTATTATTGTATGGTTGAGTTTACCTAACGCAATGGACATTCCTGCAGATACATTTTTCATATGACATCATCATCATCCTCATCATCATCATCACCGTCATCATCATCATCATTCTCATCCTCATCACCGTCATCATCATCACCTTCCCCCATCGTTTTCATTTCGAAATTAACGACTATAGTTACGGAATCAGTTTGTTTGACTGTAATGAACTTAATGAACTAACTTAAGGTGAAGCTCGAAGTTTCAACATCAGCATCAATAGCGTATTGTACTAAAGTAGCCTCAAACTCGTCTTGTTGTTTGAAAACCATTTAATCACAGTAAAACATCTCGCCTTTCTTCTCTCTCACACACTCCCATCCACAATTCTCTACAACCGTGCCACACGTAATAACAAACAAAACTGTCCTAAGGGTGTTAGGGTGCGCAATTCCATACATTAACTAATCTTACCTGGTCTGTACTCCTCTCGAGCCGTGTTGATCTTCAACTCAGTCTCAGCAGCAACAATCAGCTTCTCGCTGACTTCCTCTGATGTAGCTTTAGTAGAACTTAGTACCTCGATCAACGACTCGTCCTCTACCAAAGAGCCCTGGGTACTAGTGAGCCTATAAAGTAGATTGTCTTCAAGGTCTTGCATACGACGTTTGTTCGCTGTGACTTCCTCCATCAACTTCGTCCTCTCAGCTTCCAATTCCTAGAGAAAACGTAAGAAATAAAACAGCTCACTTTTCGTGCTACAGACATAGAAAGAAATGCTTGGGTCCTTCTCCTTACACGGTAAACCGGTTATTGTATTCTTTGTTAGTTTCGTTCTTTGTTTTTAAATAGAAACAACAAAAGACTACAATTTAAAAAATGTAGTCTTTTGTTGTTTCTATTGAATTACGTAGACTGTGTTTACTACACACATAATAGAAACACTCATACAAACATACAAACGAATATAGAAAGAAAAATGTAAAATGTATAATATAATGTAAAATATATATTGTAATTAGTATATAAGAGCAAATAAAGATTCTATTCTATTCTATTCTAGAAAAGGAGCCACATGTTGTCACAAATGTCGGAAAAGTCGACGCGATCCGCTTTAAGTTGCTATAATATATCATGTAGCTCTTACTGTTACTGAATACCAAAGCAGACCGAAGTTGTTTAAACAATTCATTGAACTAAAATGTATATTATATATACACCTATTTCAAAAACCGTTGTCAGAAGGAGATCTGCAATCTGCAATCTGAGACCGAAATGAATTGTGGGGCAGTTTTTTTCTCATTGCGTGCACTTTCTGGGTTCGACGGTAAATATAAATCTGAAGGTGCTAAGCGCAAAAAAACGCAAAACAGGGCCAGACCTAGTTTTTGCAGTACGCAATTTTCCTGAATTCATTTTGGTCTCAGATTGCAGATTCAGATCTCCTTCTGACAACGTTTTTTGAAATAGGTGTACACCTACTTGCAGTAAGGTTGTCATACAAAATAGAACATTTGTCACAAAGAAAATAGAAGATTTGTGATTTAGTGCGAAAGGAATTAATTAAAAGACAAAAGAGAGAGTTCAGCTTGAGTGATCTTCTTTTGTCTTTTAATCAATTTCTATCGTACTAAATCCTAATGTTCTATTTTCTTTATAACAAATGTATATTTTTGTATGACAACCTTATTGCAAGTAGGTGTATATATATATAAAATATTTATAATTCTATAAAATCTTAATTAGATTTTAATGCTATTTTTTAATTACTGCGGTTTTCAACTTTCTGTGAACTCAGACATTGCAACGGTTAGTTGTGTTTTTTTGGATGCCGTCAATCAAAAGCATAAAGGTGTCGAGTAATTAGCAGCAGCCAAAAACGCATTTCACAACCAGCCGTTGCAATGACTGAGTTCGCAGAAAGACGAAAACAACAATAAACTATAAAGTGTGACCATTTGTTACCGCTATTCTGTGACTAGATATTGGTCACGCCAATTAAAAACAAAAACCGTTTACAAATACCTGTTTTTCTGTCTGGATTACACGACCCAGCAGCTGATCTTCCAGGCCTTTCATTGTGACCGTGAAGTCGATAATGGAGGTCTTGGCACTAATCTCAGGAGTATATGAGGGGTTACCAAGCTTGGTTGTGACGTACAGTCGGAAACCGTCCATGACGTCATTCTCCTTGTCTCCGACTTTGACCTAATATGGGCATTAAAGGAGTTATGACATCACTTAAAAAGCAAAGAGATTTGCACTCAGAATATCTCAGAATGTCTACAAATACCATCAAATATTAAACAAAATAGATAAATACAAAAGAACGAAAAATAAAATAAATCACTCACCTTAAAAGTTTTTCCTGATTTGATGAAATTCTTCTCCAATACATTGTCCAATGCAGGATCCAGCTCCTCGCCCACGTCCTCTATGATCAGCGGTCGTCCCAGGGAGAGAGCGTCTTCCAAGTGGTTACGGAAGTACTTGTGGTTTAGTGAAGTGACCTGTAGATACAAATCACCACCATTATCATCTATACCATTTTTGTTCCTCATTTTGATCGTTATCATCGTGGTAATCATACGCCATGATGACTATTATCATTATCATCTTACAGCGCAACGCCAAAACGTCTACCAATAATGTATTCGCATCATTTGAACACGGACTTTGGTATATACAACACATACACATGTTCCCCTAGGAAGCAGTCTAGTTGTTAACAAATAGTTCGAAGGCATTTGAAAGTTCGTTTAGTCGCAAAACGTATGCGTATACTTTCACTCGTCGCATTGCATTGTTTAGTTTACCTGTAATTCGCTCTTTCCTTCTTTTGATCTGATCCATGCTTTACCTTGGCCCTAAAACATCGGAGAATGATGTTAACTATCGTGACATTGGCTATTGAAATCATAACGGCATTATCATTATTTGTATTAGTTGCTAACAAAAGAAAAATCACAAACACCGGGCCATAAAAAAACATGACCGCCACGATCACTATCACCATCATTATGAAACTCGCGAAGCTCTTTCTAACTCGTAAATCAGTCCTTTTACCGTATGTGGTTTTAAATTCTGGTGTTTCACCGTGATTGAATAAACGTTCATCTTCATCATCATCATCATCATCATCATCATCATCATCATCATCATCATCATCATCATCATCATCATCATCATCATCATCATCATCATCATCATCATCATCATCATCATCGTTATCAGCAACATCAACAAAAAAAACGCCGTCATCGCCGCACTAATGATTATCATCATCAGTATCACCATAATTAGCATTGCATCGCCATCATCAACAAAAACATCATCATCACGATCACCATTCTATGATTCAATTGAATGCATAATTTCAATAAATATTCTAATGTAAAGCTTTACAATACGTTTTGCGAAATAATATCGATTTCATCTGTGTCATACCTGTGGATCAATAAGTAATGGATAACGAGCTGCTTTAGTTACGATGATGCCGTTTTGGATCGATAACTCGTCGTTAGGAAGACCCTGTAGATTCCACTCACCAATAGTGGCTGCGTCTGCTAGCATATTAGTTAGGTTAAGGTCCTACAGCAAATAAAACAACGATGGTTAGAATAAAAGTGAAAAATGAACGATAGTGTGGAAGTGGAGAGCTGACGAGGATAGGGGGGGGGGGGGGGGGGGGGATTTGTGAAGTAAAGAAAAGAAGGAAATCAGCATACATCAAGGGAAAGATAGGAAACAAAGAAAGCAGAAACGATTAGGATTGGAGTGAGAAAGGAAGCATGGTGTTAGAAAGGGAATCATGTATGAAGAAAAACGTGAAATAATGAACTCATGATGGGAGAAGCGAGGGAAGGGAGGGAGGGAAAGGAGGGAGGGTAGGAAAGAAAAGGAGGAAGGAAGGAAAGGAGGAAAGAAGGACGGGAGAAAGGGAGGAAAGAAGGGAAGGAGAAAGGGAGGTATGAATGGAGGGAGGGAGGGTGAGAAGGGAGGCAGGATGAGAGGGAAGAATGGAAGCATCATCGTTAAGCAAGGTGTGAAGAAATAAGGACCAAAACTGAAATGAAGTGAAGACATAGAATAAACATGCATACCTCAGAGAAAGGAATTTTAGATTTCCTCATTTCTTTTTTCCAGCTTTCTTGGATAAGTGTACGGAATTCCTGGTTGAAAGGACCAGAGTACGACAGAAAACCCGTAGCAATAAGTACATCACCAACGAGACTGGAAAATAACAACAGGTAAGTAAATAAGTGAAAAATACTCTTATTATTGTCACTCTTGGATCAGAAAGCATGCAACTAAAGAGAACTGAGGTCAATCAGGAAGTCAATTAATATACATTGAGTAATTAATCTCAAACATTAATCTTTATTTTCAAGAATAGAAATAATCTCTGAACAGTCAGTAATTATTTTCTTTTACAAGAAAAGATTATTGTTCGAAACATCAGAAAGTTCAACATGTTTTCACGGTGTATAAACTGCCATTTATACTCCGACAAAGGTTTGACGTCCAAAACTTCAGTATCACACTGTTTTTTCTGTGGTGTATAGGAAGTAACCAAGGGCGGATTCAGAAATTTGTCAGGGGGTGACCCAATTGCAAATGAAGGGCTCTTGTGGTGTAAAGGGGCGTCTGGTCCCTAAATGTCTTAGTTAAATATAATAGGGGTAATTGCGGCGCTAGGGGGTGTCCGGACACCCCCCTAGATCCGTCCCTGGTTACCATATTTACCCTGGCGAAGGATAAATATCCGAACGGTCAGTAAGTACAATATCTATTATACGATATATACTGTTTTCTGAGGTGTATAAGTTCCATATTTACACTGGCGAAGGATAAATATGGAACGGTCAGTAAGTACAATATCTTTTATACGATATATACTGTTTTCTGAGGTGTATAAGTTCCATATTTACACTGGCGAAGGATAAATATGGAACGGTCAGTAAGTACAATATCTATTATACGATATATACTGTTTTCTGAGGTGTATAAGTTCCATATTTACACTGGCGAAGGATAAATATGGAACGGTCAGTAAGTACAATATCTTTTATACGATATATACGTTTCTGTATTTCTTAAAAGGTTTCTACCGAATTCTTACCGCTGTATCTGCTGATCAAACTTCTTACTCTGCTCCGTCCAACGAACTTTCTCTCCTCCAAGACCGTCAATCAGTGCTGTAGCGTTACCCATCTTTCTCCTACATGCCTCCGCATCATCAACAAGAGTTTGTTTATCTTTCATCGCTGTGTCGTACTTGGCCTGGACTAAGTCGAGTTCTTTCTGTTTCTCGTCGAGTTGATGTTGTGCATTGTTGAGTTCATTAGTCGCAGTAGTAAGACGAGCTTCTTGGATAATAAGATTCGCCTGCAAAATACAACCAAGTACCGTCAGCCTCTGAATACATAGATCTAGCAGATAATTAACGTATGACTGTTAAAATAAATTCAGTGCCGTGTGCGTGCCTTGCCGCGACCGTTGTATAACGTGGGCTAGTGTTAGTATTTGTACCTTTAGGGGAAGGACCTCTTTATTGACACCGTAGAAGGTTGCCATAGCTTTTGTCCACGATGCTAACCCTGCCACATCACCACAGACTTTCTTGGCTGTCTCGATATTATAGTCCTCCATGTTGAGATAGGGCTCGAGGAGCTCAACTGTCTCTTCGTTGATCGAATCCTGCAAAGACATGATAATGATGAGTGTACAAGCTTGCATGGAGGTGTGGTGGTTATGGTGATGATAATAGTTGACGTTCATAATGATGATAATGGTGGTAATAATGATGATGATGTTGGTGACGATGACAATGGTGGTAATGATAATGATAATAAGGATGATGATGTTTATGGTGATGACGATGGTGTTAATTATGATGGTGATGGTGACGATAATGGTTATGATGATGATGATGATGATAATGGTGATCATAACGATGGTGGTGATCATAATTGTGGTGATCATAATTATGATGACCATGACCATGATGATGATGATGATGATGATGACCATGATGATGATTATAATGATGATGATGACCATGACCATGATGATGATGATGATGATGATGACCATGATGATGATGATGCCGATTATGACGACGATGATGATGATAATAATGGTGATCATTATGGTGATCATAATGGTGAAGAAAATGATGATGACCATAATAATGATGATGACGATGATGATGGTGATGATAGTTAAGCTGATATATATACCATAATATGAGTGTACATTCCTCAACAATAGTTTCTCACCTTTTGAAAGGTCAACAAGTTATTTAAGAAGCCTGACTGACTCATACACTTCAACGAAAAGGACCAGGACGGCTTAACACACACTCGTTCAGGGTCAGCAGCTACTGAATCGATTTTGGTTTGAAATAGAAGTAATACGCAGTCCATAATACGCATGATTAGATGTGGTGGTTTGGCAAGTTTACGGACAGTAGATATATGTGCTGGTTTAATGGTTTGTAAGGCTGCTTCAGCTTCTTCCAAGGCAGGTTTGGCCCTTTCTAGTTTACCTTCGGCAACACCTTTGTCGATCTGAAATAATAGTGGAAATATATTGTTTTTGATGTGGCTCAGGCACAGATTATCATTATTGTCATTAGCATCATCATTATACCATTCACATGTCTAGCTATATCATTGCATCATTGTTGTTGGTCAAGACAGAAGTGACATCACCCAAACCTATACTCAGTAAAACTGCATTCGTTCAACCTCGTTCCCAGGGCCCTCTCCCTTCGCTAAAGTAACGAGGTTGGCATTCGTTAGGGAAAGGAAAAAGAAATCACTATTATTTAGCGTCGGTAGTTCCTTCAGCTAAAAGTAAGCTGATCTCAAAGGAAGCCGACGGTGTTTCCCCCTGCTCCGTTTTATACGGGTACAGCTACACAGAGCGGAAAGAAGTCTAAACAAGTGGTGATTGACCACGGAACCTCTCGCTACGTAAGCCCTGACTGAAGAAACATCAGTCAAGGTCAAACTATCATCAGTAAAACTACATTTGTTACCTGACTGAACGATGAATAAAATACAAACTAGCGAGTAAATAAGTATAGGCTGCGTCGGTGTTTGATATATACGATAGGTAATATAATGAAATTTGTAACACCGTAAAAAAATGTTGACTTGACGTTTCGAGCTTTAGCCCTTCGTCGGACTGAACGATGGTTAACTCACCTCAATTTCGTCGACAATAGCTTGTGCCTTGTCTTTCACCTTCTGTACCTGGCTCTTAACCTTCTCAGCTGCAGTAGCACTGACCGTTACCTCTTGTAACACAACATCAGCTTTCTTAGACGCTACGGCCAGCTCTTTCTCCTTGATAACTAGCTCCTCAGACAATTTAGCAACTGATTCACTGGCCTCGATGAGTTTAGAAAGACCTGTGTTCATGCGCTTGGCTAAGAGTCCAATGGCTTCGTGCTGCTGGGTGTAGATTTGTTTATAACCTTCGATGAAGGAGAGGTATGACTTGGGCGTGACGTGCGTTTGTCGACGGAATCGTTCAAAGTATTGAACGCATGATTCAGCGACGATATCCTGGAAGAGACCCATCGTGTTCACCATAGCTAGTTTTACTTCCGGTTTGCAGACTACGTCATAGGATGACAGGAAGTGAGAGGCGACTGCGATGAGGGCGTCCTTAGGCCAGCGGCTGAACCAGTCCATTGTACACCCGGTGATTAGACCAGGAAACTTGAGGGAACGATTACGGAACTTCTCGCCAACCTAAAACCATTACCAGAAGAATAAAGTATGTTGATTATTCAAATGAAAGAACTACCATTATCATTTATTTATTGTTAACTTCTAAAGCGCCATTGTCAATGTGCATTTTCATCGGCATAGCCTGATCACATCTCACATCATGACATGATGATTATCGTTATCATGATCATTGGTATCGCTATCATCATCACTATATCATGATCATCATCACTATCATTATCGCCATTCAACACAATCTTCATTATTGTCATCGTCGTCATCATATCAAAATCATTACCATCATGAACATTGGAACTATTATTCGTGGTCACTGAACGGAACTGTGAAAAGGTGTATTTACCGGAGAGAAGCATAGGCACACGTGCAGGTTATTCTTGACTCTGGTTATAAAGTAGTCATACAGGTTCTCATTAGTTGGCGGTCGTCTTGGATATTCTCTCTTCATCACAGCAATTAAATCACCTGTCATCTCATCAATCTCGTCACGTGCGAAAAGGTTCGAAACTTCACCAGAAGCGAGCACGTTGTTCATATATTCTAAGAAGCCTTCATCTTTGATCTCATTGTCTGTAAATATGAACGTGATTCCTTTGCCTCGATGACCGGCTGTTCTGTATAGGATCTTAAGATCGTCCATCAAGTTACTAGTGTTGTAAGATCTATCAAAGAAAACAAAAGATAATACATTGTAAATACCGAGGACAATTAATGGCTCACAATTGGTTGATCTGTGTGTTTAGCACACATCAACAAAATTTGCATAAGTACAGATTTAAATGGGAAAGTACAGATTTAAATGGGAAAGTACAGATTTAAATGGGAAAGTACAGATTTAAATGGGAACCTGTTATATTTATAAATGATTGGATAAATGCATAAATGAACAATGCGCTTTGATGAAGAAGGTAATAGTAAATACCGAGGACAATGAATTGAAAATGGCTCATTGACAGATTATATAATAGTCCTTTTCACAGTTCCGTTCAGTGACCACGAATAATAGTTCTAAGTCGAGGTTTGCGTTGTTGCGCATCATGTGCAAAAGCGCGAACCTCAATTTGGAACTATTATTCGTGGTCACTAAACGGAATTGCAAAAGGACTATTTTGAATGATTGAATGGTTGAATAAATGCATGAATGAACAATGCGCTTTGATGAAGAAGATAATAGTAAATGGGTCAATGAATTAAGAATGGATCTATGACGGATTATAAAATAATGAATGGTTGAATAAATGCATCAACGGTAACGCAATGGACAAATGATCGAATGGATTGATATATTAGGAATTAATGAGTGAATGATTAAAGAAATAAAGAAAGGATGGATGGATGGATGGAAAAAGGGACGGACGGACGGAAGGAAGGAAAGAAAGAAGGAAGGAGGCAGGGAGGAGAAAAGAAGGAATAAAGAAAGATAGAAAGAAAGAATTAAAGAAAGAAAGAAAGAAAGAAAGAGAGAAAGAAAGAAAGAGAGAAAGAGAGAAAGAAAGAAAGGAATTAATGAACGAACAAGGATATATGGATAAAACCGAGTGAATGTATGAATAACAATCATAACTGTATGTTTACCTTGTTAAAGTAATCTGGAAGATCTCATAGCCAGCGATAAACGAAGCAAGTCTCGTAAGACTCTGTTTTCCTGAACCACCTACACCAACTAGCAGGGCATTTCCTCTAGGTGTCCTTAAGATACGGGATATCTTGACTAAATGAGTCATGGCATCCTAGAGGAAAACAAGACACAAAAATGGAGAAATGGAAGAATGAAACTTAAATACATAATCGACCAAATAGGCTAACGCGTTGCTATTTACGTTTTGAACCAATAGTACCCTTCACAGTCCCCTGCGCCATCTTGAAAGGTAGCCGGGCCTTTGCATTGTAGCGAGATGAACGTTGAGCTTGCAATGATTAATTGTACGGCAAGGTCGCTATCATTGCAAGCTCAACAATCGTCTCGCTTCGATGCAAAGGCCCGGTTACCTTTCAAGATGGCGCAGGGAACCTTGAAGGGGAATATTCAAAACCTCTGGGAATAAAAACTTTTGTTCCAAATATTTTCAACGTGACATTGAAATACATAAAACAAAGAATCTCATTTCCAAAAGATTTGAATTGGGCCAAAACATACATGTCAACACGTTTTTGTCTATTTTGTACATGTTTTAGAGTGGTTGGATGTTAACACAGGAAGCCCATAACCAGCATGTGAAGATTACTAACCTTAAAGAAAACTAGATCCATTCTAGCTCCACGTATCGTTTCATTATACATCTCAACAAACATGACCAGTCTTTCATTCAAACTTTCCAAGCTCGCGATTTGTTCGTAGATTTTGGGAGCCTCGAACTCAGCGTCTTCCGGCTCGTCACCTATAGAAAAAGGCTTGGTTACTAAGTCATGTAAGACAAGGATACCAAGCAATATAAAAAGAAGAGCCTGGCTACAAAGTGTTACCGCTGACCACAGTGCAAACTTACACATGCAAACGCTAGCGGTCGTACGAAGAACATCATAAGAATCTTGCAAAGTTTTAAAAAGGGCTTGGTTGCTAAGTCAAGTACGGTTCAAGACGAGGATACTAAGCATTATAGAAAAGAGCCTGGCTACTAAGTGTTACCGCTGACCACAATGCAAACTTTAACATGCAAACGCTAGCGTTCGTAGGAAGAACATTATAAGAATCTTGCAAAGTTTAAAACAACAACCTAATAATGTTCGAGGTGTAAGGTTTAAATTATGTTCAATATATATGTTTTCTAAGCTTTTGTTAAGGATTTTAAGCTACTTTTGACGAGGTGTTATACATGAGCATGCATTTACGAGAATAAGTAAAGAAAAATTGAAAACAGCAAACTACAATCTCGTTCCCATAGTCGTTATATCTTACTGCGCATGCTCGACGATATATCTTGATATTTAAGAAGTATCGACTATGGGAACAAGATTAAAGAAACTAACGTTTAATGTTTGGTGCCTAAATTTCCTTTTTTATACATGTTTTCAAAGATTTTGTTATGGACTTTGACGTGTTGTTGTACAATGCGCTTTAAGAGCACAACAATACAAGCAATCATGCGATTTCTTGGCATGCATTCATGCATTTACGAGAATTGATAAAGATTACCGCGCTTTTGAGTTTTTTCAGTTTTTTTACGCTTTAACTGAGGTGTTTGTTGATCTTTTTGTTGAGAAGAGTTAGGCTTTTCTTGAGAAAGAAAGAGGGCTAGAAGATGTAGAGATGAAAGAAGGAAAAAAGAAATTGAGCATATTATTATATATATAATATATATAAATATTATTATTTAGCACTGGAACAAAAGAGGTTGTTAGAAGTGAATACTGAGAATTAAATTGGGAATAAAAGAGTTATCACGGTTACAACATAAAAATGTTCCAAAGACTGCCTTAAGTTTTAAGAATGCTTTCGAAAATCAACAGAAGGACATCAATTTTTTTCTTTTTTTTGCCTTCACGATACCAAATTTCTTGGAATAAAATTGACTTCAAGTTCAAGTCGATGTATATTTCAAGAAATTAAACATCATGACGTCATTTTTGTGTTATAGTTTACTTAATGACGTCAATATTTCTAGAAATTGACTACATGACGTCATTTTTGTATTATAGTTTACTCAATGACGTCAATATTTCAAGAAATTGACTTCACGACGTCATTTCTGTAATATAGTTTACTTAATGACGTCAATATTTCAAGAAATTGACTTCATGACGTCATTTTTGTATTATAGTTTACTCAATGACGTCAATATTTTAAGAAATTGACTTCATGACGTCATTTCTGTAATATAGTTTACTTAATGACGTCAATTCTTTTTAGAAATTGATATCGTGACGTCACCTGTTGGTTCGGGAGCATCTCGTAGAAAGTCCACAAAGTAGGGTTCAGGGTCGACAAGCTCGGCAGATTCACTGCCGTAATCATCGTTTATCACGTTAGTCAAAGTCTTGTCGAACCAATCCTTGTCTTGTTGGTTCGTGAAGCGATCGGCAATGACTCGGGAACACTCGTGTTTCCATAGATTCAATAGGCCCTTTTTGTCAGTCAAGACTTCTGATGTCACTGTCAGCATGCCCTAATGAAATATATAAAACATTGATATTGATAATTAAGATATGGTGTTCGTGAAAATGCTGTTGATGATGATATTATGATGATAATAATGCAAGAGACATTATAATGATGAGATGATGAAAATAGGAATGACAACGATGATAATTAAGATGATAACGATGCTGCTGATAATAAGATGACAACGATTATGATAACGATGATAATGATAATGATGATGATGACAATAATGACGATGATGATAATAATGATAGATATAGTAATAATAATTATTATGATAACGATGATGATGATGATGATAACAGTGACGACGATGATTCGTTATGGTGATGATAATGATAATACAATGATATCCATACCTGCCATATCCTACTAAGATCTCTAAGATTAAAGATATAATGAAACTTGGCTGGTGTCGGCAACATCTTAACCTTCACCTTCTGCCACAATATTCTTGTACTTTTGACCAACTCCAACACCAAGTCAAACAGCTCTGGCTTGAAACCTCTCTCCTTACAGAAGTACCCACCGCCAACTGTACTGAAGATCTTATCGATCGAAGTGTTAGACGGTAGAGTACAGTTAAATACAGTGAATTGTCGTTTTAGACGGCTAGGGATGTCGTTACGACCACCACCGGGCTGGATCATGGCGGCGATGAACTGGATGTCCACAATGCTGGTGAACTCACCGGGTTTATCCAGGCTGTAGAAACCACTCATTTCCATCAATTGACGGACAATCTCGCAGGTGATCTGGAGAAATAGAAAAGATATCAAACATATAGATATATTTATAAAATTTTTGATATCTAACGCGCGCTCTGATTAATGGTTGATGGCCATGTCTATATGAGAGAACAGAGAATGAAAATGACGAATGCTAGCTGTCGCGCGCTCTGGTTCTGACGTGTTTACGAACATTCGGTAGAAAAGTTTTAACTGCATTTTTTTTGCGAAAAAATTTCATAAAAGAAATATAAAACGGCCGCTTGTGTCTATGTACTGTGATATAAACACTCTGGGAGATGAAGAGCACTCAAGAAGCAAGAGAAACACTCGCTGCGCTCGTGTTTCTAAGCTTGCTTCTCTCGTGCTCTACATCTCCCAGCGTGTTTATATCACAGTACATAGACACGCGCGTCGTTTTATATTTCTTAAATATATATATGTTGTTCTGCTCCGCGGTAATCCGTGAGTTGGACTTTGGGTCGAAAGACCTTGGTTTGTTTTCTGACTGCGTTGTGAATATATTGATATACTTTTTTCAAGAGTCAGTTAGTACTATAGTATAAGCGTACCTGATCGCCCCATTCGTTAATGATAGGCATGTTGATGTCATCGATGAACGTTGTCATCTTCTTGCCAGCTGGAGGCCCGTATGTAGTACCCATTCTCTTGTCGACGTAGCTCTCGATGGTTCTCTATTGAAGGAAAATTGTAGTTTCATATTAAAAACAGTTCGATTTCCAGATACTTTTGCACCCCTGCAGCATAACCACTTTTTTTAAATTGCCACAGCACAATATTCTGGAGGTTTTGGAAGTTCTGCTCCAGAAATTATCTTGTTCTACTCTCGAGAAGCGTATCTCAAACAGGCGTGAAATTTTCCAGTGCGGCTTATGAGAAAAGCCCAACTGAGTCTGCGTATGTTGCTTGTATTTACTAACCTGGAACATGTTGGGCGTGGTTGCAGAAGAAAAGTTCATCGATTTGAAGAGATGTTGCTCAGGGTCGTACTTGTTACAGAATCCCTTGACCATGACAGTCTTTGCTGTACCTTGTTCACCAATCAACAGCACAGCCTAAAACATTAGTAACAGAGTTATATTAGCAGGGGATTGTCTCCCGGCACAACAGTCAGGTCTCAGATATACTCTACAGGGCCCACTGTTAATTGGCGTCGTACGCTGTTGTGATGTCCTTCGTATGAAGGAAAAACAATAAACTGAACTAAACAGAATTATATTTAAACTAGCAGTACTGAATTAGATACCCTGTATAAATATTCCTGAATTACTTTCATTGATTATCGTTATCGCCATTCTTATCACAGATTATTATTATTTTTAGTGTATTTATCACTTTCACTGTGTTTCTCATTTTCATTATCGTTCTCATTATCGCGATTGTTATCATTCTCATCATGATCATGATCATTTTCGTTCTCCTTATTGTGAATGTTTTCATAAACATTAATACTATCATGATCATTATTATTCTCTAATCAATGACTGCGATATCGATTTAATAATGGAAATTAAAGCAAAATACCTGATGGTTTCAGTATAAGACCGTCGTATTTTGCACCCTTTAATTTTCATTATCAAATTATTTTTCTCGTTCTCATTATCATTCTTATTGTCACTTTTATTCTGCTCTTATTCACTTTTTTTCTCATTATCGTGATCGTTCTCATGATCATAAACGTCTCATATCTTGATAGGTAATATAATGAAATTTGTAACACCGTAAAAGACGTTTCGAGGTTTAGCCCTAGGTCAGTAAAGTTTAGTCAACATTTGTTACGGTGTTACAAATTTCATTATAATACCTATCGTTTATATTAAACACCGACGCAGCCTATACTAGTTTACTCGCTAGTTTCCATTTATGTCTCATATCTTGTGTAATTTTCCAGGTTTAATGGTCCTTTACCTTGCCCTGTTTAGCGATGTTGTGGATCAAGTAATCAGTCCTGACATTATCAACGTTTGGTACTAAGATACTAGAGTATTCAGGTATGCTGTCAGTAGGGTATTCATAGGCTTGTACCTAGAAACAATAATAACATCGTCAGTTATTATCATCATAAATAGTAATATAAATGATGATGATGATAATCATAGTAATATATATAATGATGACGACGATGATGATGATGATGATAATGGTGATGATGATGATTATTGTAATGGACTAGTCACAATAATGACATCGTTAGTTATCGTGAAAATCAATAGTAATATATATGTAATGATGACAATGTTGTTGATGATGATGATGATGTTGATGAAGATAATGGTGATAGTGATGATTATTGTAATGGCCTAGTCACAATCATTACGCCGAAAGTTATCATCATCATCATCAATAGCAATAAATATGGTGGTGGCAATTGAGACGCTAATGATTATGGTGAAGATGATGATAATTGTCATGACGATTATGATGATTGATGTTAATGATAGTAGAGCCTTAACATACTACTAATGATAAAGGTGATAATAATGAAGATGATAATGAGGAAGATGCTATTGATAATGATAATGGTGATAATAATGATGACGATTGTGGTTATGAGATACTGATCGTGCTGGTTACTTACTCGCTCGGCCCAATGTTCCCATCCGCCTTCCTCATTGACAAGGTATTCAAAGAACGTATCCTCGCCTGTAGCAGGAGGCCATTGGAGATCGTAATTACCTCGCAAGAAGTCTTCGATCTGATTGGTAACATAATAGAACACAGCATCAGTAATCAATGAAATAGAACGTTTGATCAAGATATTAGTTTCCGAAGGAAAATTTCGTTAAAAAGTGATTCGAAATAACGTCAACACCAAGTTACTTCTTATGAAAATATCTTCGATCTGATTGGTAGCATAATAGAACATAGCATCAGAAATCAATGAACGTTTGATCAAGATAATGGTTTTCGAAGGAAATTTTCGTGAACAAGTGATTCGAAATAACATCAACGCCATGCTGGGGGGTTGGATGTCAATTGGGGCTATGCCCTGTATTCTCCTCCTGTCGTATCGTGTACCGACAAATATCAATAAAATAAAAAAATGTTCCTTCTTATGGAAATTTGATCAGTGACGACTGCTGAGCAATTACTGTTTTGATGCAACAACACGAGTGAAATATCATTGGACAATTGTTGATGTCAAGGGAATCCCCTACCTTCTTTCTGTCTGCCAGTTCCAGTAGTGCTCCTATACTCCACATGATGGCGAAAATAAACAGCTTCTCTAGATGTTTGGCGTCAGCTTGCTTGGCGGCGTCTTCTCCAGGGATAAGGCCTTGTAGGATGTTGATCGCTTGCACGATGTTGTTGCACTCAAGCAGCTGGAATACAAGATGACATTATTAACATGTAGAAGATTATGTGAATGTCAGTGTTACAAGATGACATTATTGACATAAAGGTGGTAATAACGATGATGACATATATATATTATGACGATCATGATGGAGATGGTGATTTTAAAATCGATTGATACTCACATCTATCTTTGGGACTGTATTGACAGTAACAAAGTTTCGTAAATCATCGAAGACCTTTTCAAACAGAGAAAACAAAATCTCGCTCTCAACAGGTGTTCTTGTCTTGAGCCATCCCTACAACACATTAAGAATGAAAATCAACAATCACTTTAGCGGGAAAACATTTTTCCTTCATATTTTTCTATTTAGTTCCATAATCCTTACGTGACTATGAAATGGTCACGCAATGCTAATATAGTTTAGTTAAAAACTCGTACCTTCAGAATTGGTTTCCAGTCCAAGGCTGAAGAACTCATGTACACCATACCATTTCTGTAAAATGTGACAAAAAATGTATTAGTCACACAATATCGAATCTACATAAATTGTATATTTCTTGTTAAAAAAATTCACTTGCACCGATAGAAAGCATTATAAATATATCTTTCCTTCTAGAAACAAGAAAACCAACATTGTAAGATTCTATTTTCTTCGCAAAAAAATGTGAAGAATGCCCTATTTCTAAGACACTTCCACACAATATTGTTAACAGTCACGCAATTTCTAAGAAAATGCCACACAATATCGTTATCAGTCAATCAATTTCTAAGAAAATGTCACAAAATATCGTTATAAGTCGCAATACCTTGATACTGTGGCAGGAGACGCATTGTCGATGTTATGGGGCTCAAATACCACCTTACAGTTGGGCGACATAGGAATACGGTCCCCGTTTGCAAGGGTCAAGGTCTTATTATCATCTAATACACTGTTAAGATTCTCGATCCATATAGCGTCCACAGGGCCGTCCAGCACTATCCAAATATGGTCCCCCTTTTTAGCACGAAGTGTTTTACGCCAGAGTGTTGAAAAAATTCCATCTGTCCAATCATTGGTTGCCACGTCAAGACGACCGAACATCTGAGGGGCTGTGATGGCCTGGAAACGAAGTTACGTAATTTGTTTATTGGGATACGTGTGGTGAGAACAATTTCAAGATGGGCTACCTGTGGTGTAGGGAGGCTTAATTTTGGGCTACCTGTGGTTTGTTTGTTTGTTGCCTTACCTTTGGGTTCATTCTGAATTCTTTATGTGGTTCTCCGCACATCGACATGGCTTTGCATAGAATGTTGATACATTTGGTTTTACCAGCTCCACTTGGTCCCAGGGCCATCATACCGTGACGTACTCGCTGGGTCTCGTACAACTGAAAAGTGAAGCGTCACATGAAAGTTTAAAATCATGAAACGAACAGTTACTAGTAGATCCTTTTGTTATTTTATCAAGATTACGACACTTGCAAACAACCCAAGCTGGAACTTTCCATACAGAGATGGTTTGCTCATTAAGTACAGTTACTATTTTCAGACAGTTTTTTTTACAAAGAATTGTCTATCAGTAGCACTTTACGCTGGTGATCACTGCTTTTAACTTTCAAAAAACTCCACATGTTGCTCATGCAAATAAATCTTTCATTGAATGACATTTTGAATTTCAATGTTTTTTTTTGCACATGCAATTATACAGAATACCTCCTCTTCTTCCTGGAAGAGCCTATCTCCATCTATCTAAAGATTATTGTGTAGCTTTACTTTGTGTAGCCCGTACCTGAATAAGCTTCAATGTCCATGGTGGATGGTTTATAAGCTTGGCTTCTTCAACGCACTCAGCAATGGCCTGCTCAATGTCTGGATAACCAGCTTTGTCCAGTTGAATACCAGGAAACAAATCATCGATAAGACTAAGGAACAGTGGCTCGTCCTCGTCTACTAGTTTACTTAGGTTCATGTCACGCAATACTCTCATCACGATACGGTCTTCACTATCCTGTATAAGGGAACAATTACAATATAGATTAGTGTATGTCACGCAAATGAGAAACAAGACGAAGGTATTTCAAGCTCATGTCACGCAATACTCGCATCACGTACGATCTTCACTATCCTGTATAAGGGAACAATTACAATATAGATTAGTGTATGTCACGCAAATGTAGCTTGTAACGCACGTGAAGACTGGAAAAAGAATGACGTGACTAACACTGGCGTGACAATCACTACACCAAGCGTGACAAAATGGAATTTTAAGACAATACTCACCTCTGGGTTTGCTCTTTTCACGGAGCCGAGTGTTCTTAGGACGGACAGAATGTTACGAAGACCAAAATCATAATGGACCTAAAACAAAACAGATTTGAAGTGAAGCTTAATATGCAGAAGGTTTGAGATTCAAACAACTATTCGACAATTAAGTTTCTTCTTATTGGCCTCGAATTCATGCTCGCTACAGACCACCTTCGAGCAGCCACTACCCTCATCTTCTATAGTAATCAATCACATAAGCTCTGACAATTGACATTTTGTCCGAAAACCACAATCTCGGCAAAAACTATTGAGAAAATTATATACGTTTTCCCCATAATCTTCCCGTCCCCCTCCCCCTCCATGCGATGTTGGTTTTCAGTTAACATGATTCCTTGCGTAGTTGAGGTAGACGGAGAAGTTTTAAGAAGACTAGTTTCCCTTTTTGAAGCGGTTGTCTTATTTAATGTTAAAAAGATTCTCAACATGTGCAACAAAGTTGACATAAAATCACTTTTACATCTTTCGTACAAAGTTATCATCAATTTAGTTTTGTTACCTGTTTGGTCAACTGTTCTTCACAGAGTTTATACAAGGTGTAGAACTTGGCTGACAGGATGACATTCCTGATGAAACCACAGGCAGCAAGTTTGACTCGAATAATGATTTGTCTATCAGGGACCATCATAGCAACTGTACGGAACATGATCTTGAGGTTCTCCGGAAGCTCTTGTCGACCGGCATAACCTGGGTTCTAATATAGACCATAATATGAGTATGAGATCTTTGACACGACGTCTCTATGGCCTGTCGGGGAACTGAAGCTTGCGTCCAGTGCACTTAAAATCAGTATATTAATGAACAACATATAATCCTCGATGCATGTTGCTTTGAGGAAGGAACACCGGCGCACTTGGTAACAAAACCGCAAATCATGGCATGGGAGAAAACATCACAACAAACAAACGCAACTGACATATAATCCATTCCGAAACTGGGCCACAGCGGCTTGAGCACTCCGGCAGACACCGGGTCATAGCACATGATATTTTAAAACATTTTTAGTGAAGGTTTCTATCTTCTTACCATGGTCAAGAAGATACCAAACTCTGGATTCATTTCAACAACATCACCGTCAGTGAAGATAAATTGTGTTTTTCTTTCCTTCTTTGCTGTCAACACGACAGAGATTTGTTGGGCTGCTACCGACAACACAGGGAGCTCGATACGATTGAACTCATCAAAACATCCCCAACTGCCAGACTGTGCTAGACCTATGCAAATATGATATAAAAAAAAATGTTGTTGGTGTTGGTGTTTCAATAGCCCACTTTCGATATTTTGGTTGAGTGATCATATACAATTTAAACCAAAACGAGACTCAGGGGAAATCACAAAAAGTAATGCTCATTGTTTCCCCAGAGCCTCTTTTTGATTCATTTGTGTACGACCATTCAACAAAAATATCAAAAGTGGGCTATTTATTGCTGATGATGTGGCGTATTTGTTGGTGTTGTAGGTGAAGATTTTCACAAATCCTTTTTTCAGATGATGATTTTCCAAATATCAATTTATTCACTGCCTTTTCAAGGTAGTTTTCCAAATATGTAACACTTAAAAGCTATTCCAAGTCGACTGTTTCCCAAAACGCACTGCAAAAAGATTCATAAAACATTGCTAAATACCTTTAAAGATACGTCCAAGACCACGATAGTCCATCTGATCAGAGCAGTTAAACACGACCACATACTTCCCAAGAGCTTTTCCCATATCTTTAGTGGTCTCCGTTTTCCCTGTACCTGCAGGGCCAGCGGGTGCTCCTCCCATTGCCATGCCCAAGGCTTGTGCCAGGGTGATATAACATCTGTCAGTGAGTGGAGTGATTACAAGACGATCTGTGCAGCCAAGGAACTCATCCTGGTAGATGAAGTCAACATCTGTGATGGACACGATGCAGTTGTCCGTCTCTTCTCTCCAGTAGAAACGAGATTGTTTCAGCCATTCGAAGTCTGTAGGAGACTTGATGTTTTTCCTTACCTATGACAAATGATAAATAAAATATCAGACTTTATACTATAGTGTAGTGGTAACTCATCGCCCTTCCTTGTAGCAGGAGTGCTGGATTAAGAGAGAAGCAGCTCAACGTGGTCGAGTTGATGTTAACAGTCATGACATACTTTGGTGTGAAGCGTCCAACGACAAATTGAAACTCGTTATATCGTTCTCTTCATAAAGACGGCTTTTGCTGTGTTATCGCGTGTTCTACCTTAGCGCACGTTTGCCGCCTTTAGCCATAGACCGCTGTGCATATTGTTGGAGTGGGCACAGAACAAAGCTCTAAGCCGATATTAGCAAGACTTACCATATCATCAAAGATATCTCTCTGATGGACGTGAATGGTGATCAATGTCTCGTATTTGATTCGTTCAAACTTAGTTAGTTCGGTAGTTGTCATTTCAATCAACTCGTTTAAGATGTCCAAGAAGTATTGATTACGTTGGGCCATGATCTGTAAGAAATCAAACAAAGTTGTTTTCACGTTGCTGATTTATTTATATATGATCATCATCGTAAACCATCATTATCTTCGCAATCCATTTTCATCATCATCACCGTCATCATCATCACCATTACATCATCAACACCATCAATAACAACACAACACCATAATCATCATCGCCGTCGTTATCAGCTCATCAACAACACCTTCAGGTTGAGATGTTTAGCACCGCTTCGCCCCACACCTTCTGATCACTGCAAGCATTGCGTTAGCAATATTTGCCTTGGCATTTTCTGAGTCTCTTGTGATCACACCTCAACAGCAACACAATCATCATCATCATCATCATCATCATCATACCTTTTTATCAGATCTTGCATTTGACAAGGCATCTTCCGAGTCTCTTGTCCATATCATTTGAATACCAAGAAGACCGACCTGAAATACATAGCAATGTTAGAAATAACTTGCTGGGTGCCCCAAGGATCAGTTCTTGGCCCTAATCAATTCCTGTAAATACAAGTCTTACCTGTGCAGCGAATGAGTTGAGGAACTCGATAAGTTTGAATGCAGGATCCTTGATTGCAATAGATGCCATGCGTATTACACCGTGCAAGGAATTACGAGCTTCTTTGAGGAGATTGTCCAGCCAAACCTCTACATTGCCCTGAAATGTACCATATACGTTGTGAAAACGTTAAAATCTATTTCGGCTCTAAGTCCAGCGGGATCCATATTAATCATCCGGATTAATTTATGATGAGTGTTCTCCGAAGAATATACATCGTGACATTATCGCCACCACCACCATATTATTACATTAGTAATCAGTAGTATCATTAAAATTATCATCATGATAAACATGATCATCATTATTCTTATCATCATGCCTCAACATCACTTTTGATAACAGCAACATTTATATTTCCATACCTGAGCAATGACTGGTTTTTCCAGTGGAATCTGCTCACTTTCCCTGGAATTAATAGCGGTGATCTTATCATATTCCTTCTCTTCAAAGGTAACCGTCTTCACGTTGTCAAAGACACCTAGTAGATGAGCCTGGATGGTGTGTGAGTCGCTGGCTTGTCCAAGGATCTCAAGCAGGGCTGGATCAGACACGAAGAAGAAACGTGGAAACAAAAGACGCTTCTTCTCAAGGTAACTTCAAGGAAATAGACACAAACAAGTTATAAATAATTGAAATAATTGAAATAATAATTTAAGTTATTGAAATGCTTATGTGGTCTGCGTCAGGAAATTATCAGAGTAGAACTGGTAACAGGTTGCGTTGGTGTTTCTCACAAAAGCATTGGAGTAAAATTTGCTATAATTATCGTAGTGGTTAAATAAATGGAAACTAGCGAGTAAACTAGTTTAGGCTGCGTCGGTGTTTGATATAAACGATAGGTAATATAATGAAAGTTGTAACACCGTAAAAAATGTATGTTAACTTAACTTTACTGACGTTTCGAGCTTTAGCCCTTCGTCGGAGTAAAAGTGGTTAAATAAGTGCGCTCTGCGTCGACCTTTCTCACAAATACTAGTAATTGAGCGTATGTGGGCTGCGTCAGGAAAGAATCAGAGAAACACTAATAACGGACTTACCCACTAAGAGACTTTTGACAAATCTCCAACTGTTCCAACAAATGAGGCAACAGCTGACCAAGAGTGTCATCTCCAACACAACACTGAACAACATTCGAGTTCTCGTGCGCTCGCTGCATAATTTTAACCCAGGATTTGTCGATCTGGCTGAATCGTTTGGCTTCTTGTGGAAGCTGTTTAGCGATGTCACCACCAACAAATACAGCCTCCAAGTAGACCCACAAGTTTTGAACGACGAGCCAGTTTTCGATTATCTCTGTTGAACCAGTTAGTTTTGCGACCCACTTTTGGATGTCTGCCTTGAATGGGGCATTGTACCTTTGGATAAATGATAGAAAAGGATGTAAGGCTCCAAAAGGTGAAACGTGTGCGAGATTTAATAGAACTGGAAAGTTCTTGGGTGGAAATCATGTGCTGTTCAGTGTATATATCTTCTAATGGAATGAGTTTAATGAATGGATGAAAGCAAGAATGAAAGACGATGGTTGATGATGATGTTAATTATGATTACAATGAGAATGATGATTACGATGTGAGACGTTATGATATAGTGATGATAATGTTAGTGATGATGATTACGATTATAAATTAACACCATATCATTAAAGGGCATTCGCTTTCTTGATCATGAACCACATTTCATGAATATCTTCGGCCATTCTCCGTAAACACTTCGTAAGTAAAAGTTCTAATCGATTGTCTATCGTAAGGCGTTCGTTACCTGTTACTCAACAGCGATCCTAGCACCATAAGACTGTCTTCCATAAGAGAGACAATTTCAGCTGTATCAGTTCCTTTAAGGAGAAGTTCACCACGGTTCTTGAAACCAGCAAATGAAAAGTTCTGGGTACTCCAGTCGGCTAGCACGGCCTTAAGCTTACTCTCGATATCTTTCTCTTTGACGGCAGCGATACAGATATCCTATCACAAACCAAATTAACCACATGAAGTGTGGAAAGCGGATTTGAACAGTGTATTTTATAAGTGTATTGGGGGGGGGGGGGGGATTCGGCAAAATCACCTGTTGTCTTTTTCGAATACTACGCAACCCAAGCAAAAAAAAAATATCAACATAAGAATGAATGTTAAGACTCCACTGTTCATATTCTCAATCGTGATTGGATAATCATGTTTTGGTGGCCCTGATCAATCGAAGCTTTAATACGAATTTCGTCACAGCTCATCACCGTTATTAAGGTTTTCAATAGCATAATTCTACTACACATACTCGTGAACACAAACCAACCAATCAAATTGCTTTACCTCAATTTCTTCCTTATTTGGCAACAGTGGTGCACTCATCAGCTGTCTAAGTTGGAATGTCTCTGACTCAACGTCCAGGGTGACGCCCACCATCTGTGAGATCCTGTCCCAATGACGTAGTTTCATGGCTTTGTTTGCCATCATCTCAAGCAATGGACAACATTCACTAAAGTCGTCAATTGTCTTCTTGAGGTCGAGGAACGCCTGCCACTCTTTGAGGGCCTTGGGAAGTTTACGAATTCTTAGAAGAATAGAGACTAGATGTTAGTTATTTAATATGACATATACAAGTTGATCATCTCGTCGTCCTCACCACCACCATCAAAAACACCACAATGCTATAATCAACCACGATATCTAATTATCATCATAATCATTATTATTATGAAAGCCATTATCATCAAATCATCCTAATCATCATACTGCATCATCATCTGCATCATCATACATACCCACGACAATCATTATCATCATCTACAAGACTATAATCATCATCATAAGCATTATCATCAACATCATCTGCATATTCATCATACATTATCACGACAATCATAATCATCATCATCAACATTATCACAATCATAAACATCATCATCACCTTCATCATCATCATAAACATTATCATCTTCATCGTAATCAACATTATCAACATCATCATCTTCATACCTGTTCTGGTATTCAAGCAACTCGTTGTTAATCTTCTCAATATCAATTTCCTGCCATAAGATATCATAGTATCCATTGACATTATCGATAACCGAGTTGTACAAGCTGTACAGTTTCTGTAGTAATCCGAGCTCACGACGGATGCGTTGGACTGTTGGGTATTCAGTCATCTCCAGACCAAACAGCTCCTCTCCCCCTATAGCAAATACAAAGTAAAGCATTTTATATTAAGGAAATTTTATATAACCCCTCCTCCTATAGCAAATAGAAAGTATAGCATTTTATATTAAGGATTTTTAAATGAAACTGATTACGAAAATTCTGAAATAACCCCTGCCCCTATAGCAAATAGAAAGTAAACTGAGCATCGTATACGTATTTTGGTTAAGATTAAGGATTTCTAGATAGAACTGATTAGCCGGAAATTTTGAGTTGTGTTTGCTGCCTCTCAATCTGGTGAATTCGATAGGACATATTATTACCAAAATATACATAACTTCAAAAAGATACTAACATAATTAGCTTGCATGTATTTATGTAATCTCCCTCGCAGCCGTTATTAGTACCGGGCTTCCTGTGTCACTAGTGGGGAGGGACATAGGAAGCCCGACACTAATAACGGCTGCGAGGGACACCAGTATTTATGTCGCAGTTATTATATTGTAATGTATTTATGTATTTGTTGAAAACCTCCATGAGTAAAAGATATTGTTAATTAGATGTTTTCTCACTCTGGAAATAATGTTATTTTGTTGTCGAAAGTCGATAATATTTTCACGTCAAACGGAACTAGAGACAAGTTAATAAAGAAAAAAGTTACCTGAATATGTTTCGTACTTTCTCCAAATCTCGTCAAACCGAGCCTGGAATATACCAAGACGATCACTGGCTTCTCTTGGGGCGATACCAGACACCATGGGACCCCTATAGAAATAACAGAGTGATTAAATCATCATCATCATATTTATTTGAATAAACCATCAGGAGAGGTTACACATTTTTACAAAATTAACATATGATACTGTTTAGAACATGTTACAAATATTTATTTACAGTCATTTCTATCGTAATAATTGTGATCATTCTCATCATCATTGGCAGCTGTCATAGTTGTCATTATAGTTATTTTAATGAATCATCATCAGCATTTTTTTCATTAGCATCTTCAAAGCCAGCATAATCATCAACATCATCGCCAACAGCATTACCATCAACACCATTATCATTACCATGAACAGTTAACATCATCAATCATAATCACCAACCATCATCATCACCAATCATCATCATCATCATTTATTATCATCAATCATCATCATCATTAATACCATTTTCGTTATCATCATCATCGTCATCAGCAGCACCAATATTATCGTCATCGACATCAGTGTTATCTCTTCGTTCTACTTACTTATCAGTGTAGTCATTTGTGAATTCTTCTACTACGACCTTAAAGTTAGTCACTCCCTCTAGTAGATCGGCCTTGAACTTTGGTTGGATACTGAGTAGGTTTGCCGCAACTGAACCAGCCTAAATGAGTTAGAGAGAAGTGACATTATCGTTATTTCGTAGGCGTTAGCTGGCACAGTTTTTATTGTGCATACTTCTCACTTTCCCATCATAATCACTACCACCACCATCATCATCACAAAAATCATCCTTATCATTATCATCGCCATCATTTGATTCACATCATCATCACATCTATATTAACTTAACAAACATCGCAACCAGCATTTTTATTATTATCATCTCCATCAATCATTATCATCAATCATCATCAATCATAACCAGCATCATCATCAATCATAACCAGCATCATCATCATCGTGAACATCATCATTACCAATCATCATCATCAATCATCATCATCAATCATCAACCATCACTCATCATCAATTATAATCATCATCAACCATCATAAATCATCATCATCATCAACCATCATCATCATCAACCATCATCATCAATCAACTATACCTGTGCCGTTAGTTTTTTCCATGCATATGTCAGACCGTCGACTCGTTCAGCATCAGAGCTGGGATAGTGTAGTTGATAACGGTTCATCATAGCAAACGATTCTTCGATTGGACCAATCATCATATCCATTCTAGGGAAATATCATAGAAACATTCAATTTTCAACCACAATTGTAGATCTTCTCGCGATGTGATTGGTAGAGAGCCGTAGTCAATAGGAGAAAATTAAACGGCTGACAGACAACCGGACAGACAACCGGACAGATGTTCAGACAGGCAGACGGACATACATCAAGACAGATCGACATACAGGCTGACACATACATAAAGACAAACAGTCAGACTGACATACATACATAAAGACAGACAGACAGACTGACACATACATAAAGACAGACAGTCAGACTGACATACATACATAAAGACAGACAGACAGACTGACACATACATAAAGACAGACAGTCAGACTGACATATTACATACATAAAGACAGACAGACAGACTGACACATACATAAAGACAGACAGATAGGCAGACTGACACACAGACAGACAGCATCCATACAGACCGACAGACGGACATACAAGCAGACAGACAGACGGACATACATCGTACAAACAGACAGACAAGCAGACAGACATACAGGCAGACGGACAGACAGAACAACTTACTTGATCTCTGATTCTCTTATTTCGCTGAGACCAGCCATACTACTTCTGACGTCATCAAGGTCTGTAATATTACGAGCGAGTCGCTTGGTTAGGTTATCAATGAACGTGAATATCTCCTCCATATCGGTACTAGCCTGTAAAGACAAACATACACGTTTTAGTGTTTTATACGGCGATGTTTGGCGATGTTTGGCGATGTTTGGCGATAATAGCTTAACAATATTATTTAAGTATTCCCGCAGGCGAGGTGAATATCAAGGGACGATGACCGTAGCCTGCGTAGCAAGCGTTTCTTTTTGGGAACGGGTAAAAGTTGGTTTGGGTTGGTTTGGGATAGCAGTGTTACCAATATGGCCGCGCGAAACCTAAGACGAGTGCAAAAAATGAAGTTGGTCTTTTTTTAGACTAACATCCTTGATTATACATTTCATGAATATAAAATATAATATATAATAACCTTAAAATACTTTTTAGGGAGGAAAATATATGTAGTTATGTAATAATTATTTAGACATTATTAATACATTTTCAGTAATAATTTCTCAAATGACTTGCACTTTAGCCATTCTAGATCTAACCACCTTATAAACTAATTAATAGGCAGCTTTTTCGGAGCACAGCGTATTTCCTCCTCATGGTGCAACCACGACTAAACTTTACCTTTTCAGCAAGAGCCTGTCCGAATGCCTGTTTCCAGGCCTTGGTTTCTGTGACTAGTGCCTCTTTGAGACGGTCAGTCAGGTAGATGACGGAGCCGATACGATAGAAGTGAGGTAACTCCTCGATACGCGACTCTAGATTCTGAAAAAAAAACAACAATTGTTTAGTTATAATATCATTAATAATAATACAATGTTTTAGGAGCATTATACTAAGCTCTTATATACAAATCAATAAATTAGTTATCAAAATAATAATAATAATATATAGCTCTTGAAGACGCATCTAACTAGAGTTTATTCTACTCTTTAAATTAGTATTTCAACTATCAACGCATTTGTTCTTCTGAATCAGTACAACAAAATCCAGTACTTTTCTTCTCCAGTCCCGTTTTCACACCAGACGAATGTATACGTCGTAAGACGATTTGTCCGTCTACACATTTTGTCCGTCTTGTGTGAAAACAGCTTTTGGTCATGTGCTCAGGCCCCGTCGTGAGGGTCCCTAAAAGGGGTTAACCGTCTAGCTTCAACTATGAACGGCCTAAAATTTAACCGTCAAGGTAGACCCTACTTTATTATGATCTGAGTCATCATCATTTCTAAACATTTTTGACAAGTTTCATGACTGCCGTTATGGGTCCCCAACATTGTCTTTACCTGATAGTATTTGACTTGAGAATCAAAGTCTGATAGTAGTGGTTTTGATTCCATGAACTCTTTGACTTTCTCATTGGGATCCTAGAACAGAAATATAAGTAAGTATTATACTGATTTTTGTAAGTAACTTAATGTAATTTAATGACCATCTTTTTCATCATTATTATCGGCATCATTATCATTATTATCATCATCATTATTAATATTATCATCAGTATTATCATCATCATCATCAACATGATCGTCATCATCATCATCGTTATTATTTTAATCATCATACTCATCCTCATTATCATACTTATCATCATCATAAACAATATCGACATCGCCATCATCATCTTTATCATCATTGTCATAATCATCATCACCATGCATCATCAACATCAACATCATCAATATCATCCCCATTATCATCTTCATCATTATCGTCATCATCATAACCATCATCACTATCATTGTTGACATAACCATCATCGTCTTTATCATCATCATGATCATCATACATGTACATGTACATGCATATTATATTCATCCCCACTAGGTACACACAATTATCATTAGCCATGATTATCATCTGGGGCCTGTTGTACGAAGCCTGAATAGCGCTATCCACCGGATAAATCCCTAACCAACCGATAAAACCTATACGAATTCTATACACTGGATAACTCTTTTCCAGTGGATATCTTTATCCAGACTTTGTACAACTGGCCCCTGGGTAGTATCTCCAATAGTCGTACCTCATTCCAGAGTTCCTTGAACGCGTCCATCTCACTAAGAACGTCTTTACAATCAGCTTTAAATGTGCTAACGATTGAACTGAGCATGATGACAACTTTAAGTACATCTTTGTGTTCTGAGACTATCTTGTATAAGGACTTCGGATGGACGGGAGGGACTGGTTTACCTTCCTCGACCACGGGGATTGGGGGCTGGTGAATAATTGCATGATCTTTCCATTCGTGGACTCGCTGAGAATATTGAATAAATAGATGAAGTAATGAATGGATAAATGAATGAATAAACGGATAAATGAATGAATAAACGGATAAATGAATAAATGAATGAATGAATGAATGAATGAATGGATAAATGAATGAATAAACGGATAAATGAATAAATGAATGAATGAATGGATGAATGGATGGATGAATGGATGAATGAATAAATGAATGAATAAATGGATAGATGAATGAATGAATAGATAGATGGATGAATGAACGAAAGAAAAAATAATGAATGGAAGGATGAATGAATAGTGAAAGTTATTTATTTATTTATTTTCTCTGAGATATAAGCATGCATAACTTTATTAGGTGGAGGAGTTAATTGTTTTAGGTATTAATTTAAGGTCGTGTCTCAGCGCATTTGATCATTTACCAATCAGACTTATTCATAGATGGATGGATAAATAAATAGGTTATCAGCTGACCTGTGTTGTCTTAAGTATAATCTGTACAGCTTTGTTCAGTAATTGTTGGATGTCATCAAGGCTTGGCTTTAGAAGCACTGACGGTATCTCTAGTACGATGTCAGCCTATAAATAAAATATTGATTTAACACTAGGCATCGCAGTAAACCAATATTAACAAAATTAATTGGAAAGAAGTGACGTAATATTTATTACATAATATGAGTAACATTCTTATCATTATATGTTGACATCATTACTAAGTTTATATTATATTGGTCATTGTCCCCATTGTGATCGCAACTGTAACCATTATCATTATCGTTATCATTACCAATTTCGTCATCATCAATGTTACCATCACAACAGCTATCACCATCACCAATATTGTCATCATCACGATCGTCATCATCATTGTTACAATAATTATTATCACCATTATCGATCGCCAATATTATCATCATCACGATCAACGTCATCATTACCATCACAACAGTTATCATCATCACCATCATCGTCATCACTCACCTTAAACAATGCTGCCTTGATCTCTCCATTATCACCGATAAATTTACTCGATGCCTGCATTCGTCTTTTAATCGAATCAAGCGATAACCTGGTACATCGAACCAACGCATCGATCGTTCTTTGATTAAAGAAAATGATTAAGTTCCAGTAATAACAAGGCATACACTCCCAGCATCGATTGCCCTTGTTGTTTTTGGCTTGTTTTGATTCAGAGTTCAAACAGGGATAGTTTGCCTTGATAAGAGGCGCTACTTCCTCGGCTGTCATGCTGGACTTTAGAGCGTCCAGGAGGAAATCGACGGACGATTCGACCAGTGTACAATACCTGTAAAGAGATAAGAACAATTAGTTCAGTCTTATTTTAATCACTTAGACCTGTGAAGGAAGCGACAGAGTGTTTCATTGAAAAGTAGTTGTACGACATTTTTTTCTTGTTGTTGCTGTTGTTGATCATGATTGTTGACGTTGCTGTTGTTGATAATGTTGCTGCTGCAGTTGTAGTTGTAGTTGTTGATATTGTTGTTGTTGATGTTTTTGCTGATATTGTTGTTGTTGTTGTTGATATTGTTGTTGTTGATATTGTTGTTGTTGATATTGTTGATACCAGTGCTGTTGTTGATGTTTTTGTTGATATTGTTGTTGTTAATATTGTTGTTGTTGATATTGTTGTCAATATTGTTGTTTTTGATATTGTTGTTGATATTGTTGTTGATATTGTTGATACCGGTGCTGTTGTTAATATTGTTGTTGTTGATATTGTTGTCAATATTGTTGTTTTTGATATTGTTGTTGATATTGTTGTTGATATTGTTGTTGATATTGTTGATACCGGTGCTGTTGTTAATATTGTTGTCAATATTGTTGTTTTTGATATTGTTGTTGATATTGTTGTTGATATTATTGTTGATGTTGTTGATACCGGTGCTGTTGTTAATATTGTTGTTGTTGATATTGTTGTTAATATTGTTGTTTTTGATATTGTTGTTGATATTGTTGTTGATATTTTTGATACCGGTGCTGTTGTTGATATTGTTGTTAATATTGTTGTTTTTGATATTGTTGTTGATATTGTTGTTGATATTGTTGATACCGGTGCTGTTGTTAATATTGTTGTTGTTGATATTGCTGATACCGGTGCTGCTGTCGATATTGTTGTTAATATTGTTGTTTTTGATATTGTTGTTGATATTGTTGTTGATATTGTTGTTGATATTGTTGTTGATATTGTTGTTGATATTGTTGTTGATATTGTTGTTGATATTGTTGTTGATATTGTTAATACCGGTGCTGCTGTTGATATTGTTGTTGATACCGGTGCTGTTGTTCATATTGTTGTTGATATTGTTGTTGTTGATATTGTTGTTGTTGGTCATGGTTGTTGTTGGTGTTGATGATCATTATTATTGTTTTTTTTTATGTTGTTGATATTGTTGTTTTTGTTGTTTTTGTTGTTGTTGTCGTTGCTGTTGAACTGGTGCTGTTGTTGTTTTTGTTGTGAAATTAGTAGTTGTATTTATTAGCAATACTTTTATTATACTTACTTGGTTAAAACATCAGCGTTTTGGTTACAAGTACGTTCAGTTGTTTCTACAAAGTCTTCAATAAAGATCGCTTCTTCTTCAGGTAGATCACATAACGGGGTACTACCGATTTCTTTAAGACTTGCTTCGATACGGCAATCAAGGATATCTCGAACCTGATACGGTAAAGTTGCTGTGTTTACGATAACAATAACAATGGGTTGCTAATATTGATTTTTAAATGCTTACATCTTTCGAAAGACGCTCCAGAGCTTGTACGGATTGCTGTATGCCATCAATATCTGAAAAGAAAGCGTTCTGGTTCAGTTGTAAGAAAGACGTTTTACATTGACGTAGAATTGACTATGAATCTAAGAAATTTGAAATCTATTAGTCGTTTTAAAACGAATTTAAAGATATATTTATTCAAATTAGCTTTTTAATTAAATTTTTTTAGTTCTCTTCGTCATATTTATTTTGTCATATGTTATATAATACTTTTCTATATTTAGATTTAGATTTTTAACAGTGCAATTTAATATTTATAGTTAATCTTATGTATATACATATATTTTTCTTGTAAAGTGGTTAGAGCAATTAATGAATATGCGCTATATAAACAAAGTTTATTATTATTTATTATATTAGACAACGCATGCAAGAATACCAGTTTGACAGCATACATAACTGTTACAGCTTAAACATTTTGTAGATAGGATAATACGCAAGCTACTAGTATATGCGTAAGTTACGCTAGTCCCTATCGTAACCTGTGGTATTCGCGCAAGCTATTTCTTATTTCATATTTCTTATACGATACATAAACGGAAGTGCTTTACGTTACTTACAACTGGAATAATTAGTGTCCATTTCAATTGGGCTAATTTTTAGTCTACTTGGTTTACGCAAGCTAACTACAGTTCAACGTGATTAATTCTTGTTTTACGCAACTACGCTACGTTACTTACATTCTAAATAGTTCAAAGATGTATGTTTCAATTGGGCTAATCTTTAGTATACTTGGCTTACGTATGCTAACTACAGTTCAACGTGGTTAGAGGGTCCACAATAGGGTTCTCATATCCCGCAATCCCGCTCGTTTTTGCGTGAAAACCCGCCATCCCGGCATTTTTTATGGCACAATCCCGATCCCGATAAATCCTTGCTAGGACTTACTATTCCTTACTCATAACGATGTTTATATTAGATAGAAATCAAAACAACGGGCAAATAAAAGTCAAACGCGTGTTTCTAGATACGTTAGACATGTTCTGGATTCAAAACGAACTCAGTAATCCAAAATCCGGCTGCCAATGCTATTAATTTCCCGAATCCCGACACCTAAAAAAGGTGAAATCCCGATCCCGCTCGAAATACAGAATCCCGCATCCCACTCTGATTTTTGTTAAAATCCCGTATCCCGCCCTTAAAAAAAAGGCTTATCCCGCATCCCGCCAGACCTATTGTGGACCCTCTTAATGCTTGGTTTACGGACGATACATACTGGCTTAAACGCAACAAAAACGCAAGTGCATTACTTTACTTACACTCTGAGATGTTCAAAGATGCCTAGTTCACTGAATTAGGCTAGTTTTTAGTTTACTTGGTTTACGCAAGCTAACTACAGTTCATCATGGTTAATCATTGGTTTACGCAACAAACACGCAAGTGTTACGTTACTTACATTCTGGAATGTTCAAAGATGTCCAGTTCAGCATAGCAAGGCCAGGTTTAATTGTCTCGTCAACGCGGTCCGTAAAAGGTTTCATAAGAGGAAGTATGACCTCAGGAATACACTCAACAACACGATTGTACTCTTCAAGGACTTCACAGAGTCGGTTACTGTTGGATTTGATCTGTTCTTCTTTGAGACGGAGCACTTGAGCAGCATTTGGAACCTTAAAAAAAAGGTACGTTTGGGTTGTTACGTTTTCCCTGAGTATTACTGACTTTATACGCAGGAACAAACGTACAATGCTACGTAACATTGATGTAATATTTTCAATATGCTATGTTGTGTATGTTATACGTAAGTTAATGTTACGTATTAAATGAAAACGTAATACTTACCTCAAGGTTAAGTCTGACCATGCATTTAGCTTCTTGAATCAACTCTAAAATTTGCGGATCAAAGTTGACGAACAGCGCCTACAAATGATTAAATCAATACATTACAAAGATGTTCATACAGTAATAAACAATGGTCACGACGAAGCTAAGTACCACGAATCGATCGAACTGAAGGAGTAGCGTCCGAAATGTCAGCAAGTTTACGTACCTTTGTTTCTGGGTGCCTAACGAGAAGGGACGCTTGAAGACCACTTTTCGCAGCCTCGACAGCACGGTACCAGCCACGATGATAGAGAACCTGAAGAAAGGAGGACATTTCTTAATAATGGCAAGAAGAGCAAGAGCAAGAACAAGAGCAAGATAAATTGTACAGAGCTAAACCAACCTCAAATTCGACAAGCACTGTTGCCATCTTGTTGTAGCTCTTGATAAGTCGTTTAGCATCCTCACCCTATGGAACAGAATTATTGATGAAGATCAGAATACAGGTGGCAACCATGATGATGTTGGTAATCATGATACTAACGACGACGATGATGATGATGATAGTGATGCTGGTGGTGGTGATGACCGCAGGCAACTCAGGTTAGCGATGATGATGATGGTGATGGTAGTGGTGGTGATGACAATGGTGATGGTAGAGGTGAGGAAAATAATGGTGATGGTGATGGTAGTGGTGGTGATGATGATGATGGTAGTGGTGGTGATGATGATGGTAGTGGTGGTGGTGGTGGTGATGATGATGATGATGGTAGTGGCGATGGTGGTGATGATGATGATGATGTTGATGATGGCAATGTTTTTGATGATAATGACGATGTTAATGGTGTTGGTGATGATGAGGGTGGTGATGGTGATGGTAATGTTGATGGTAATAATGGTGCTGTCGTTGCTGATAATGCTTATGGTGACTATACGAGGATGATCGAATGTAATGGTCAGTTTATTTATGATGCAATGACCAGTATTATCACATACCTTTAATATCTCTGGATATTTCTTAAACTGAACCATTGGCTCGTGAATCCGTCGAAACAGCTGCTTCGCCCATGTAATCTTACCGGCAACCTAAATCAAGTAATAAGATTTGCTCGTCAAGTATCAAACAGGACAAGAAAAACAATAACGAAACCTATATCAAACAGAGTACTTTTTATGAGCTGGACTTACAGGTGGTAGGTTTCTCAGGATTGGAGGATCGTTTTTCTGTTTTTGGTACATTTTCCTACAGGCCTCTAAATCTCTGAAAATAATAAATACATACAAACGTTTACGATTATATCATCAATTTTATTTTTAAGCAATATTTACAACTCTGAACATGGCATCTAATATAGCATATATCTATATCGTTTGCCACGAAACTATTAGCCTGAGAAGTTGATAGACGCGATTTTTAACTATATTTTTATAGAAATCGTACAATAACTTTAAAACGCGACAAGATATCAAAAAAATGAGACACGGTTTTAGAGATCAAACTGTGCTCTAAACGTTGGTGGCAACAGTAAGTACAACAAAATCCAATGTCCCTAGAACTTCTTAAAAATGAGCGTTCAAAAATCATAGAATACCAACTAAAAAAACGAGCCGGCGAATTTCTTCAAAACAAATCACAAAGTTTCAATTGCCATTTATTCAGCTTTAAGAAAATGTATACTTTTATAGGGATTGCTTCAGTAGTAAGCGTGCTATGAAGAGTTAATGAACATCGGTCGCGCAGGTCCCCTGATACCTTAAATAGAGCCCTGTCAAAGAACAAGATTTGTAGAGTTTTTTGTTTACACAGAAAAAGAGGAAATTCCGGTTGGAAAACAAATGGGTCGAGTTTTTTTATTCGCACTGTAGTCTTTATTATTATTATATTCTATACTTACTTTCCATACTGCATAAGTAGTTTGTAGTATTTGTCGTGAAGGTAAAGCTGAACACCAGATATACTCTCGAACTTGTTGAGTAACTCAAGAGAACGCATTGTCTAAAGTGAAGAAAATATGAAATTATAAAAATGATTGAATTTATTTATGAAAGGATGAATTGATTGACTGGTGGATGGATAAAGGGATGGATGAATGAATGGATCGATGAATGTATTTATGAATGAATGAAAATATTAATGAGTGAATGAATGGGTGAATGAGTGAATGAATTTGAATGAATGAATGAAAGGAAGGATGGATGGATGGATGAATGAATGATTCATAGCCATTCAGATGTAACGGCAGGTCGATGAAGACACGAGAGCGTTATAACTCACCGATAAAGGCTTATCGAACCAGGAATCCACAAAGGCTTGCAGTTGTTGTTTGAGTCCACCAATGTTCTCTTTGAATTCCTCATAGTCGATATCAAACTAGAAAGATAATTTCACAGTTGTAGTTGATTATCATCTATATAATATAACCCCGGGGGTATTTTATTAACCAAACCAAGTAAAAATGCCCTCACAGGTACAGATTCATGTTACGTAATTGACTTTATCACTGGATAATATACGTGGGACAATGTCAGCCATAAATAAATTTACGCAAGGAAAACGCAGCTAACGTAACGTCAACGCAACCTACCTCGCCTTTTCTGTGATCCAATAAATCGTAAGCCTTCTTTTTTACGTTGGCCACGATGGTAGTGTAACGTACAACAATCGACTCGATTCCTTCGATCTTGACTTTATTTAAACCACCCAAATTGTCCATCGTTGTCAACATGTCGTCAATCTTTTCGAGACGTTTGCAGAACGCATCGAACTTGCCGAATATGTAGTTCTCACTGTACAGGGAAAGAACGGTTGTGTGACTTTACTACAAATATTAACATTGCTTTACATTGTCTGATAGCAATATCACAGTACAATTCTATTCCATATATTATTGTCATCTCAAAAGTATCATCATCGTCAGAGTCATAACCATCATTATCATCATCATTATCATCGTCATTATCATCATCATCAGCAGCAGCACTATGCAACTATACATCGTCAACGTCATAATCATCGTCACTATCATAATCATAATGAATTTTGATCATAATCATCACCATCGTCATCGCCATCTTTAATAATCGTCATTGTTGTCATAATCATCATAATCATCATAATGATCATCACTGTCATACTCATCATCATCATTAATATCGTCATAATCATAATTTTGATCATCAACACAAATTAATCATAACCATTTTCGTCATCATTTTACTATCAAATACCTAAACTCAAACTGTCTTTCTTTAGGATTCTCTCTCAGCTTCAACTTGGTTCGATGAAAACATCTCTGATATTCTTGATTCAAAGCAATGGACTCTTTAAGACGCCCTGATAATTCCTCCCTGAGAACAAACAAGAACTAAGTAGTAAGTAACAAGCTTACATTGCATTTATGTTACTACATACCTTAAAGCACTAACTATATGCAATCGAATACGTAAAAAAACCGCGCGCGTAATTTATGTCTTTGGCACCGCCTACGTTTACGCATAGATTCTGTGAAGCAATACATAATTTTTTGTGTTAGCAATTGTGGATTTTTATGCAATCTTTGATGGTTGTTACCGTAACAATTATATAACCCTTTATAGTTTCTACAAACAGTATATGCCAAGCGTTCCGTGCGTATTCTGTGAAGTAATACGCAAGGCTTTGCGCGTATAATTAAATAATTTGCATTATTCGCTGTATGGACAAAGATCCACTATAATTGTTGATAGCTTCCAGTCTTCCCTGTAAATACACACCACAGGCAGCCCATACCTTTTATGGTCCCATATCTTGGAAACTCCCATATTGATGTAGGCCTTGCACGTTGTGATCATCTGATTGGTCACTTTAACAAACAGTGATGTCATGCGTTCTGATGTATTGTAGTATTGCGAGATACTATGGATCATTCTAATGGCATTCACTAGACTAGGCACGTATTCTATCATCTCCGTCTAAACAGAAAGAAAATATGAGAAAAAGTGTAAAACAATAAGAGATGTTGAAACTAAGAGAAAGACAAAAAGTCAAAAGTTTACAGCATCTTTCATAATAGTGCAGCCATCAAAGATCAGACAACAAATATTTTTAGCTGCTGTCAATCAAAATGTTTTGAGAAAAAGTGTAAAACAATAAGAGATGTTAAAACTAAGAGAAAGACACAAGTTTACAGCGTCTTTCATAAACACTGTTGGGAGAAATGATATGATAGAAAGGAGCACACCATGAAGGAAAGGCAAAATGCATGAACAGGGGGATGGTAGCAGCACACAGTGTTAAAACAAAAAGACATGAAATTCATAGCTTACTGGTGAACATTTAATGAGAGGTCCAAAGAACTTGTCCAGTGTATAAAGATATTTCACATTGTCTTTTGCCTCATTGGCAGAATCTGTAATACGGCTATCCTATAGAACACAACCACATGTATTAGTACATCTTACTATTAACAGTTGTTAGCGCCACTTACATGTATAAGCATCAGTAGGAAGGCAGAAAAGGGAATGAAGGGGAGGTGGGGACACAGAGAGTAACACTGCTGTAAGAAGAGCTAGTAGATTGATGGAGAGTTGGGAAAAGAAGAAAAGAGAGGAAAGAGGGACAGGAGAGGAGGAAGGGATAAGGAGAGAGTCAAAGTAGAGTGGGAGAGGGGTTGAAAAGTGGTAGGTAAGACAGAGAGGGGTGTTAGTAAAGGAATAGAGAGGGGAGAAGAGGAGAGTGGAAAAGGGGGAAAGGGGAAAGGAGGGGCAAAGCAGAAGAAAGGGTGGGAAATGGAAAGAAGGGAAAAGGAACCTGGGAGAGTGGACACAAAGAAAGTGGGAAATGGAGAAAATAATTTTTAATGGGATGTCAGCAACTGAAGAATCACATTGATTGATTGAATCAAAGTTACCATTTCTTTCCAGTGTTTTAAGCTTCTTGATTTGGCAGCATGGAGTACACCTACAGCAGCCTTGCAGTGAGGGCTCTTGATCTGATCTAATAGACTAAAAAAAATCATAGCCTTATATATCAACATCATGAATTGTAAGTATAACTAAAAATATATTTTTTAAATCGTTTATACTTATCTTGCAGCATCATTTGTGATGTGTTTATGATGGTACCCATTACTTACACATTAAATTTAGCCATTCTTTTCTTCCAATGTTCCAGTTCTGCAATTGGACCAATGTCATCTGCTTCTTTCCTCATCTGAACAATAAGGAAATCAATGATATTAGAACTGATGTACATGTGTAACTATTGAACATCAACAGCACAATAATTAATTGCATCATTTTCAAACACCATATCAGTTATTATTACCAAGATGACTCTCATCATCACCATCATTACAATCATCATCATTCACTAGCAACACTCATGATTGTAAACTGCTGGTTTTCAGCAGTCCGATAAGTCCTCCATATACACACTACTAGATTGTAAAGCGCTATAAGCTATTCGAGAGATATAGCGCTATATAAATGAGGCATATTATGTTATTATATTATTTACCATCATCATTACAATCATTATCATCAACATTTGTCATTACCACCAGATCCCACAATCATCAACATCACTACTATCTGTAACATCATTGTCATCATCATCATCCTCACCATCATCATTAATCATCATCATCTTCAACCACAACATTTGTCATTGGGACTACCAGGAGCCACAATCATCAATATCACTGTCCCATCATTGTGACTATCAATATTATCACCATCCCTTACACCTCCAGGCATACCTGTTCACTCTCAGCTAAGACTTGTTCAATCTCTTTGGACCAATAGGCTATCAAACCTTCTAGTTTATCCACAATGTCAGGGTTGCTGGCTGCAAGGTATGAAAACATTTAATTAAAGAACTTCTACATAACTCAAGATTATCTTAATTACTAAGTGCACTTTGTAACTCAGAATACTTAAATCCATATTCAGCATTTTATTAGATACTTTTATTTGTATTAATAACTTATTTTGATTGTATGAAGTCTTGAGAATAACTGTTGGTGATGGTTTCCAGTAATGGATCCAGGGATCAAAGAAAGAACGGGCAAGAAAATTTTGTCCTGAGCTCTTTATATTAATAATTTATTTTAATAATATATTTTTCATAAATGTATAGAAATTACATATTTTAAAAGAGAGGCTACATATATAGTCTTATAATTATATATTAAACTTCAGTGAAACATCAGGTGATCTCAGATGTGAAAAAATGATAACTTCACATTGTGAAATAATACGTTACCATCTATTTGTAATACGTTACCATCTATTTGTAAGATTTTTAAGAATTTTTGATGCATATCTTGATAAAACTTTTGCTATTTCATTTGCTTGGAGATACAGATTTTATCTTCTTGTGTTCAAATGAACACTCGAAGATAAAATCCGTATCTCTGCATGCCCATGTAATATCCTCTATTTACTAACATAGACATATTTATTTCTAATAATAATTACACATACCTGCTGCGACATAGTCGGCTGGTGTCTTTAAGCTGTCCAGTAATTCACTAAGGCCATTGTCTCCCAACTCAACTCTAGATTTGATATTATCTTTAGCACCAGACAGAATACCAACAAACTTTTCCAGGGACTCTAGAAATCCTTGAACTTGTCCAAGCTGATGGGAGATTTCACCCCAACTCTGTAATGATCAACCATGATTAATAAACTATTAAAGTAAATAAATGAATGAATGAATACATAAGTGGATGAATGAATGAATGAATGGATAGATGAGACAAACAACAAATGAATAATTGAATGAGTAAATCTATAGGTATTGGAATAACTGAGCAAGCAAATAGATGAGTGAGTGCAATTTAAATAAGTGGATGGATGGGAAGATGAATGGACTGATGAATGAATGAAAGAATGAATGCAAAGATAGATTGATGAATTAATAAATAAATGAATGAATGAACAAATTCATGAATGAATGTAGTCTTTATGGTTTTTGTACCTCCTGTTGCTGTAGAGCAGGAATCAGAATTTTCCCCAAAAGTCTTTCAAAACCTTCCAGAATGCTTGCCTTGGAGCTATCCATCAGCATAAAAACAACCTCCTAAAACAATAAAATTAAAACATTCAATAGTTATAATTTGCAACAGTTTAAATTTTTCTACTAGTCTACAACCTAGAAAGTTGAATGACATATAATATATACTAAGAAATTTAACTTCAATTATCTTAAGATTGATTTTATTACCTGAGCAATATTTGCAGTGCTGACTGCCTTTGCAGATGATGTTCTCATAAATATACAACACTGTCCTGTTAATTTCTGAAACAAAAGTATGAATGTTTAGTTCCTCATTACCAAATATATTAAACACATAATTTCAATGAATAGACATTTCATACAAAGCAGCTTATCATATTCAACTACCTGGCAAGCCTCGACCTAAATGGTGACTAGCTAGTAAACTAAACTTTTTTTTTAACTCCGACGAAGGGCTAAAGCTCGAAACGTCAGTAAAGTTAAGTCAACATTTTTTACGGTGTCAAATTTCATTATATTACCTATCAGCTAGTAAACTAGTTTAGGCTGTGTCTGTGTGTTGGTGTGTAATATAGTCGATAGGCATTAAATTAAAATTGGTAACACCGTGTGTAACACTTTTCATGCTTAAAACCTTCATGGAAACCTTCATTTCTGTTCAACCTACCTCTGAGTTACCATCAGTTATAAAAAGTTTTTTAGGTGAATTTGCTGCTTGAGCAGTCAGATCAATTCTATTCAGCTACAAAATAAAAGACAGTAAATATTTAACACCAATTGAAAATGAAATGTGAGTCAGGGAAATCATTTCCATACTTTTGTCTCTTGATAGTAGAACATCAACTTTTTTAATCCATCAGCAGCAAAGAACTGATTAAACTGTGGAAACTGAAAACAAGCAAGAACATATTATTAGTTGATAAAAAATATTATAACTCAGAGACTCTAGCTGGAAGTTATTTGTAATTGTTGTTGCTGCTATTAGTTAGTAAAAGCCGTCTGTATGTAATCTCATAACAAAATGAGAAAATGTGTTTCTTTTATATGCTGCAATACTTACATTATTGTCTCCAAGAATAAAGTCTTCTACAATGGTTGTATCTATTCCTAATACATCAGCAATCTGAAAAATAGAAATACTAATGAATATGTAGAAAACAATTACTTTAACAATAATCATTATATATATATCAAATTTGAAAAGTCTTTCAAATGTAAAAATATGATATTTTTTATATATTTCTATCTTAATAATTATTACAAACTGGGTTAAGGGACTTGTCAGAAATTAGCAGGGGTGAGGGGGGGGGGGGGGGGGGTGGAGTTTTGAAATGAAGTGATGAAAATTTCATGACCCTCCCAAAATAAAGGATCATAATATCTTGACCCTACCCTATGTCACAGTGTCTTCTTTTGCACAATCCTCATTTTTGGTGGTTTATTATTTTTTGACCCTCCCTTTTTAGGTTCTTAAAAAGTGATGACCCTCCCCCAGTTTCCACCCCCCCCCCCCTCCCCCTGCTAATTTCTGACAAGTCCCTAAGTGAAAATATAAAGATGAAAAGTAAGTGATAAGCACAAAAAGAAAATTTAGCTATTATATATTACAATATATTATTAGTAAAAATTAGGTGTCATTTGAGAAATATTACAAACCTGACAATGATAAATCCAAATTTAGAATTGTAATTAATCTATTATATATATATTTATTAAAATATATATTTATATATATATATATATATTATTCTTGCAATAAAATTTTCACTCTTGAAAATGATGCCCGATGGTGTTGAAACGTCGAGTAAAAAAACCCGTCATTCTAAACTTTATTATCAAAACTACAAAAAGCAAACATCTTAGTTATATATGTACACCTACTTGCAAGAAAGTTGTCATACGAAAAAAGAACATTTGTATTTAGTGTGTTAGGAATAAATTAAAAGTACAAAAGAAAGAGTTCAGCTTCAGTGATCATCCTTTGTACTTTTAATTTATTCCTAAGCCACTAAATACAAATATTCTTTTTTCGTATGACAACGTTCTTGCGTATTAGGTGTATATATTGATAAAAATATGAATTTATTATAGAGTACACACATTATATCTGTATATTTAAATTAATTTATATTAAATATATATTAATAAACAATTAATCAAATTATTAATAAGTGCATTCAAAAACAGAGAGATAATAACCATTATAAAAGTACAATTACTAAATAAACATTTTATTTCAATCCTTTCAAAGAAATCGAAAACAATTCTCTTCTTAATTGAAACATTATAAAACAATAGAAATATATTGTATACACTGGTTGCTAGGCAACACTGAGTGTTCTCTCAGAAAACAACGGTATATTTGAAAGGCTACTGGGTTTTTGAAGTAAAAGAGACTATTAAGAATATTAACTTTGCATAGATGGCATTTTAATAACCCTGCGATTTGATTCTATTTGATTTTCAATTTATTTGTGTGCAGTCACGCTCCATGAACTTCGAGTTTTGTTTACAGCAAAAATATTACAGCTCAGACGCCGTCTAAATCTTATAAATCTCACCTTTTGAAATATGAAACTATGTCGTGAATCCACCTAGAAGCAAAGACATATATATTTGAATGTTGTTCTGATATTAAATTTAATGAAGTTCAATAGTTATTGATTGAGGGATCAGAATAGTGGGTTGTGAATTGTCAATTTCTTGTCAATTACGTAGTGCATGGATAGACATAATGAGCATTGAATTTTTACCTCGCTTTTACGTGCATCTTTGATAGCTTTTGCTTGCTTTTGTCGTTCTTTCATTGCTTCAGACCCAGCGACGAGGGTGACTGTTTTCTTCTAAGAGAAATAGAAGAACGAAAAACACTGTTCAAATTCGCGTCGGTATTCACAAAATCTAGACGCAAATTTCTAGCGCGCGACATAAATTCACACATTTTCGCTAGTAAATGAGCTTTTTTCTTAATCGTTTTTTAACTTTTAAGAGGCAGTTAACGGTATTATCTCCTTGGTTCTACGGATTTTACAGACACCATTATTTTAATGAGAGATTATAGATTTGGCGATCAATTTACGCAGTTGAGTTGAGCTATAGAGCTAGAGCCACTGCTGATCAAATGTCGTTCACTAAGTGAATTCTTTTATACACAAACCGGTGTGAAAGTAAACTTACCTGAATAAACACAATCATTTTCAAATAAATATAAGCTTTTTAAACTATATTTTCAAGTTTTTGCGACTCACAAGTGGAAGAGATCATTGTGATCTAAATAAGTTCGAGTGTGTATTCACTCGATCTGTCCCGCGCGCAGCTAGTGATAAAACATAAGTTGGATCAGTTATTTACCTGAGCCGTGGGAGCAGGCATATTTGGAGCCTTTCCTCTTCTCTTGTGTCCTTTCTTAGTTTCTTCATCTAAGAGAAAAACAAGTTTATCAAATTACAGCAAGTTTATTAAATAGTTTACGTTTACTAGATTGAGCGAAGAGTGCCGTTTATGTATTTTTAATGCTTCATTCGAATGAATTTGACAATTATCAAACTTAGATCAGCTTGCTAAAATATTCAATATATTAAAGTACATAACCTTTCCTTTGAGAATAAGCTTACCTTTCGTTGAAGAAATCAATGGAGGAGCTATTTCGTTGTTCGTCGGAGGAGTAGCTGCCCTGGACTTTGTAGCTTCGTCTACTTGCTGCGCTTCGGACATTTTGGATCAATTTTCAAACAATTTCACTCTAAAAGACCGAAATCAAATAACTCGACATTTATCTAAAACCTTCTTTGCTTCAAAAACCTAAAAGTTTTAAAATCAGAGCCGTTCTTGGAATGATTATTACAGATTTATATCCCGTCCGATCTTTGCTTCGGCGCCATTTTCTATCTCCAAGGAAACTGTTTATGCGAACATTAGCCCCCAGTTGATTTTGATTGGCCGGTTGAGTTAGCAATTTGATCTAATTGTTTGAGAGAGATTCTTTACATTTATTGTTTATTCCTTTCTGACAAAGGCGAAGTGCCGCTAATGATTGCTGCTAGTGTCATTTTATTAGAATAATGTCAATCTTGACAGAAATTGAATAGGATTGAGTAAAACTAGTTTAAAATGTTAGGAAATCCTTCAAGAATTGTTTTACAAGGAAATTCACTGATCATTGATAACTGTTATCAACTTGATAGGTCATTAAATTTTCTTAGTGAAATATTAGCAAAAGATTCATTTATCACTGACATACAAAATTCAATTAAAAACGATCACTGTCAAAATTTTGCTAACAAAAATAAATTTTTGCAAATACAAAATAATTTAAATAGAAAAATAGAAAAATGACAAAAAAAACTCTAATTAATTTTTAGATTCATATCTAAAATTCAAATTTTGCTCTTTATGTCGCTTGCTCTATTAAACTTGGTGATCTTCTAGATTAATTTCTTCAAGAAAATCTTACCTGTCTACTGCAAGAAGTTTGAATTGTTATATTCCAAGAAGGAAATTAAACTTTGTTGTTTACTTTGTATCATATTCTAAAACAAATGTTTAATTATACAGGTGAAAAAAATAATATTTTCATGACAAGTGTCCCTCAATTTTAATGCATTATTTTCAAGTAGCCTTTCAAGCTTTTTGCCACTTTATCTTTGAATTCAGTTTACTCCAACCAATATCCTTCAAAATTCCCTTTTTTCTTTTATTTCATTCTCTGTTTAATATATACAGCTTCAATATAATAACTAATGTCAGTAGATTGAACCTTATTAAATTTCCTGTGGACAACAATTGAGGAAAATGCATGGATAGATGGATAACAATTTGAACTGGGCCAATATATGGAATAAATGTTTGGGATGAATTTTGAGAACAAATTCTATGTAATGCCAGATTTGGGAAATACCACAGGAATCCCAACAAAAAGCTTGATACTAAGAGATTAGAATGCTATAAAATATGTTGGTTTCCAGTGGTTTATGAATCATCTTGTTTTGCTGTTCTTATGTTTGGAAGAAAAGAAAAAGGGCATAAAACAATATAAGGAAACATTGAATTCAAATTATGAGAAATATTTTATTGTTTTATTGTAAGGCATATTTAAAGATTGTTATAATCATATTTTACACATATATTTACATTGTATGCATTTTTATTACTGATGTGGATCACTAGATTGGGTTTAAAAACGTTTGAGAATTAACATAATTTGACTGATTGTGATTTTTGTAATTTCTTTTTATAACAGATTTTCAAATGCGTACAGTGAGGATACTCAAACCATTAACACTCAACTTTTTTCATGTTATTATTTTCTGAACCTTCCACTGATTCAAAACATCTAAAAATGAAGTAGTGAGTTCAAAATACACTAAGTATTCATAATAGATCTTATTGCTAATCTATTCATGTGGGTTAAAAGAAGTAAAAAAAAACCTCAAAGTGTTGATGGTTCAAGTTTCCTAACTGTAAATCCGAAGTAAAAAATTACTTAATAACTATTTTAATCAAGTAGATAATAACATAAAGAAACAATGGCGACAATGTTTTAATGTTATGTGGATGGAAAACAAAAATGGTTAATTTGTAATAATGTTCTATAGATCAATATACTTTTTAATCCACATGGCTAGTCTGAATATTGACACTTTGGCAACTGACTTTTTAGAAGGTCTTATTTCATGTGTTTTCTTCCAAACATCTGTTCTAACAATAATATTATTATTGTTTAGAAGAACTTGAAGTTAGTATTAATATCATAATATAAAACATTTAACAGTCTATTTACTTCACCTGTGCTAGAGAATCTCCCTTAATCATTTAAATATTTGCATATATACACTTATAACAACCTGCAATGTGGATTTGCAATTTTGCACTTTAAAAAAAAAATGTCATTTATGATGGATTCCTAAATTTTAATACCAAAAATCACAATTATTGTCATTTTCCTAATTCTGCTATTTTTAACAAAGAGTACTTATCTAACAACAAAATTCATTAAAAACAGCACTATTTTTGCTTTAGGCCAGCCCGAGACCTTACCGATTTCATAAATTTATGAAACTATAGCGAGACCTTACCGGTTTCATAAATTTATGAAACTACCTTACCGATTACATAAATTTATGAAACTACACAAGACCTTACCGATTTCATAAATTTATGAAACTACCTTACCGATTACATAAATTTCTGAAACTACACAAGACCTTACCGATTTCATAAATTTATGAAACTTCCGCAAATTTTGAAATAAGTACTGATTTTTATAGTTTATGGGAAAAAAATCTAGAAAATCATCAAATTTGGTAAAATTTTGCAGATACATGTAACTTGAGGAGTGGAAAATTGCATATCCACATTGCAGGTTGCTTTATTTCAAAAATAAATGTTGCAGCCTAAGCAACAAGTCAAGACCAAAACAAATGCTAGTTTTGTGCTGGTAAATCAGGCTTGTTTTCGAAAGAATTCGAACTAATAACAAAATGTGATTATTTTTATTGTATTACAATCAGTTCTGTTGAAAACAGAATTTCAATGCATTACCAGCACAAAACCAGTATTGATTTTGGTCTTGGCTTGATGCTTGTTTCTTAGACTGTCAAAAATGATTTTTAAAGTATGTGACTGTATAATTATATCAAAACCTCCAAGGGAAAGACCATTACATCTTTTAAGTTGTTTTTGGTGCAGGATATTTTTATTGTAAATTGCCCAGCCCCCCTCACCTCAAATATCTAATGGCCTGTCCCTAACTACTATTAATCCTCTAGCCTCTAAGCTGTGCTAACATATCTTCAATCTGCTTGTCTTCTGTTGTTTTGGACCCTGAAGCTAGTTTGCTGCTGTGAGCTGAGGGTGCAGATGCCATCTAAGAAGAAACAGATGAGAAAATATTATCATCATCATCATCATTATCATCATCACTACCATCATCATTATCATCATCATTATCATCATCTGACATCATCATCACAATCACTACCATCATTATCATCATCATCACCATTACTAATACCATCATCATCATCATCATCATCATCTGACATCATCATCACAATCACTACCATCATTATCATCATCATTATCATCATCTGACATCACAATCACTACCATAATATTCATCATCATTAAGGTTCAACTTTTGCTTTAACATAAGTTCGATTTTTTTGAATGGTATAGAATGGTTGTTGAATGTTGTTGAATGTAGGGGGCAAATGACTTCAACAATGTTGAAATGGGGTGGCAAACGGCTTCAACATTGCTGGCCACTCAACAAAATCGAACGGATGATGAGGCAAATGATTAAGCCGTTTGCCCTGGCCTTTATCATCATCATCATTTTTTAATCACTAACATCATTAACCACATAATATTGTTATTAATCTTATTAATAAATATTGTTATATATCATTGTAATGTTAGTAAATATAGTAATATGGTGCATATGTCTCAATGTGCTTTACAACTATCAGATGGACCGCTGGAAACTTACAATCATGAGTCATTAGTATCAACATCTGAATAATGAAATAATACCAATAATCATCATCATCTGAATGATGCTTGTCATCATTATCACTAACCTTTCCAGCAATGTCAATTCCAATCTCGTCCAAAACCTGGTTGACAATTGACTCCTGTTCATCTTCATCACCAGATTCATCAAGGACAGAATCTAGCCCTTCATTCACTGAATAAATACAATTTGGTATAAATTATTATTAAATCAATTTTACAAGAAATACATACTGGAGTTGAAGTCAAGGTTACTTTATTAATTATAAGTTATAATTTTTTCCACTTTATAAAAATTATATAGATCATGTGTGCAACTCAAAGCAAGAGCCTGTTTGATACTTTCTTGAAGCAAAGTTTTTGGTTTTTGACCTTGATTGAGATGGTATACAACTGGTCTTATACATGTAAGTTCCCTATCAAGAAGCAAACAAACATTTTCTTTACACCATGATACTGGAAGTCATTGCTGAATCTCCCTTACCAGTGGCTAATATTTCTAATAGTATATGCTGCAATAGATCCCTTTCCATTGGCTAATATAAATAATAATTATTATTATTTATTAATATTTTTAATAGTATCTGGCACACTCACTAGATGTATGCATGATCAGAATTGATTATATTGTGCAATAATTGACTTACTTATTTCTTCAGATAGATCCATTTTCGCTGACTCTCTTTCAAAGTTCTGTAATGTTTGTTGTAATTGTTGGGGATTCATCTGTGCATTCATACCAGCCATTGTCTAAAACACAGACACACCAATTTGTTACAACAATAACCTTAATTTTCATGTTTTCCACTGATGAAATTTTGATATTGATGACAATAAAATGTCATCTGTCATTCAGTCATAATTTTAATAAATTATCACCAAAAGTAAATTTCAAAAAAACTGAATATCAAGTTATGATTAGATTGAATAAGACTGTAAAACAAGTTGGTTAATACAGTGGAAGTACTATATTACCAGTTACATGTATATGCAAGCTTGATCCAAAAAATCAACACTAGCCTTCATTTCTATCTATACCTTAGAAGCAGTTGACATAGCACCAGCCATTGCTACTGTGGACTGCATGGCCTGTGCTTGATATCCAACACCAGCCAGCTTTGTAGTGACACTAGTGTTCTTGCTCTTTTGTTTACGTAATGCAAGGAGTTGTTTAGCTAATTGTGTTGCAGCCTGGAAACGATGAAATGAGTTTATTAATTAGACATTGATGGTGCTCCTGGGCTACCTGTGTTATCAAGGTTGCCATTTAGGTAAAGACGTTCGCAGGCAAATTATTGAAATTGTGATGTCATTTTTTTGAAAGTTTGCATAAGAAAACTTGATTGTATAAGAGACTGTTTAAATTATGAAATAAAAAATGGGGGTCACCGTGCTTGATTTTGAGATAAAGTGTGGTGAATTTAATGTTGTCAGACCATTTTCACGAAAATGTTGCATGCTTTTTCATGCCTAATAATGTCAAATAGACGCTAGTAGTTACTGGAAAATTGTTGAAAGCCTCACACTTATGTCTACCATCAGATATTAGTATAATATTATTTAACACAAAGACTAACAAAATAGATTGGGTAAAAGACAAACATGGCAATTAAATAATTTTGAATTTGTGCGTTGCCAGAAAAAAATTGTGTAAATTGAATATTGTAGGGTCATTTTGTTTTCAATTTCAGTTTTCAGTTTCTTTAATGAAACGAAATCCTCCAGGCATTCCACAGTGCACACCGAAAGGATGCGCAGAAACACTGCCGCGAATGTCCTTAAGAGCTGACTTTCAAGCTGGTTCCTATATTACTGACTAGAGATAGTTAAATAAGAATTAGTAGTATTAGCAATTTTTACCTGTTTATTTCCTTGTCTTGCCAACTTTTTTATTTCTGCTTCCTAAAAAAATATAATTTATTATCAACATGAGAATATTATCATCATAAATAGTTTCAATCTGTGTGACAGCGATAGTTGAGACACAGGGGCCCCAGTCTAAACTGACAACTATGGATTAATTAATATTATTGTATGTGACTGTATAAATTGTTTTGTCTCTCCCGAGTCTCCCACCAAAAGCTCAAACAGTGCGTTGAGTGTTGTATGATGTACCAGCTAGGGGTGTCAGAAGCGGGAAGCCGGGAGGGCATTTGCCCCCTCCCCTCTAAAGAATTTTGATAAGAAGGAATTTGATGTAGCCCTCTCAAAATTCTTGGTTCAGATAAAACTTTGGATATCATGCTTTGCAGACTCAATTCTTTCTGCGCTCTAGATTCTCGCCAAAGACGTTTTTTGTTGAGAGCCGAGTAGAAAAAAATCCGCTAAGTATGCTGAACTTTGGATTAGTTCTGCCACGTACCACTGCAAATACTGAGGGGCTTTGAAAACTTGTTAACAACTCACCATACAGCAATGTAAAACATTGATTTATTTGTTTATGATGGTCACAAAATGTTGGAGTATCAATAGCTGATTTGATAATAATTATTATCTCTGGCAGATAATAAATTATTTCTCTATTAAACCATATATCTGTTAATAGTATGACACTTACCAGTTGTTTTTCTTGTCTTTCTAAAGCAGATTTGTCTCTCGTCAAGTCTCTTTGTGCTTTATTTAGCTGTCGCTTTTGTAATCTCATTTGCTCTGTAATATAATTATAAAAAAGTATTTTTATGTATAATATTATTTTAAAGTAGCACAATATTAGCAATGGACTAGCTAGTATGATGATGGTGATGACATCATTTTATCTGCAGCTGACTTAGTTTATAAATATTTTTTAGTAGTATGGCAAGCACAAAATTCTACAAAATGAACAAAAATATATTGCTTTTGCATTATATAGAATACATCTGGAGCAAATTGAATGATTTCAACAGGATCAAAGGTTTGAAACTATAAGAAGTTTTCAATCTGAAATTTATGACATTTGTTTGCGATAAATCACAATACAGTTAGTATTTACCAAACACAGATTATTACAGTAAATGCTAAGTTAGCTTGAGTGTCAATCGGATGCAAAGAATCGAGAATTTCATAACGTATAAAGTTCGCCTTTCAAACTTTGTTGTTGATCGATTTTGTGATAAAAATTATGCAATATTTGCGTCCTTACCCTTGGGATCTGGTTTTCGAAACATCTTGATTCGTTAGAATATATATATTGCCTTACAATCTGTAAGATATGGTCTTTAGGGCCTCAGAATAAAATATAAAATCGGAAACTTTGGAAATTTCACCTGACTCCCTCGAAAGTCGCCATTTTGTAAGATTTAAAAATAGATACTGCTCAGAGCCTGGGAACTAAATTACGTCCGTGTCTATTTCGGGACGATTTCGTAACTACTTCGGCAGATTTGTGAAAAGAATAAATAAATAAATAATATTAATATTAATAGATAAAAGAGTGGGCATGCAAAATGAACGATTTTTTAAGATAGCTTTCTTATTTTCAGAAAGGTTTGCTTTAAAACTAATATTTTTTTTAGCGCAGTAATGGTTGAAAGTAGCAAATAATTTAAGCCAATCAGAATACGTAAAATTTTCGCGCCATTATTCACAAATTCTGCGCGTCCGCGCACGTCAAATTTTGTTGGGGGCTTTGAAGCGGGAAATACAGCTCATTCACATGGATGGTTCAAACGCGAAGTGAGTGCAACATTCACTCGCTCAAAATAATAATTAAGATAAACTTTATCATGAAAATTGAGCACGAATTTAACCTGGAATTTACCTTACTTGTTTTAGAAAAGAAGTTTGCCTTGCAGCTGGTTGCAAAATGTTACTGAACGGTATTGGAAAATTTCGCCCTCGTCTTCAATGACTTCAATGAAAAGATGTCGAGAAATAATTCTCGAGATGTCGAAAATAAAGGTATTTATATCACCCTTATTGCTATATATTTATGAAAATTAGGTTGAGGAAGGGCAATGCATTTGGATATCAAGCTACGAATAATGTCAGTAGTTTAGTAACATTGCCATTAGGGAAATTGTACATATTTGCCAGTCGAAAGGCGAATATTCAAAGACTTCAAAGCCGATCTTGAACTACACAGCTGTTTTACTTCGCTCGTCAAACTTATAGCCTAGTTATTGACATGCAGATATTGATAGTTTTCTTTCGTAATTTAATAGCTAAATTTTACTCGTTTGTACTGAATTTGTTTGCCGAAAAGCCGTCAAAAATACTGAATTCGAACTCGAATTTTTTTTCGAATTTTGAGTTTGATACTTAGTTCTGCCCTTGGCCCCCGCTGAACGCCTGGCTACGCAGGCTATTCTGTTGCAGCTATTTACAATCAATGTCATGCATTTTGAATGATTTCACTCCCTTGAAATTTAAATCTTTAAAAGCGAACCAAACTTTCATTTTTATTTGACTTTATAGCTTTTTTCTGTTTAATTTTAAAACATGCATTTTTAAAAATCGGGTTTTCTGTGGTATTTTGCTACGTGAGCAGACTGGACTTTTTTTCAGTTTCCCTCGTTCTGTTACAACACAGCGAGCCCACACATTTTTGTTTGAAATATTACTTTCTAAATTTAGCTTTATAATAATAGGTCATGTTTTTTGATATTCAACTTTGCATATTTTTTCTAATAAGTAGTTTACCTAACAAACATTAGTGCAGTTTACCTAGAAAAAAAACTATTTTTAACAATGTTATTAGTTGCTTTTAATAGGACCATGCGTGGGCTTTTTAGTAACAAGGTCAAATTTATTGTACTATAACTTTATTTTAATGATCCAATTATATAAGTCCGCCACTACCTAGGGTTTTTTAATCATGATATTGTATGTTCGGTTGCACTCAGGCTAGACGAGCTAAGACGGCCGCTTTTCTGTCATACATATTTGCAGAGTAATCTCGGCCACATCATAATTCCAGACAAAACGTTTCCGCTGTCGTTCATCTTAAAATAAATCAGTTGAAACGATATAAAGATATTACTTCTAAAAATAGCGTTGACTCGCTAAGAAATGTCACTACTTTATGGACAGACTCTGTTCAAGTTTGATCAGCTGTTGGAGTGACTATACAGTTTACCCAGAATGCTGTTCGAGCCTTGGGTTCTGCGTCTCTGGGATGTTTTACAGTAGATGAAGTAGCCGGCTACTATTTTTTCAAATAAAGATATCGTTAAAATAACTTATTAGAAAGCTGTATTCATTTTTTGATAAACGACTTATGAATTTAATTTTCAATTATTTTTAATTTATAATTATTTTGTACAGGATATTATTTGGCCCTCGAGGCTGTAAAGGACATTTTTAAGGATTTTTTAGGAATAAAACAACGTGTTTCGTGATTGGAAACAATACTTGCATTTACATCAAACTGGTTGATTCTTACCCTGGTTACCAGACTCTCTCCCTGCTATGTATTTTTTTTTTTTTGAGCCGCGAAACTAGTCAAGCCTCTTGTAACCAGGGTAATTGATTCTATAAAAACCTTGCTAAGTGTTCCGGATAGTAAAGTTTGTCTAATTCTGTTTGGTTTTGAAAGAAGCTAAGACTAGTAAATTATAAATGTGTAAATAGCCTTGATGTTGTGAATCGGCTTCTATTTCAATCCTTCGTTTTTTGTTTGCTCAGTTCAGCTAACAAATCAAATGGCTAGACTGCTTTTCAACTTCTTCATTGAATACAAAAACAGCTTTCCCCACTGTATATTGATATATTTGCAAGTAAATATTTTTCACAGAATCGTTATTCATTTCGATAGCATATTTATAAATGTTTTGTCTCAGGAAAATGCGTTATCCAATAAGAAACTGTCGATATTTGTATTTTGTACTGATTTTATCTTTAGTTCGGCGTTCACTTCTGTGTTATTAAGCTTCTGTGTTATTAAGATATCGGTGATATAGTTAAGGATTATATAAAAAGCAGCAAATAATCATAGAGGCTTAGTTTAATGCCATTATTACGGTAAGCTAGCTTGTACATGTCAACACGTTAGAGTGATTTTCATATGACCGTGAAAGGATAGTCAAACTAATAGTTAGTAGTATATACTCTAAACCCATTGTTTTGTTTTGTTCTTTATCAACTATAGGTCTATTTTCTTGCACGATCATATGAAAATCACTCTATTGTATGATTGTCTTGCTAGCTCTTTATACAAAAGCTAAGTGAGACGACTGCTTAGAAAATGGGACATTTGTCTTATACCGTAATGCGCGTGCTTTTTGGGCTTGAATTTGTTGTTAAAGTGTGCTGATACATGTCCTTTATAAGACTTATTAAATGAAATCAATGCACACATTTCTAACGATATATTCGCTACGAATTGACGTCGGATAAAATAAAATTTTATTGACATTGGCAGTCGCAGTCGCAGTCGCAGCACAGGCAGCCCAAGTATAATGACTTTTTGTATATATTTTAAAATATTCAAAAGTATGGTTTTTGTCTCTCAATCCTAAGTGCCAAGGTTGGTTGATCAATGCAATTTAATTATACTGTACAAAATCCACCAAAATTATACAAAAATCAGCTTCACATGGTGTTGACTGATTGTTATTTTGGACAGTCCATTTAATAAGAATGAGTATCAAAGGTCGTCTTTTATAAAAATGACCGATCTTTTAGTCTGTGGCTTTTCTGTGTTTGTACACATGCACAGAGGGGGACATGGGGAGTCTTCAACACCGCAAAAAAGAATTGTTCTACAACACCGCATCACGTACAATCCCTTTCACCAAACACAACGAACACCACAGCTTTTAAATTCACCGGACACCGCAGCTTTGGAAAAGCAAACACCGCACACCGAAGGCACGGATTTGCATCATTGATATAAAATGTTTGCAACGGCTGCTAAAAATGAACATCAACACCGCAACACCGCAGTAGTCGCAGTAACCATGTCCCCTGCATATACTCACTACGCTTAGGGCCACTACGTCAAGTGAGCTTAGACTGCGAGCAGTCCTTACTTTTCCCTCCGGATTCAGAAAATTTTAACTTTAATAAAACGAGCGAGCGGGGATTGGGGGCGAGTGGGGGTGAGCTTAACGTTTGGAACAATAACTCAGTCAATAGTTATACGCAAAGCTGACATGCTTATCATTGGTTCAATGCATTTTAAAGGTTATTCAAGGTCGTTAAATGTCGGTGCATTAAAGACCGGCTTACCTAACCAAGCGTCTATACAATAAACATATTACATAGGTGTCCCAAGACACCGCTGAGCCTATTATCGAATCTGACACCACGGGAATGTTGCTATTCAATGAATTAGACTGATACACTCCATTGCGGAAAGGTTGTAATACACATTCATGCAAATATATACAAATGTATAATGAGATGCGAAACTCAAACTATGGCTTATCCGGGTGTTCCTTGCATGCAATGATTGTTAAAATGTATTTTCATTCCTTCTAAGGCTCTTGCATGCAATATCAAAAAGTATATTTTGGGCTTTACAATACAATCTAATACAATACAATACCTTTATTTAAGGAGGGAGACGCAATAACCATTTACAGTTTTCTAACATACGAGCCTCGTATTTAAGTACTTTGTGAGTACGTATTTAGAAATTAGTTGCACATCATTAGATCAGTACTGAATAAATTACTCCGACGAAGGGCTAAAACTCGAAACGTCAGTAAAGTTAAGTCAACATTTTTTACGGTGTTACAAATTTTATTCTATTACCTATCGTTTATATCAAACACCGACGCAGCCTATACTAGTTTACTCGCTAGTTTCCATTTTTATATTGAATAAATTTGATTTTTGCGGTATAAATGTTTACCATACCTTTTTTTAATTGAGTGTACTATATTTAAATATTATTATATAAATATACATGTATAATTATGTATGACTTCCTCATTGAACTATGTTGTTGATAATTGTTCGAATACCAAATCCACGCACTACCAAACGCGCCTGACTTAGTTCGGCTTCGAAACCAAAAATGTGTACCATCCAGTTGCTTGCCAGTAAAGCGGGTTTTTGGCAGTTGAAGTTGAAGAATTCGTTTTATATAACAGTCGATGACGTCGATTAATCTAGCTGTACGAGATCAAGAGCTGATAGAATAGCAAAGTCCTGAGCACGGTACAGTTCGCAAAAGTAGGATCAGCTAGGATCCGTGCAATATCATGCAGTGTGCAGTTATACCTAGTCCCCTTAAAGTAGAGATTAACGTACACTACAACTGACACGTAATTCTTTGTTTATTTATTTTCAGCTGTTGAAATCGCAATTTTTAACTGTATAATGAATAACACAAGGAATAAGAATTATGAAATTTATGCCATTACAGTATAAAGTATCAAGCATTTAGAGCGAACTAATGTGGTGTCACGTGACATTTCCTTTAGTCTTAAAATCTTTTTGTGGACAACGTTCATGACATTGACTGTATATATATATAAACAAGGAACTCGATCACAATAATCGATAATAATTCATACTTATTTACATCGTGCAGCGAACGACGCATGCGTCTTACAGATATAGATCGAAAAAGATTCGATATAATTGCACCCAGTTCAGCTGTTTACAAAAAAAAGATTCGTAGACGATTAAAACGGAGATAAAATCTCCAAAAATCTTGATGTGCGGTTTATTTATATCCTTTGTAGTGGTTAAAGTTATTGTCATGTGGGATACCGAAAATGACCGTCGGCTTTTTTTTTATTCCATTTTTTTACGCGGTTTGCAAACACTTCTATTTTAGGGTTTGTACACAAAGCCATGCTACTCTTTATATGCTTAAGTAGAGCTTTGCATATTTCATATTCTTGACAGATTATGGTGAATGGTTTAATTTGGTAGAATAACATTGGAACTGAAATGTAATGTTTTATATTTAGAAATAAGAGTGACAATTTCGCGCGACGTTGATCGACAGATAATTATATACTAAAATTAAACGCATAGGATGTTTTTTATTTGTAGTGATTGGAGTAAATCGTTAATAACTACAGGACCTTAGTCCATGCATGTAGTAGTTATTGACGTGGAATGAGATGTTTAAAAAGTTTAGTTATGATTGAATGATTGCATGGATACTCATATAATGCGGTAAACTTGCAAGTATGTGCTTATGCTCCTGACGCCGGAGACTAGCAGTAGCAGTCGAAACGTCGCGGTTTAAAACCTTGGATTCGAGAGACAAATGAATGATATGTGCATATGCTATTTGTTGAATATATAAATGAGGAGAAAAATTGTACATTATGTACATTGGTCGCGTATTCGAATTTTTTGTACTTGAGTGCAAATGCAATCACAAAAGCGTACATGACCTTGAAAAGTTTGCATATAATATATATGAAAAACCTTTTCTATAAAATGTCTGTTTTGTTATAAATATATAGATTCGTGCAGACCGAAAACAGACAAATCAATATTTAAATAGATGTCTTAGGATTGAGGCTATTTTTGTCCCAATTCCAAAACAATTTTTTTACATATAACAAAAAACATAGTTGTAAATTTTTGAAAACAGGAAAACCTTATAACACTAAAATCAACAACGAAAAAATTTCAGAAACACTGTAAAGTTAAGATTAAATTTGTACAGATTTGTATGTTTTGTTCATAATGCTTCGTGTTATTCTAAAAATGAATTATTATGATACTGTGCCAAAAATTGTACTTCGTTAAAAAATATGTTTATTAATCATGTGTACTGAGATTCCGCTTAAAAAAAACCTGACTGAAGAACTTTAATAGAACATTTTAAAACCCGAAAAAGAGCAGAAAGAAATTCGGTACTGAAATGTTTGCAGTGAATGTTAACCGACATGTATAGTAAACCACTGTGTTTTGTCATAATTTTGACAAAGACAAGTTACTTATTACTGCACGCATAGTTAATATAGTACTATTTTCACATTTTCTTTCGCGCCAAATAACTAGGCAAACGTTTAATGTTATGAGAAATCTGTCCTTGCAACTTGGTTATATGCCTCTTGGTGTTTTTGTAGTTTCTTAAAATATCCAGAATCAAGCTAATTAATATACTGATTTGCCTCAGGGCTGAAGACATTTCAAGGAGCCAGGAAAAATGAAAGAAATGCAAACGAGAAACCAGGCTTAGTAAAAGCTTAATTAGACCCAAAGTGACGACAAGTCACTTAGTCAAAATTAATGGATTTTAGATAAGGCAAGAGAAAGGCTTTATTTCAAAAATAGTATTAATATTTAATCACATAAATATTGGACGTTCTTTACTATGAGTTGTTTGTTAGTAGCTAGTTTATTGTGTACAATTTTTGTACGGTTTTTTTTTTTAATAATAATAATAATTATTGGAAACCGATTTGTATTTTTTTTATTCAGTTTATTTTTGTTTGTATTTTTTTAGAATATTTGAGATGTCGTATCAGTTCAGTGACAAGTTTAAGATTTTAATTTGTGATATCTAAAAATACCCCCCGAATTGTTGTAAATTCAAATTGACTCAGCTCAAAAACAAATAAAATATACTTGCAATGTAAAGTTATTCATGTAATATAAGAAATTAAATTACCTAGTAGCTTCATAGAAATTAAATAAATTTTGAATTTATTTATTTTTCTTTCACTTTCCATTTAATTTTAAAACCATAATTGTTTAACACTTTCCATTACTAAGTTACCCTAATCCCAAAATCGAGTTTAATTAAATCGTTTATTGAATTTCAAAATAGAGGCCCTCTGAAAATTGCCAACAACATTTTTCGTGCATTCGAAAATAACGACTCCTTTCTTTGTTGCTTATCGAATTACAATATTTTTAGCTCTATTGTTTCCCATCAAAATAAGTGTTGACGGATTCGGATTTAAATATAATATTTTATTATGTAATTTATTCGGGTATTAGCCATGCGAATATAGTATAAATAAAGATTTTAAGTCAATACCAGCCAACTCGTTATTCATTGGCTGCGTTGCAGAGCTGTGATTAAGTCATTTCAATATTTCCTTTGAAAGACGCCCCGATATTTGAATAAAAATGGTATGCTATTTTTAGAACTATTGAAAGACAAAAGGTGTTTGATTATCGAAACAACACGGCTGTGATCGGAACCTATATATAGTACGCTTGGGAAAACAAAGATAAAACTTGTGCAAATTCGACCCGTACGGATCTCTCGAACGAGTATTTTCTATAAAGGAGTATCGGTTACCTTGGTGGTACTCAGAGACCAGTATTTGGCCTGAAAGTTAAGAATATTTCTTCATCTTTAACACAGCCATCTGTGTAAAACCCGCTCGCAAATAGATCAAGTCAATTCAACACTTCGGTCGTCCCCTTAACAAAGGTACACACGGTTGGAAAATAGGAAAGGAAATAGTCTAATCATCTTTACGAACACCACGTTAGTCTACAACCATGGAGTTTTATCCAGGAACTTTGCCAGAAAATACACCACAAAGAAGAGAAAGGAGTTGTAGCCTTCCACCGCCATTGAGGAGCACAAATCCGCCAAAAACACGACGACAGTCGTTGGTTTTAACTCCTAAAATTTTAAACGAATACTCGAAAGTTGAAGAAGAGTCAGAATCGTTCCAGAAGAAGTATGAAATTGCTCACTACTTTGTCTACGGAGCACATGTCCGGCAGAAATCGGTTGAAAGTTCTTCATGGCCTGTGGACTCTACTGTTTATGCACATCACAAATCTGATCCATGTCTTGCTGGAATGGGATTTTTTGAGTCTCGAAAATCATCCACACCATGCATCAGTGATATTCCTGCAGAGAATAAAGTCAACTCGTAGGATATTGATGTTCTGGTGAACTTTCAAACTGGACGCTTTACGTTGAAGAGAGATATCAAATATCGATATTGGTACGGCGACAATGCCGCGACTCTCAAAATTACTCACCTGATCTCATTTCATTCCATATTTCATTTCTTTATAGCTTTACTTTAAAACGTTTAAATGTCCACTAAATTTATGCTGTATATAGTTTATGTTGTGGTTCTGATTGGCATATATAATTCTAGTTTCATGGTAGGGCCTAATTTACTCCGCTAGTTTAAAAATAGGAACCGCCACCAGTGGTTGAATGGTTCAGTCGATTACAATCAAATGTTTTGAATGGATATTTCAGAAAAGAATTCTCCTTTACACCTCACACGATTTCAAGTAAAATTATTTTCTTAGTACAACGCATTTCGAACATTTCTCTATATTTGTTGTTCAGTCGCTATTTTGTGATTACTATAATTTACTGTATACTAAATTAGCTGATTTTTTTCCCCATGTGGCCTCTAAGGACTCTTTTGACGGTCCAAAAAAAATCTGACGATCGTCTGACAATCATATTTTTAAAATATCGAAAGTTTAGATATCATTATGGAGCAGATACTCCTTATCTGGAGTAAATTCTATAAAGGATTTTCTGTATAATTATTCAACATTTATGATAATTCAGTTTTGCCGGTATATTTTATCTGTAACGGTCTAAAACTCAGTTCATGATTCATAACCTTAAGATATATTTGCGTATTTATCCAGTTTATATTGGGTTCAATTTTATGTATTATTAAGCCGTGAGTTTAGGTTCTTTTTGTATTATTTTGTCATGGATCGTTAGTTCTGTTTATTTGAGTTCACTAACCAGTGTAATTTATTCCATCGGTTTTTTGCTAATGCTATGTATTTGGACAACATGAGTATAAAGACCAGCGGGACCAGCATTTTCCAATCGTGCTACAGGTAGCCCAAAGTGCGTTGTTTCGTATTCTATATTAGTCAAAACAGTCTCTACTTTCAAGTGAAAACTCTGAGGAAATCTTTTCATTGGTTAACACTTCATTAGATCAAGCTTAAACTCGTTTCCGCGGGTTGTTTTCGTAAATGTTAGAACATTATTGCAGTCTCATTGTGTTACCTACCAAGCCTTCTAACAAAACATTTTTGAATGAAAAATGTTTGCTAATTGTCAATCTATAATAAATGTTTAAAGTAGGGTTTCAGTCGAAATGAAAACGTTATTCTTATATATAGATTCTCAAGATCGATAGTTATTCTGAAAGAGATTTTCATAGACTAGTAAAACAGTTCCATCTACGATTGGTTCGAATGAGGCCTTCAGAAGATTAGTTCCATCTACTTTTATACGTTATTTCGTTTCCTCCATGTCTTCGCGTAAAAGTCGCCGAGAACTGTTTTTCACTGTATAAGAGATTTGGCGTACAAAGTTTTACTATCCTTATCCCATTTCTCGTCGCGTTCTCAGAGAAAGTAATATTTCCTCACAGGGTAGAACTTACAACAGATACTTCTCAGTAGAATCGTTAGTTACCTATTTAATTACATAAGAACCTAACACGTTGTAAAAATTAAAGCCATTTGTACATAAGAGGATAAAGACAAGAAAGGAAAAAGGTAATCATTACTAAAGGAAATTTATAATTGTAATGATAATGAAAAATAATTAGCTAAACAGAAATTGTTTGGGCAGATAATAACTGATCAGACGGAACAATTAATGAAAGCGAATAGAGTGCAAACAATATTATGTATATCCGTAAAATATAAATACTAAATAGTACTACATTCATCAAATGATAGAAAACAATCGAATTAACAAAAATTGTACTATTTAGCATTTACTAATATTTCACGGATGTACTGAATTTGCACTGTAAATAATAGAATATAAATAAAAAAATTGTAAATAGCCCTATTTGGAAGTTGGAATATGTCAGGAAATGTAGAAGCATAAAGAGTATATAGTTTCTAACATTGCAAAATAGTCCCTACTTTTCAGGCATCTTCCTCTATAGTTTAATCTTCGACTCGTTTCGTCGGAATTTTGTAGTCAAAACATTTTTCACAGACGCGCGCCGAGATTGAGCGCAAGCAGTAAAATGAAAAATAAAAAAAATACATAAATAACAAAAAAGAATAAATACAAAACATGACCGAAAATAGAGAAACTATATTGTCATCATACTTTGTGAAATATTTTTCCTATTCTGACCAATAAAAACATTGTAAATTAAAAGTGATTTCTCACAGATCTGAAAAGTTAGTTTGTATAAATAAATATTCTGTGAGTTTACACTATACTTACTTGTGTCTTAATTCATAATATTTAATGAACATGATATGTGTCTTTGTTACTATCCAATTGCATATATATTGTTGATATATGATCAGTATTAAAAACTGTTTGAGTCAGTTATACTGATATATATATAATTATATATTGGTGCTAGTTTGAAATTGTAAGACTTCGTATGAAGAAGATTAGAACAACGTTATTCTTATAGCACCACAATTGTTGAAAGAGATCTGTATGGAATCAATAAAACCACCTGTTACGTACCAGTACGATGCCTAATGCATGAACCGCACATACTTTTACTAATATCTATTTTTGACTGTAGTGATTAACTTCGTGCTCTAAGCCACTGTCGTCAAGTAATTGGTGCTATTTTGAAATTGTAAGACTTCATAAGCAGAAGATTAGGACGAACACTATTCTTAGCACCACAATTGTTGAAAGAGATCTGTATGGAGTCAATAATACCACCTGTTACGTACCAGTACGATGCCTAATGCATGTACCGCACATATTTTTACTAATATCTATTTTTGACTGGAGTGATTAATGGAAAAAAACACATACCAGTGGAGTTCTTCGGGTGGCAAAATAACCCAGATAGCATCAAAATTTTAGACTCAAACTCCTTGAGAATATTTCTTTCATGTCCTTAGCTTTTGATTAATAACTGAAACAAAATCCTAGATGTTACAAGCACTTTAAGTTAAGGAACTAGCGAAGATTTGGGAACTGAATGTCTAGCTATTACAATAGTATGCGGGCCACATTAGTTTTTTTACGGTCGAGCTAAATGAGATCACCTTTGCCAAAAATACTTGACACGATGTTAGAGATTTACAGAGTAGGGCCAACCTTTTAAATTTATTAATCACGATAAAAACGCCAAAAAATGGGAATTTTTAAGTTAGGGACCATTGTTTGGGAACCATAGTTCGTATATATATTGTTTTTTTTAAATAGTCTCTCTCTCTATTGGAACTAAACTAAACTGCTTCAACATCCGTTCGATTTTCTTGAATGGCAATGTTGAAGCCGTTTGCCGCCCCCTTTCAACATTGTTAAACACGGTTGAATGGGGTTGGAAAACGGTTTCAACATTACCATTCAACAAAATCAAACAGATATTGAAGTAAATGTTGAAACCGTTTGACCCCCTGCGTTGAACATAGAACAACCATTCTACAGCGTTCAACAAAATCGACCCGATGTTGAAGCAAATGTTGAGGCCGTTTGCCCGGGCTTTAAGTATAATGAAGTTCTTTGAGCTGCGCAGATCTTTAGAAATATAGACTATCTATCTATCTTTGAAACCATTCGTTCAACCAATCGTGCCAATGCCGAAGCATTGACGCTGGTAACTTCCATGGGGCAACTGCCTTTACTGCTAGAACTAGACAGATCTCAAGACATATTGAAGTGTCCGAGTAAAGTGAAACAGCACCATCAGTTTAATTGTATATAGATGTCAACGATATTGGCACAGATTAAAGATCAAGGCTCTATAACGTAAACAAATTTAGGTTAAGAAACTGTTACTGAGTCATGTGTACACACACACCCGCAAAATTAACAACATCCAACATTGTTGGCAGTTGACAATTTATCAGCGAAAAAAAAGAAAAACACTGAACATGTTTATTAACATATCTCATCAATTTTAATTCCCTAGATGATTTTTCATATCATAACCACATCTGAACGGAGTAAACAAACAAGGATGGTAAAGAGATCTCACTACGTGCATCAGTCAAGCAAAAATGAAAATTCCATTTAGTGAACGTTTCATTTCGGTTTTGTTTTAGTTTGGAATATCCTGCCGACTGTATTTTCCAATATATTCCACTGTTTTGCATGGCAACGTTTTCCTTTCACCCCACTATCCTTCCATCGACGTTCTCATCTGTAACTTAATATCAAACTTATTTTTTCGCAGTCTGAAACTTGCATATATAGCTAGTTCCCACATTTTACACCTTCGCTATAATAACCAAATTAATTTTATATTGCGCGATTTCTAGTATATATATACATGCATATTCAAATGCACATCACAAGCAATGAAACGGCATATAGCTTTCACATTTTAGACTTTCACTTTCATGACACTCAAAATAATATAATAAAGTTAATAACTAATTTTTTATTGCTCAAATTCTAGTATATACATGCATATTCAAATGCGTATCACAAATAATGAAACGGCACATAGCTTCCACATTTTAGACTTTCACTTACATTGACACTTAAAACAATATAAATAGATAATAACCAATTTTATATTATACAAATTCTAGTATATACATGCATATTCAAATGCGCATCACAAACAATGAAACTGCATAATTATAGTTTCGACATTTTACACTTTCAATTTCATTGCTACTTAATACAATAATATAATAATGATAATAACTAATTTTATCAAACAAATGTTTGTAGGTTGGATTTTGGTTCATGATAGTAGTTGTTGGTCATAAACCTTTTAATATGTATTTTCTTACCACTTGTAACGATCTTTCATTCCTCTGAAGAAGGCCGCGAAGGCCGAAAGCTTAGGAGAAGTTATTTGAAAATTAAAAGGTTGAGGACCAACTACTATTGTGAACTCATTTTATATTGCGCAATTTCTAGTATATACATGCACATTTACATGCACATAAAAAAATCAGCAAAATCAATATAGAAACACTCGACTATATGAACGTTAAAGCCTAGTTTTCACTAGCGACGCAAGCACAAGCGCAAACACAAGCGCAAGCGCAAGAGACCTTATTTCGTCGTGAAAACCGTTTGACGCAGTGATAACGCAAGCACAAGCACTAGCGCAAGATATCAAAAATTTTCCTTTTTTCTTGCGTTTGCGCTTGTGCGTGGCACTAGTGAATACGCGCGCCGTTTTATGCTCATTGCTTTAAATCTGCGACCAATCTGCCCTGTATTCAGTAGAATAATCTATTTGGACGCAATACATTCTATAAGTTCTACATTTGAACTATTCATAAAATTATGCCCTAAATTAGTAGATAATTAATTTTAAAATAAGAAGAAAAACAAAAATCTATCATCGGTATTAACTGGTCACTTCTTAAAAATATGTCGGTGCAAAGTGGTTGTAAGGTAAAACATGATTCAGCTGGTTTCTACAGATTGCTTTATATTTACTTACAAGTAAATCGATCACTTCTATATAATACTTATTCTTTAAACTGATATTCAGATATTTTGATTTCTCGGATTACAGATTCTTCTGGAACCTTTTTTTTTTTTTTCAGTTCTGTCGGTAAAGTAAACATGGTGACCATTAATCTGATGTTTGGTTTCAACCCCAGAACCTTGAATAATATATTTTGGCTAGTTTTAGAATTTTTGATCTGATATTTTTCTCCTTTCAGAATCTTTTATCTGATAGACAATTTATTCTAGAACACTTAATCTGACACTCGACTTTTTTCTAAAAAATGAACGCGGAAGTGGAAGGGAAATCTGCTCAAGCAGCAGTCTTATATATATCTCCGATTTCCCAATTATTTTGACCAATGTGAAAGGAAATCATTACTCACTTTAGAAATATACACTTATTTCAAAAAGGTTTGATGGGGTGAACGTTGACTGGCGATTGCATGGCCGAAAGGAATTGTGACGCATACAACTAGCCTCCTTCACAGGCGTCTCCGCTCTGTTTTTTATTTTTTTTTATTTTATTCATTTATTGAGCCTCCTGTCTCGAGTGACCGGGAGGGATCGAGGCCCCATCCCCTCGGTCAAATGACAAAGGGATCCCATGAGAGGGAAAGGAAAGGGAAAGGGTTGCCTGCGGAGGAGGATAGCATATACAACAAATGGCGAGTGTTTTCCTGGATTGCTCAGCACAGTTTCAGATATTGTAGCTTCCTCTTCAATAAATGAGGCTAACCTTGTGAATTTCTGTAAAATGGCGATATTTTTTATTTTTACTAACATATTTTGTCAGATAGTCGACTGTCATCTTCAGAGTGAAGTAACAAGGCAAACAGTGATATTATATGCGCTAAGTTGTTTACATAAAGAACAAAAAGAAATAATTTTAATGATTAAGTAGAAGATTGGTATGTTCAGTATTGTGCACGCAGTAAATTTTAATTCTGCCACTAAAGAGAGGCATATATTATATATAATCACTATCAAAGACCCATTTCTCCTTTTGATCGTGTAATATATAGCCGTTCGCGCAGTCACCCTTTTTAACATTTTGAAAAAAGTATATTACGAAATGTAAAGGTGATTAGTATAAAAAGTACCCTCCGCGAAGTAATTATATATACGTACGCAACACTATTGACTATTTGATCTTGCTTCGTGGTAATCGTTTTTAATGTCATCTGCTTTCTGCTCATCAACAATTAAGTTATGTTTGGTATACTTTTTTTTTTCACAACGTACGAAATGTGCTTGGTGATATGGTGTAAAAAAATGTAATTGTAATTATTGCCTTGTGGAAATAGTTTCAATTTTGTAGTTGGAAAACGAGTTGCTCAGTACTGTTCTGAAGGTTTATGGGCTTCCTGTTTCTATGCTGAATGCGGAGGAGCGAGATCGAACGGAAATGAGCCGAGTCTTTTTCGAACCGATTATGGGAAAGGGATCTAATATTTTTTAGTCAGACAGTCGGTCAATAAATCAGTTATCTGATCGATTGACTGATCGACCTATCGGCCATTAAGTCGGTCGGTCGGTTGGTCAGTTATAACTCGATCAATCATATGTGCCATAAATCAGTCAATAAATCTTAGTCAGTCAGGCGTCATTCAGTCAGTTTCAATCCATTCGTTTTTAAATCGATCATAAATCGTCTCATAAATCAGCCTGTAAATCGAAAATGGATTATCATGATATATTGAAATAATGAGTTATTGGAACATCGTAAGACAATGCATATATCTTCATGCGCAAGTAATAAATCAAAGACGTAATAAAAGAGCTTTAGAACTTTTAGGCAGAATAGTTTAGCCTTTTAGTTTTGTGTTTTGACTTTTTTATTGAACAAACTCGTTGCTAAACAATCTCCTGTCCACGTTTATCCGGCGAATACTATCTCTTAATCTACAGTAGCTCCCCTCACATCTACGTAAATGCGTGGACGCGAATATTTATTTAAATCCACAACGAAACGTTTGCGCTTGAAAACCTATCCGGATACTTTTGTTCTGAGGCTAAACTGCAAACGTCACAGGCAAGAACTGAAATTCACGTATTGAACAATCTATTGCGAAAATTGTCGTTCTTGTTGAGTTGTAAATGTGTTGATTGAATAATTTCTATAAAAAGAATTGGAAAAAAATCCCAAATAAGTCAGTGTTAAATGAGGAAATTATAGAAACATTGGGGAAAATCCCGAAAGAACTTCGACGTATACAATCAAAGGCAAACTAATTTCTAGTTCCCAGTCTCCAAAAACTGTTCTACGCGCGAGTGACAAAAATAGAATGAAGTAACGATACAAAGATCACCCAGTAAATGCCACAATATTCTTGATCTTAATTAAAATATATTCTAATGTACTTAAGTGCGTAAGTCATCCAATCAGAATTCGCTGGAGTTAACTGGTTTGCTATCAAAAAAGCAATGAATAAAAAAGAAGCATTTTTCGCGGTAGGGAGCAACACTTAATCAAAATAATATGTAAATTGAAATTTTCTTAAAGAAAAAAATATTATTCTTTCACAGTATAAGGTATCAGAAAAAAACCCACATAAATGACTTCTTAAAGCCTAAATCGTCATTTCCGAACCCCGATTTCAAAACGCTTACATTGTGAAATTCAAAAATGAGAAGGGTGTTGTGTAATCTATGATAAACCCAATGAGCCTAAAAGTTGTTTATTTTGGTATCCAGTAGACATGCGCGCGTCGGTGAGACTTCCAGCGAAAAACGTAATATTTAATTATGTCTTCTAGAATGACGGGGAAGGGAGTGCAATGAAGTAATAATAACGAATGATGGCGCATTTCAAACCACAGTGTTTCCACATAGTTTAACCCGACGCTTTAAATAAAATCCCAACAAAGTGTGTTCTTATTTGTAGTATGCACATCAACGTTGAACTTGCAGGGCTTGCAATATATATTATTCAAATTTGTAGTTTATCACATATCGAATTTAGAGAGTCTCAGTTTAGACTACAATGCAGAAAAGGTTTCCAAAACATGTACTCGGCTCAGAGACCGCGAATTCTAGAGAATTAAGAAAAACGTTTGTGGAAAAACTGCTGGAAGAGTACACACTCGAGGAGAGCATTTTACAATCTTGTAGAAAGAAGTACGAATATGCATTCAATTCAGTATATCTTGGCCGCAGCGATAGCTCAGTCACTGCTACTGGTACAAATTGGCGAATTGCTGTGGATTATCAAAGAGGAATGCTAAAACTACAGAAAAACGAGGAACTTAACAAACTTGGATTTATGTGGTGATACTGTAGCTTGCCTCTTTGAGGCATTTCTTGCAAAGCAGAATTTTACCGTGATATTGGGTTCCCTGTGCTTTTTCACTGCCTAGCAGTCTGAATGTCGGTTTCTAGTTTGAAACTGCAACCTTGTTGAAACTCGTTGGGTTATTTAAATGCAATGTAATGTGTTAAAACTGATACACACTTTTACGACGACGATGGGTTCCCTGTGCTTTTTCACTAGCTACTTTGTCTAATGAGTGTGGATATCTTGTTTGAAACTGCAACCTTGTTGAAACTAGTTGGATTATTCAAATGCATTGTAATGTGTTAAACTGTTACAACTGAAAACACACTTTTACGACGACGATGGGTTCCCTGTGCTTTTTCACTAGCTACTTTGTCTAATGAGTGTGGATATCTTGTTTGAAACTGCAACCTTGTTGAAACTCGTTGAATTATCTAAAAGCATTGTAATGTGTTAAACTGTTAAAACTGAAAACACACTTTTACGACGATGGGTTCCCTGTGGTTGTTTTCACTATCTAGATTTTTAATCTAGTTTGAAACTGCGACATTACCTTGCTTAAGTGTAAGGAAGTTTGGACTCCTTGTACATTTTTAGCTGGCAGTACTGTAAATATGTAACTATAGTAACATAAAAGTGACGATTTCGAAATTTCTTTAAGATGGTATTCCTGTGTTTTCCATTATTTATCTATTAATCGAAACACTGCACATCTAAATCAAATTTTTAAATGAATAGTTTCACTTACAGTCACGTATTTTGTTATGGTTTTGCCAACCAACCATTGTTATTAGAACAATTAAAGAAAATTTACAAATCTATTTTAAAAATGTTTGGCAAATTAGCATCACAATACCAATACTTGTAAACACTATACGATCACCTATATGTACTTTACTGAATAATGATATAGTTTCTGAGAAATGATGGACTCCCTGTGCTTCAGAAGTAATATTTTGTACTTTTTCAGGTTGGTTGTATCTATTATATTCATTGCAAATATGTAAATAAAACATTTATCATTTCACGATTGGGTTTCCTGCGCTTTTGGGGGTTTTATAAACGATATCTTGATGAGTGTTTAATACTATTCTGTGAACAAAAGAATATAATTGAATAGAAACTGAGAAAATGTAGAACTAATTTCAACACAGGGATCCAAACGGTAATTAAATAAATGCGTCCAGGCCCTTTCCGCATATATTCACACAGGAAGCCCGTATTTCAGATTTTCTAACTATAGGCTCTTGCCATTGAACGCAACGTGACTTCTTTAACTCCGGCATCGATTATTAAATGTAACTCCACCCGGATGTGTAAACTGTGAAAAGCTCTTGAAAACCATCTGATTTTGAGTGGCTCTACCGTATTACCACAATATATATACAACTTGAATATATCTCCAAAGCACTTGAAATTTGCTTATCCATCTATTACCGTCGTTGTGGACGTGATATACTTCATATACAGTCAATTCAAAACATTGTCGTCAATAGGCTTCAAGTCTAAGCGACTAGACCGAAAGGCAGCATGGGTAGAAATCACCGAAGCGGCGAATTATTCATAATTAGTTGATTGGGTGCGCGTGGTAAGTCAAAACGACTCAAAGATTCAAATATATCAGTTGTTGTTTGCCATTATCTTGTTGAATACAATACCACGCGCACTCAATTAACTAGTTATGAATAATTCATAATTCGGTGATTTCTACCCTGATGCTACCTTTCGGTCTAGTCGCGTAGACTTGAAGCCTATGGACGACAATGTTTTTTGAATTGTGCACCTATTTCAAAAATCGTTGTCGCAATCCAAACTACAGTCCACACTCTAAAGCCTGCAAAGGATGTCGGTATATATTTCGTTTCTTGTTATCGACTTATTCACAGCATATTTTGATTGTATGTGTTTGTGTTATATGACCATAACAAGTTGTACACAGTGGATTTATTTTAAAAAACGTGCAATGAATCACAAATTAAGTCCATGTAACCGACATCCTTTGCAGGCTCTAGAGTGTGGACTGTAGCTCCGGCTGCAAACGTTAACGATTTTAATTTGAAATAGGTGTATAGATGGCGTAAACGTTGTTTAAAAGCATTATATTGCACCACTATTGGAGTTTCATTGCTTTATAGGAGTTTTTTTTTGAAGACTTGTCAATGCGTTTGAGGATGTTAACGCCCTCTTATCTTGCACAATAATTGACAATTTATAATTACAATGTTTTAACCGGAATGCTTAAACTTAAAATATCTTTAGGCAATTTTTTTGTGATACGGTAATATTATTTTCAATATTTTTAATCAGTTTAAGTCACGTTCTATGGTAATGACGTCATGTAACGTCAACATTGTAAAATAAATTTTTGTCTGATAGAATAGTTATAAGGACAAAGAATAGTTATACTTTTTTATATATAGTTTAAATGTTTTACTTGAAATTTTGTCTACACCTGAATAAAGACATGAATAAAGCTATATCACCATCATGATTTACAACCACTACTAAACTATTGTCATCATTACTACTAAATCATCATCATCATCATCATCATCATCGACCATCATCATCATCATTTTAATAATAAGCATCATCATCATTGTCATTATCATCATCTTCATTATCATCATCATCATTATCATCATCATAATAATAAGCATCATAATAATAATAATAATCATCATCATAATGATAATCATCATCATCATTATCATACTATCATTATCATAATAATAGTAAGCATCATCATGATCATTGTCATCATCATAATAATAAGAATCACCATAATAATAAGCATCATCATAATCATTATCTTCATCATAATCAGGGATAGCATCATCATCATAATAACAAGCATCATCATGCAGCATCATCATCATCACCATTATCATCATCATCATCATGAAGCAAACAAAACTCGAAACATTTAATTGCATTTATCATGGTGAGTGTTCGATCCTGGCACCTTTGAATTCAACTGCGTCGGTCTAACAGCGAGCGCCACGATACCTCGTAAATTTACATAAAAATAAACCGACTTACCTTGCGGCGGGTGGACATGTAGAAGTACTTCGACTGTTATAATCGATAGCTGCTTTATTATATATTCTTTATAGTCTGGAAGTTGGTTCTCCTCTCCCTTACTGGTTGTTTGACTAGCGCAAATGGGGTGCAAATGGGGCCAAAATCTTCATTCTATACGCCGGTTTATTATATACGTAAAATTATATGCTTCAGCTTCATAGAATTTCTCAGAGGAATTGTGCAAATTGTTTTCATATTTTATATTTGTCCTTTTCCTCTTTTTTTACTTCTTATTTTTACTTCTTTTCCTCATTCGATTGTGTCATTTGTTTATACATTTTTCATTTTATTGCCATTGTCGTAATCTATCTACCCTGCGAGCAGAGGTTCCTTTCTCTTACCTAGAACGACGAGAAATCTCTGCTCGTAGGGTATAATCTATCTAGATTATCGAGAGAATTTTCTACAGTTTTAAGTTTATGAGTATACTAAACGATCTATCTAAATAATTAAAGAATTAAAAATTATATACACCACCACTTTTTTATATTATTACTTACCACTTTTTTATATATATATATATAATAACATTGTCATATAAAAAAGAAAATTACAAAATAGGAATTAATTAAAAGACAAAAGCAGACTACTCAAGCTGAACTTCTTCTTTTGTCTTTTAATTAATTCCTATTTTGTAATTTTCTTTTTTATATGACAATGTTATTGCAATTAGGTGTACTGTATATATAGTTAAGATGTATTACAAAAATAATCTTTATCTCGTTGATCCTGCATATATTACAAAAGCATATATATGGCCATGGCGAGTCGTGCTGTCTTACAATATAGGGATAATAGCATAACCAGCTTTCTAAGCAGTCATTGATAGGTTTTGAATCATGGAGTATACACATAGTATAAATACACCTATTTTAAAACTGTTGTCGCAGCCGAATCCCCAATCTTAAGGGAATCGAATGCACATCATGATACTATCGAATTTTGCTACATTTTTATCAAATAAATTGAGCAAAATCAAATATATTTGAGTTTTATTGTCAATATATGGAATTTATCATACACACAACATTGACACATTTCGGTAAACCATATATATCGTAGCCTTCAAACATCTGATTTTGTGATTTATTACTCGTTTTATAAAGAAATATTTTCATCGTCTACTACTGCGACAACTTATCTCGTTATGGCCATATAGCACAAAGAAAAATATAACAAAAATACAACCGAAAATATACTATGAATAATTTGATAATAACAGAAGAAATACCGACGTCCTTTGCAGGCTTCAGAGTGTGGACTGTAGCTTAGATTGCGACGACGATTTATGCAATAGGTGTATATGTATGCTACACGTGCTTGCATGTATAATAGGATTTCCCGCTTATTTTTGGTTACAGATATAAATAGCCCAGTGCCTCGTCTAGTTTACCTATCTTTATTTTGTAGGTAATATAATGTAATTTGTAACACCGTAAAAAATGTTGACTCAACTTTACTGACGTTTCGAGTTTACCCCTTCGTCCGAATTAAAAACGTCAGTAAAGTCAACATTTTTTACGGTGTTACAAATTTCATTATATTACCTATCGTTTACATCAATTACCGACGCAGTCTATACTAGTTTACTCGCAAGTTTCCATTTATTTTGCAGGGTTTATATTATCTCAGGGTAAACAAAAAAATATAGATCTGTATATATTTCGATTGTTTTGTTTTTAGAATTAATATTTTTCCATGTTTGATCCGATATTTAATATTGTCGTTTTATTAGTTTGGTTATTCGTTTCTGCTCGTGTGTCTAATATTTGCTAGTTTGTACGTTCGATTTATTTTTTTGTATGCCGTTGTTTTTTTTAAATAAAAACTAACGCAAGTAAGTTTGATTTTGGTTTTGTCGACGTTTCGACGCCATCCAGCGTCATTTTCAAAAGTACATTAATATTATATAAAGTTGTTGTTGTTGTTGATTAAATCAGTTTTATGTTCTGTTTTCGTTCGGGGAAGGAAGTATTTTGATTTTGAATTGTAATCATTTTTTTTCGTTGTTGTTGGTATTTTTGAGGATCAAACAATTTGTGTGTGTATTACAGTAGTTGTTTTTTGTTTTATTTTATACAAATTTCAATTCCATTTATATCAGTTATGTCATCATATTTTATTTGCAAAGTTTCTAATTCAGAACAATGTTTACAATACAAATTTTTATATCTCAAGACTATTTACAATCTCTTCATTTCCTATTTTATCATTTTATCTCTTAATCTAATTTCAAATTTTCGTATGGTGCTGTTACCATGGTTACACTGTGCAAATTTTCAGCAACTTGTCTCGGAGTGCCGTTGCAACGCAACCTGCGCGAGGAGTGCATGCAATGCCGCCGCTGTTGCAAGTTGCTGAGTTCCGTTGCGAAGAGTAGAACTTAACTCTACTTAACTCTATCAGTCTGCCAAAAAAAGCGAGACATCCTCTGTTACGCTGTGTAATCCTTGAGCGCCTAGCTTTTGTCGCAACGCAGACAAGTTGCTGAAAAACTAAAATATACACCTATTTCAATAATCGTTGTCGCGGCTGCAGCAGTACACTCCACACTTTGAAGCCTGCAAAGGATGTCGGCAATATGAACATAATTTTTTCATTAAAATAAAATTTACTTCCTCGTAAATGTTTGTTTTGTCAAAAATATACCGACATCCTTTGCAGGCTTCAGAGTGAGGACCTTAGACTGATTGCGACAACTATTTTTGAAATAGTTGTATCTGTGTATATACACAGCGAAACAGCGTTTAATTTATTCAATAGTTGCCAGTGTCTTATTGTTCTCTTAGATTTTAATGTCTTTTTTACAAAGGTACAAATGGAGTGTCACTGAAATCGAGTGAACTATATAAAAAGTTGTTACTTTTTCTAAGAATAATGCTGCATGGAAGTCAATAACTGAATGCGGGATGTCTCGATAAATATACCACCCAACGTGCAACAGTCATTATTGTAATATTGCCTTCAGGTATAACTCATTTCTCTCCAACGCACCGCGCCAAACAGACAATTTGTTTTAATTCTAATATTTACAACGCCCATTTGGATGTGTTTTTTTTCCGTCTTTAATTGAATTTGCACAGCTCTTTTGAATGTATTTTTGTATTTACACAGTTCTGATTGGACTTGTTTGGATCCTCGATCTTCAAGTAAGTTATTTTCTTGTCAATAGTGTCTGATTTGTTTGCCTCCAGTCCGATCGATCAGCGTTGTTTGCTCGATTTCTGCTATATATCTCCTTGAAGAAATGTTCGAGAACAAGTGATCAGGTATTGATTGTTCCATTCCTTTTTAGTTGTTTCTGTCGGTGATATGTTTGCCTCCAGTCCGATCAATCAGCGTTGTTTGCTCGATTTCTTTATATCTCCTTGAAGAAATGTTCGAGAACAAGTGACCAGGCATTCATTGTTCCATTCCTTAGTATTTGCTGGTTTCTGTCGGTGATATGATCACTAGTTGAATACTAAGTACTTCAAGAACAGCGATCACCCATTGATTTTTACATGAGTCCGATCATTTTCCAAGACTATTCTTCTCCTTATTTGCTCATATTGACATTAGTGATTGGAGACATTTCATGAAAATTCTTTTGACCAATCAGACGTCTTGCAATCATGACCGATTCTTGCTGGTATGTGTTTGGGTTTACTTGTCATAGTAACGCTAACTAGCAACGATTTCCATTGCCTGATCGAATGTTCTTTTTCCCGCCGGCAGTGCACCGGGAAAAAGTGCACGAAAATGATTATTCTTTTTACCACTAATTGTTCAATATACTTTCAATTATAATGTTCTTGTGAACGAAGTCAGTTCCAGAACATATGATGTTTCTTTTTTATTCCATTTCCTATTTCTTGTCGGAAGAAAATTCTCTGGAACAGATCATCATTCCGGCTTTTTATTGTTCATTTTCAAGGTGATCAGTTGGAAAAAGTATTCCAGAACAGATGATCTATCTTTTCTTAATTGTTCCTTTTCTTTTCTGTTCGCTCTGACAATGATATATCAAAATTGTAGATTTTGTTCAGTTCATTTTGTTGCGATAATTTCACAAGAAAAACCTCGCTGCCTCTACGTAGTTTCCACATGTCCAAATTGCGTTCTTATCGCTTATCAAGAGCGTGGAATTCCTTGAAGCATCTCCTCCATAAACCTTTTGATATGCTTTTTCAAACTCTTTCTTATTGAGTTGTTTGGTGTTTTCCTCTCTCATATAGTTATCGATGATCCGAGAGGTTAACGATACACTTCGTTTTCTGGTCTCATGTGGACTCGTAGAATAATCACTTGTATTAATCTTGCAGTCTTTAGACATCATTTCAAATGAACGAGAAGTATAGCCCGCTTTGCGAAACTCTGATTTTGCCATCTCACTAGTCTGTACTCGCTCCATCATGATCAACTAATCGTTACCAGTTAAAAATATTTGTGGAGTATATCTTTTTGGGGTTTGTTTCTATTTGAGTTTCCCTGATATAGTGGTCACTGACAATTGCCTTCCTTTTATATGCACTTGACTAATTAATTTCATGTCACAACATAATCTATTTGTGTCGAGTACGTGCTCCTCGCTACAACTCGTGACGTAATAGGCTCCCTTTCCCGCCACAACATGCACAATATTTTTGACGCGTGTGCAAAAACTGAGAACTTACAGAAAAACACTCTTACTGTTACAACCGCTGTATTCATTTTCTTAAAACTTTTTAGGAAGGTGAAAATATGGAAACTTGCTATTATTTTGGATGTCGTTTATAATATTCCAACGCAAATTAATGGATGATTAGGAGAATTACAATCGCGATATTCATTTTCTTAAAAATTTATTGGAAGGTGAAACTATGCAAACGCACTATTATTTTGGATGTCGTTTATAATATTCCAACGCAAATTAATGGATGATTAGGAGAATTACAATCGCGATATTCCTTTTCTTAAAAATTTATAGGAAGGTGAAACTATTGAAACACTATTATTTTGGATGTCGTTTATAATATTCCAACGCAAATTAATGGATGATTAGGAGAATTACAATCGCGATATTCCTTTTCTTAAAAATTTATAGGAAGGTGAAACTATTGAAACACTATTATTTTGGATGTCGTTTATAATATTCCAACGCAAATTAATGGATGCCTTAGGAGAATTAATCGCGATATTCCTTTTCATAAAAATTTATTGGAAGGTGAAACTATATGGAAACGCGCTATTATTTTGGATGTCGTTTATAATATTCCAACTCGAATGAATGCATGATTAGGAGAATTAATCGCGATATTTATTTTCTTAAAAATTTATAGGAAGGTGAAACTATGCAAACGCGCTATTATTTTGGATGTCGTTTATAATATTCCAACTCAAATAAATGCATGATTAGGAGAATTACAATCGCGATATTCCTTTTCTTAAAATTTTTTTGGAAGGTGAAACTATGCAAACGCACTATTATTTTGGATGTCGTTTATAATATTCCAACGCAAATTGATGGATGCCTTAGGAGAATTACAATCGCGATATTCCTTTTCTTAAAAATTTATAGGAAGGTGAAACTATTGAAACACTATTATTTTGGATGTCGTTTATAATATTCCAACGCAAATCAATGCGGTATGATTAGGAGAATTACAATCGCGATATTCCTTTTCTTAAAAATTTATAGGAAGGTGAAACTATTGAAACACTATTATTTTGGATGTCGTTTATAATATTCCAACGCTAGCTAAATGGTTAGGAGAATTGCGGCTTCATATGCTGTCAACCAAATGCATTTTTATTTTATTCAATATATATTATTAAGATAATTCTACAAACAGTAGTATATGGTCTTAAATCAACTCTTATAATTACAATATATATTTTTAAGATAATTCTACAAACAGTAGTATATAGTCTTAAATCAACTCTTATAATTACAATATATATTATTAAGATAATTCTACAAACAGTAGTATATAGTCTTAAATCAACTCTTATAATTACAATATATATTGTTAAGATAATTCTACAAACAGTAGTATATAGTCTTAAATCAACTCTTATAATTACAATATATATTATTAAGATAATTCTACAAACAGTAGTATGTGGCCTTAAAACAACTCTTTTTATTACATACAATGCTACTGAAGGACAACTTTAATATATGTTATTTAAATATTCAAAATAGGTAATACTATACCTTTAATACTCCATTTATAAATAGCACTTTAGTTATAACACGTATCGTTGGTTAAAGTAATTGAATTTGCTAAAAAAATACTGAATATTAAAACTAGTTATATTTATATTCAGTTATATTTGATTAAAATTTAAAATTCCAGAGAATTGAGAAGAGGAGAGCACGAAGGTAACAAAATTTCAGAATCTCTCATAAAACGCACGGCTATATAAACTTTTATTGCAAATGTATTTAGAGATAAAAAAAAGATTTTAGGAAGTTGCTACGTAAGGCGTTCTTTTAGAAATACGCCTTTTATTTGAATAGGGAAGTTACCGCAACAATTGGCACGGGCTTTTACAAGTACGTTTTCTAGTGATAATTATTATTCATGAAAAGGTGAACAGGGAACGTTCTAGTTCATATATAGTACCTTCAGGAAAAGAACGCAATAATTAAAATATGTAATCTTTATTACGAAAAGGTATGTTGTGCACAGCAGATGTGTAGCATTTACAATAATTATAATAACGATCTTATAAGAATATATACAAGGGCAATCAAATATATTATATTATTAATATCTAAAAAGGCATCTTTTAATAAAATTTATTTTAGAATGCTGCAGCAGAAGTAGTATTTACAATGATGATAATAACGATCTAATAAGAATATTTACAAGGACAATTAGATATATTATATTATTAAGATATCTAAAAAGGCATCTTTTAATAACATTTATTTTAGAATACACCCTATGCATAAAGAGCAAGGGACTGGGAACGAGCAACACGAAACACCATGAACAATAAAATATTTCAATAATATTTTTCCCTTACAAGAAAGAGCATGTCTAAATTAGTAATTGTGTAGAGTTCTGTTGTCAAATATTGAATCACTCTAGAGTTATCAGCATTTAAAATGTACCAAAAACGCGAAAACGAGGCTCTAAAGGCCCAATTGCAAATGTTAAGCCAAATCTTTGTAAATTCAACAAGCTGTACTTTTGATCAGTTTATGTTACTACATTTAAATTTTGGAATATCACTTATTTGGATGTGCTCTTTCTAATAAAAGCAATGGTGTCTTCTAATACTGATTAAGTAAGGAATTGCCTTTTTGCATAGGGTGTATGCTGCAGTGTGTTATTTAACAGGGAACGTTCTAGTTCATAAAGTACCAAAACGTTTCATTATATTAGCAGCATCTCTAGTTTTACCAGCGAATCACATGGAAATGTTGCCAGAAAATGTGTTATATTCTATGACAGCTGTAAAACTATTTCGTAAACTTGTTTTATGAGTATGACTATCATTAATAAACCATTCTAGTTATTTAACTGAATAAATCATAGTAGGTCGTGCCTATAAACTAGACCATAGCCTAAAGAGGTAATTATCGCTTGGGTAAATAAATGTTCATATACACCCATATTTTAAATCATAGTAGATCGTGCCTATAAACTAGACCATAGCCTAAAGAGGTAATTATCGTTTGGGTAAATAAATGTTCATATACACCCATATGTTAATAATCGTTGTCGCAAAAAAATACCTTAAAAGAACTTTAATTATTCACACTTATTTCAAAAATCGTTGTCGCACCTGAAGCTACAGTCCACACTCTGAAGCTTGCAAAGGATGTCGGTAATATGAACATAATTTTTTTTTTTTTCACGGTTTTTAAAGAAATATTTATTTCATCATCTAACACTGCAGCAAATTGATATGTTCATATAACACAAACACGTACAACCAAAATATGCTATGAATACATCGATGACAAGAGAAGAAATACCGACATCCTTTGCAGGCTTCAGCTAGAGTGTGGAATGTAGCTTTGATTGCGACAACCATTTTTGAAATGGGTGTATTCATCAAAGAATGTGTGATTGTTCATATTACCAAGTTCCTTTGCAGGCTTCTGAGTGTGGACTGTAGCTTTCATTTCGACATCGATTTATGAAGTAAAAGTATATATATTTAGGATAGAGTCATTTGTAGACTTTGTGGTACTTTTACTTAACAGCAAAATAGCATTTTTTTAGTTAATAAACAAAACCTCCAAGTTATATAATGAAATAATTCCGAGGGAATAAATAAATATATAGAGTATATATAGAATATATCATCGACGTGATTGAGGATGATATTTTTATAAAAAAAACTTATGGGAAATACACATATGGTGATAAAAATAATAAATCTGATATGCGAACGTGACAGCAAAGAGCGCCTGTTTTTACAGGCTACAGCAAACCTAAAAAATAAATTTTAAGCTTAAAAAAATAAGATAAAATAATGAAACATGTAAATGCAAATTTGAAGACACTACAAACAAAAACAATAATAATATACAAATTTGAGGGCATTACAAACAAAGACACAAATTTAACGCATAAAAAGATTAAGAAAAAAAGAGACATGTTAATATAAATTTGGCGGCATGTCTACTGCGAGCACAAATTTGACGCATAAAAAAATAAGTTAAAACAGAGTTATTAAAAAGAGAAGCAGGTTAAATATACAAATTCGACGGCATTTCTACTGCGAGCACAAAACTACCGCATAACTGAAACTAAGATAAATAGAGAGACATGCATGTTAATACAACTTTGACTACTGCGAGCACAAAACTAACGCATAAAAAAACTAAGATAAGTAGTGAGACATGTTTACTTTGACTACCACGTGCACAAAACTAACGCATCAAAAAACTAAGATAAATAGAGAGACATGCATTTTAATACAATTTTGACTACCGCGAGCACAAAACTAACGCATAAAAAAACTAAGATAAGTAGTGAGACATGTTAATACAACTTTGACTACCGCGAGGACAAAGCTAACGCATAAAAAAAACAAGATTAATAGAGAGACATATTAACTTTGACGGCATTTCTACCGCGAAACAGAACGTGACGGCTTTGCGTTGATCATAATAGTCCTACACTCAAAATACGCTTGAGATGGAAATGAGAACCCATTCATACAAGACTGATCTACTTTTACGAATCATTAATCAGCTGCAGCTCGCTTCGTGCCAAATCAATTACATAGGTGAATATTTCACGAGCGGACGGGTTAGGTATTAAAACAAAAGAAATGGCACGTTTAGTGCAAACTGAGTCGTTTTGTCACCTTAATTAGCAAAATAGATCAAAGTCATATAATAAATGCAATGCACTTAGATGAACGTGCTGAATGCCTTAACACTTCTGTTAGGTACTAATCACGTTCCTCACATGGCTTATCATTAATTTAAAGGTGCACCTCACATACTCTTCTCAGATATTCACGTTTTTTCTTCGGAGTATTGCATAAGAATGATTACCATCTATTTATTCATGCGTTTGTTCGTTCTTTTAATCATTAATTTTCAGGTACACCTCACACAAACGTTTCTATCTATCTATTTATCTTTCTATCTATTTATTTATTTATTTATTTATTTATTTATTTATTTATTTATTTATTTATTTATTATTTATTTATTTATTTATTTATTTATTTATTATTTATTTATTTATTTATTTATTTATTTATTTATTTATTTATTTATTTATTTATTTATTTATTTATTTATTTATTTATTTATTTATTTATTTATTTATTTTAATAATTCTTAAAACATAATAACTTCGGCGTTTCCCATACAGTTTACAGTGACTTGGATTTCCATCAACCAAACAAAAATGTGGACATTTCATGCTACAGTGTCCGTACTGTAAGCCGCTTTACTCAATAATTAGAAATGAGAATGAGAAAATGAAAAAAATCATCATCATAATCATTACTTTTATCTTTTAACAATTCTTAAAACATTTCATAATTTCGGCATTTTTTTATACAGTTTATAGGATTTCCATCAACCAAAAAAAAATGTGGACAATTCATGCTACAGTGTCTGTTCTGTAAGCCTTACTCAATAATTACGTTTGAGCGACTTACCAATGTTGGTGTTTATTGAAATTCAATGGTTTTAAAATCGTCTTATCCTCCCACTCTTTCTTCTAGATCTGAAGTTTACTGTAAGGAACCGCCAGATCAGTGAACTCATTAATTCTATTTGACATTACTATAGGTAAGGATACCCTTTGTTTGATTTATTTATATAACTACTTAAAATCTAAAGTGTTAACCTTGATAAGATTATGTGTTCTATTCGCTTCTATTTTGTTCTATTCGATTCCATTCTATACAATTCTATTCCATTCCATGAATTTCTCTTCCTTTCTCTTCTTTTCTCCCAATTTTCCCCTCAATCGCTTCTTTCTTCTCCTATTCTCTCCTCTTCTCCTTTCTTCTCGACATTCTTGACCCATTATTTCATTTCTCTTCTTTTCTCCCCTTCCCTTCTATTCCATTCAGTTCCCTTCCCTTCCCTTCCCTTCTTTCCTCTTCTCTCCTCTTCTCTCCTCTTCTCTTCTCTTCATTTCTCTTCTCTTCTCAGTCTTCACTTCTCTTCTCTTCTCAACATTCTTGACCCATTATTTTATTTCTCTTCTTTTCTCCCCATTTATCCCCTTCTCTTCCCTTCCCTTCTCTTCACTCCTCTTCTTTTCACTTCACTTCTCTTCTCTTCTCGACTGTCTTTATCCATTTTATTCTATTCGGTGTTCCATTCCATTCATTTCTTTTCTTTTCTATTCTATTATCTCACTATATGTTTTAGATAGCTTAAGCCTGGTTTTCACTAGCGACGCAACGCAAGCGCAAGCACAAGCATGTGAAAACGACACGTAAATAAGCGCAAGCGCAAACAAACTATTCACTAGTGCCACGCGCATGCAAGCACAAGCGCAAACGCAAGAAAAAAGGAAATTTTTTGATATCTTGCGCTTGCGCTTGCGTTATCACTGCGTCAAACGGTTTTCACGACGAAATAAGGTCTCTTGCGCTTGCGCTTGTGTTTGCGCTTGTGCTTGCGTCGCTAGTGAAAACCAGGCTTTACAGAAGTACAAGTTTCTTCTAGAAGTTTTTGAATTCATGGTTAAGCTTTAATCTAATTTTCCAGTGACATTTATATACACTATTAAAACTATGATCGTGCCTCGGGGTGAATATATGATAAAGAGCTAAATCTTTTTAATTAAAATGAACTGTGCCAAACGTGATCTTTAACTTTCTATAAATAACAACAGACTAGCGCTCATATCGTACACTATATCAAATGTATTAGGCGTCCTCGGTTAAAGCAAAGTCTTACGGTTTTTCCCCGATCGCCGATACGATTTCAATACATTCTTATCGTAAATAAAAACATTGCTTCAATCTGACGAATAAATTAGATGAGATAGATATAGTAGGTAGTTAAGATCGAATAAGAATGAATGATCATCAAGAATAAGTTACCGAAAAAGAATGATTGATCGGATCAGGTATAATTACCTGAAATATAATAAGCTATGGAAAAAGAACAAGTGATCCTATTAGAATGGATGAACAGAATACATTATCAAAATAAAATGCGATAAATCATTGATTGAGTTCGAATGATTACGAATCAACTAATTTTAAAAATAACTTATAAAATAAAATAACTTATCATAAGATAGAATACATGATAATCCTGAAATAGAACAAATGATCAAAAAGAGCAAATAGAAACATGAAACGACGAAACAGTATGTTTATTAATAACAACTATGCCCTATTCAGTTGCAACAGTATTTTCGAATACTGATTCACAGGATAGAAGAAAAAAAATACTTAAGAGCTTAAGAACAAATGATCAGGATCAAGTGTTCTAAATGACAAATGTCTGTTTATCACTGAAGTTCATGATTTGCTCCCTTATCATTTAAACGTTGCTATGGAGACCGTGTATAACATGATAATGTAAGCACGTTTTATTCAAGAGCGTAGAGTATGTTCACAGGAACTATATGATAATGAATTGCTAGTCGTACCGTATGGACAAGACTAATGGAAGAATCATGACGATTGATTGTTCTATGGAACAATACACCATTTTCAAAAATCGTTGTAAACTGCTGCAGTTTCACACTCTAGATCCTGCAAAGGATGTCGGTATTTCTTCGGCGCTTTTTATCGATTTAGGCAAATCATATTTTGGTTGTACGAGTTTGTGCTGTTTGACTGTAACAAATATTTCTTTAAAAAAAACGTGTAATAGATTAACAATTATGTTCAATTACAGACATCCTTTGCTATTTTCAGTTATTTTGGGCTTACTGTGTTAACTATGTGACGTCATTATAGGAACAGAGTCAATCTCTAGCAGTAGTCAACACACTGTGAAACACTAACGTTTCAATGCAATAAACAGAATATTACAATATTACCAGAATATTCCACCTAATACTACACTTATCTCAAGATGCCATTTCTATAATGACGTCACAACGTACTCTGCACCAGACCTCCAAAAGACACGTACATCGGTCACATAGATTTGATCTAGAACTTATTAAAATTCATGGTGATAAAATTGATTATATATAGATGACTTGTTCTTTGTAGGTTATTTAAATTGATGCCTTTGCATGCATAGCAAAATATGTTTTTTTATATTTAAATTTTTAGTTCTTTATTGTTATCAGTATGTGATCAGTTTGTAAGCGCTTATAGCACTGAAACAGATAAGCTTAGCGCTTCATAAATATCTTTCTAGGTTATTCATATTTATATAAACCTTTGCATGCATAGCAAAATATATCTTTATTCATAAGGCCATATACTACTGTTTTTATATTCAAATCTTTAGCTTTCGTCGGGAACCGACTGGTCATCAGAAGATTGAGTGGAAAAAAGGAGTATATGGCCTTAAATTACACACAATGCTACTGCAGGACAATTTTAACATTTTTCAATATCTTTATTTATTTTCATTGATTTCAATATCTTTATTTTTTTATTTATTTTTTTTTTCGTTTTTCGTTTTTCGTTTTTTATTGTTATCAGTATGTGATCTCTGCGCGTTAACAACAATCGTACTTGATGCTAAATTCTTAAAAAAAGGATGAGATATATACTAATATGTACACAGACTATACTACTGATGAAATAATGACTAACCGGATCCTTTAAACGGTTTTAATTTGACTACCGGAACAATCGCTTTAAATGCTTTTAAGTCACGCACAAAACAAATACTGTAAAATGACTAACAGTTTTTTACGGTTTTAAAAGTACATTATCTCGGGGATTGCCTTTGTTTTATCATTATATTAACTGAAATTACCAACCTTGAAGGAAATGCTACTTTTTTCTTTCTTTTTTTACCTTATTTTCTTCTTCTTTTTTTTTAATCCAGTTTTATTATTTTTTATTATTTTTTTATGCTACTATTTATTTTTATAAACCAAATTTGTAGTCAGTGACTAGTTTTTAAAGTAATAAGTGAAAAAACCTTTATGTAAATATCCTCTCTACTATTTAAATGAGTTCAGTGTCAGCATACAATAACTAATTAACTACACAGAAAATTAAACTGTCAAGATTACATCCGCAAATTTATCCTAGTACACGTACACGTTTTGCGCATCGTGAACGGGATACTCTAGTTATAAGACATGTAACCATAATTATGTGCACCATATTTAGTCTCCATATACTGCAAGGCTGAGGTCAGTGTCAGTATACATTAATTAATAAACTACAGAGAAAATTAAACTGTTAAGATTACATCCGCAAATTTATCCTAGTACACGTACACGTTCTGCGCATCGTGAACGTGATACTCTAGTTTTAAGACATATAACCATATGTACACCATATAGTCTCCATATGCTGCAAGGCTGAGGTCAGTATCAGCATATAACAACTAATTAACTACAAAAGATTAAACTGTTAAGATTACATCCGCTAACTTATCACTGCTCTAGTATCAGTAAGTAAACGTTATAATTTGCGCGTCGAAAAAACGAGATAGTCACTCGAACTCTTGATTTAAAGGAAGATAGGCGTGCCGATAAGATTTAAAGAAACAATTCCACATGTTTTTAATAAAAGTAAAACTGCTATCTTTATCGTTGTTGCAGCAGCGGAACTTGGATTTTGGGTTCGCCATAAACGTGATACTCTTGGTTAAGGCAGATGCCATATACACTTTATATTTCAAAAAAGGGTTGACGGGGTGAACGGTGAATGGCGAACGGCGATTGCACGACCGAAAGGAATTGTGGTTACGCATACAACATATCCTAGCGGTTTTTTGGATTGCTAAGCATAGTTTCATCAATTTTAAGCTTTCCTTACTATATGAGGCTTTGTGCAGTAAATAGGTTTTCTGTCACCAAAAATACATAAGTAATCAATATCAAAGACCCACAATCCTTTTCGGTCGAGCAATCGCCGTTCGCTATTTACCGTTTATTCCGTCAACCATTTTTGAAATAGGTGTACAATAATATTAGAATGTTGGACGTGCTGCATGTGCTGGACGTGCTGCCCATAGAAACAAAGAAACATTACGCACGTGTGCTTTTAATTATAAAACATTAAAACTTCCATCGGAAATTCTGCGTTCACCATCAAGGTGTTATACTTACAAACACACGTTGACATATACTGCGGTGCCCGAACGTGTGGGACAGTGTGAACACTACATTAAGCTCTTTTTATAGTACACAAGATTTGATTTCAATGCATGTTCATTCAGGAATTCGACGTTCGTCTTGCATAAGTGTAAACGTGCGGTGCCCGAATGTGTGGGACAGTGTGAACACTACATTAAGCTCTTTTTTATAGTACACAAGATTTGATTTCCATACATGTTCATTCAGGAAGTCGACGTTCGTTTTGCACAAGAGTAAACGTGATATTTTTGCATTAATAAGAAGAGTTGGTTTACTCGGACATTCAACTGACGTGACGGACGTGCATAAAAACTACATTAACCACATCTCTATAATGTGAAGGTGCAAACAGCTATTTGCTTTATCATCAAAGTCGATGTTCGTTTTGCATAAGAGTAAACGTGCTATTTTTGCATTAATAAGAAGTGTTGGTTTACTCGGACATTCAACTGACGTGACGGACGTGCATAAAAACTACATTAACCATCATCTCTATAATGTAAAGGTGCAAACAGCTATTTGCTTTATCATTAAAGTGCACGTATCATGTGTGCTATCCGTGATATAAACGTGATATGCTTTCACTAGCATTGACAAGTGCTTTCATACACGTTCGTACGTGTAAATATAGGCATACGTATCCATGAAACGTGCGGTAACTATTATTTTTTACATTCAAGCCAGTAAAGGTAGTCCATTAACAACGACTTCCTTTGCAATAGTGTTGTGACGCGTGCGTGCGTTTCGTCGAAACTTTCCAGCTTGCGTAACCAGAGTGCTTCTTGCGTGGATCTGAACGTGTAATTATCGTCCCTTTATTAAATGTTACTTCCTTTATACGTTTCTCATCTGTAAATATCCTTTTCTTTATGCGTTTAATCTCGTTTACGTAACGCTATTCAAATTCTCTACACGTTTCGTCGAATCTTTCAAGCTTGCGTAACCGGAATGCTTCTTGCGTGGATCTGAATGTGTATTTATCGTCCTTTTATTACTTCCTTGAAACGTTTCTGATCTGTAATCTCCTTTTCTTAATATCTCATTTACGTAACGCTATTCAAATTCTTTACATGCAATAAGGGTTTTTCAAACGCGCACATGTCGCAAAATACTATAATTTTTTAAGCGTTAAATATCACGTAACTGACTTTTAAATACAGTATAGCGCTTGTAAAGGGGTACGTACTACCACATTCTAATTACTACCGGTCTGTCATTAATACTATTTATTTTCTCTTTCTATAATTCTAGATTTCCGTAACAAAAAAGTGTACAAATCGTACTATTGTAAGGCTACGCGTGTTTATCATTGATATTCCGTGCGTAACGCCGCATATATTATGTAATTTAAAAATAAGAGTGCATACTAAAGACCAAGCCTGTCTAACCTATATGTACACTACCATTAGTACGTAAATGACAAAATATATGGATCTACTTTATATTATTTGAGTCGCTTATCGTACTTCAATCTACAGTTTTTATTAGCTATAGTGAGTCGTGATTTCGGATCTGATTTCAATGACAAAATTATATTTTTTCTTGACTTTATTGACACAGCTTAGATTATTGATTCCAAAAGTACTTATTTGTTTTATTTACATAACGTAAGATTATAGCGAATCAGTGAATCCGCCTTTTCTAAGAACATAATAGGGAAACAGGGTGACTTGTATATTGATTATTACTTTTATTTAGAACCCGTTTTCTACAATTTTTGAGTCGTTTCTCCAAGTTAATTCATTTCCTCCTAGCTTACAGGAAAAAAAATTATCTACGAACATACAGGTTTCCATAACTTATTTCAGTGAAAATTATTCCCATAGAGCTTAATATTAAGATTGGAAATATAAGCTTTATAACTAAATTAAATACAGTACTTATTAAAAAGTATTAGGAATGTTTAGGAGACAAATAGGGCTCTCATTGTTTAAAGTCAGCTGTGGATTTCGAATATGCGCTAAAAAAGGTGGCAGAAGTAGGATAGTTTTTATTTGAAACGTGTAATAATTTTTCATAAACGCCCTTTGCTAGAGTAGTTTTTTCTCTTTAAATTCAAGTATTTAGTTTCTTAATGTATATGGTGAAGCCGAGCCGGACTCACTGGCATATCCGTATTCAAATTAATCTGAAAAGAGACATAATGGCTAGCGTTATGTACTGCTAACATTGTAACTTTCTAAAAATCTGACAAATGGTTTCTATAATGTGAAAATGTCAGTAGTATTAGGGACTCAGACGCAAATAACTCGCCGGGCTTCCTGTGTCAAGAAAGAGTAGAACAGGACTGGGGACAGGCCAACTCCTTCTCGTCTTTCCACAGGAACCCCCAAAACGAAAGAGAGTAATTAAAACCAAAGTCATCGCCATCTTTTCCCTACATTTCCAATTTTTTTAAATGACTCATTTGTGTTTTGGACAACAGTTTTGAATAAGGTGTATTTGATTTTAAGCCCAATGTAAAGGGCATCGCCATCTTTTTCCTACGATTCCCATTTCTCAAATAACCCATCGTTATGGACAACAGTTTTAAATAAGGTGTTTTCTATTTTAAGCCCAATGTAAAGGACATCGCCATCTTTTCATACAATTCTTTTTCTCAAATAACACATTTTTTTTGGACAACACTTTTAAATAAGATGTATTCAATTTTAAACCCAATGTAAATGGCATCGCCATCTTTTCCCTACTGAATTCCATTTTTTTTAAATGAACAATCGTTATGGACAACAGTAAGGTGTATTTACTTTTAAGCCCAGTGTCATCGCCATCAATTTTAAAACCAAGAGCATCGCCATTTTTTCCCTACATTTCCTTTTTCTTTAAGTGAGCAATCGTTTTGGACAACACTTTTGAATAAGGTGTTTTCTATTTTAAACCCAATGTAAAGGGCATCGCCATCTTTTCCCTATAATACCATTTTTTAAAATGAACAATCGTTATGGACAACAGTAAGGTGTATTCACTTTTAAGCCCAGTGTCATCGCCATCAATTTTAAAACCAAGGGCATCGCCATCTTTTCCCTACAATTCCTTTTTCAGTTCAAACACTCTTTAAGTGAACAACAGTTTTGAAGAAGGTGTATTCACTTTAAACCCAAGGTCAAAAAACACTTTTATTGAACTCGTGCCCCTCGTTGCACGTGTGCTAGTGTTTTTATTTTTGTGTAGGTTGTAATACTACATTTCCTATTTCTTAAAATAAACAATCGTTTTGGACAACAGTTTTGAATTAGGTGTATTCACTTTAAACTCAAGGTCAAAAAAACACTTTTATTGAACTGACGTGCCGCTCGTTGCACGTGTAATAGTGTTTTTATTTTTGTGTAGGTTGTAATTCTACTTGATTCGTCATTTCCATTTTGTTGTAGTTTCATGCTGTTAGCCTTACATCTCTCAGCAAGACAGAAATAAATGTCTATAATCTCTAGATGTAAACAAAAAACACTATACGGTACTTAAGTGATATACAAATAGACCCAAATATCTTGTATCTATAATAAGAATTACTGAGTAATAGTTATTGTTTGCTATCGTTTTAAACTCACTTCATTGATTTTTTTATATACACCTACTTGCAAGAAAGTTGTCATACGAAAAAAGAACATTTATATTTAGTGTGTTAGGAATAAATTAAAAGTACAAAAGAAAGAGTTCAGCTTCAGTGATCATCTTTTGTACTTTTAATTAATTAATTCCTACCCACTAAATACAAATGTTCTTTTTTCGTATGACAACGTTCTTGCAAGTAGGTGTATACATTTTATTGAAAATTTACCCCAATCATAGTTAGTCCCCTCTATTAACTATGCCAAATAATACGAAAAACTCGCCTATGGCTCGAGTTTGGTCACATGGTCACTCACATTCTATAAACCAGTAAGCAATTGGATATAAAGCAAAATAAAGACAAATAATATTAATTAATAAAACATAACAAAAGTAAAATCAAAGAAAGGAACAAAAATACAATGTATTGCCGGTTATATATACATTTTATTCAAAATTTACCCCTATTAATATTATGAAAAACCTCGCCTATGGCTTGAGTTTGGTCACATGAACACTCACATTCTATAAACCAGTAAGCAATTGGATATAAAGCAAAATAAAGACAAATAATATTAATTAATAAAACATAACAAAACTAAAATCAAAGAAAGGCATCAAAATACAATGTAATGGTTAGCCTGTAAAACAGTCCTTACGGAGACATACGGGGTGTCTACCCTCTCGCCTTACTGCCTTCTCATGCGCCACCTCCCTCCTAATTCTATCTCGTTCAAAATTTCACCCGCTTCCTCGGAGTCTTCCCTTAAAAGTATTTTAATGAAAACTAACCAAACGAATAAACAAAAAATAAATTTGATAATAGCATGCTATTAGCTTTCGTAGATCAGTCTAAAAATAATACCCAATCAAAAGAAAGTAAATATTTTTCTTGTCCTCAATCTCCACTATTTGCTCATGTTGTTACGCTGTTTGCCTGAAAGCACCCAACACTAGGGGGCTTGCTAAATCTTGAGATAAACACCATAAATCACTCAACTCACTCAAGTAAATAACAAATGGAACTTAAAGCTGTAAATTTAGATTTGTTTTCAAGCCTAATTTAGACGAAAAAAAAAACTGAAGAAGATTGGAGAATACAAAAATGGCACATTTTTTCATATTTCATATACAAATGAACCACGTTTAAACTTTTATTTATACTGGAGTACGTAATGATATAAACACCGTAAATCAACCACATAATGAAGTAAACCACAGGCCAAACTTAAGAAGCTATATATATATATATATATATATTAGTATCAAACACCGACGCAGCCTATACTAGTTTACTCACTAGTTTCTATTTCTTTTTTTTTACGGTGTTACAAGTTTCATTCTATTACCTATCGTCAAACCCGACGCAGCCTATACTAGTTTACTCACTAGTTTCTATTTCTATTTTTTTTTACGATGTTATAAATTTCATTATATTACCTATCTTTTATATCAAACACCGACGCAGCCTAGTTTACTCGCTATATTAGTTTCCATTTATATTAGTATAGCTCACCTATGTCTAAATTAAGATAAAAAACATCATAATACAAGAGAACACACAAAGATGTATACATTTTTTACATTCCATGGTAAGCCATTTATCCTGTTTATGTTTTTTTCTTTATCGTCATCTATATTTTGGTTCGCGACATTTTTATGTCAACAATGAACCGGAAAATCCTACTGTGGGCCTAGTTTGCGGGGGTCGATGTATTTTATTTTCAATCAATTCCATTGATGTTATAATTGGCAATGTTAACGACTAAATCGACAGCGTAAGTTCAATGCGTAGGATGATGGATCAGAACAGGGGGAAATCCCCATGTAAAGCCGATTTTTTTAAATGGATGAAAACTACTGACTTAAAATTCAGAATTTCTTCTAATTCATGACAATGCCTTAGCTTTCTGAAAAATATATTAATTTTTTGATAATACATGTCTCATTTTCTTATAGAAATCACTTGAAAACCATGCACTGACGCATCATTCATAGTTTCTTCTAATGCCTGACAATGACTTTCTGAAAAATATATTAATTTTTTGATAATACATGTCTCATTTTCTTATAGAAATCACTTGAAAACCATGCACAGAGGCATCATTCATAGTTTCTTCTAATGCCTGACAATGCCTTTCTGAAAAATATATTATTTTTTTGATAACACGTCTCATTTTCTCATAGAAATAACTTGAAAAAACACTGACATATCATTCAGAATTTCTTCTAATTCATGACAATGCCTTACTGAAAAATATATTAATTTTTTGATAATTCATGTCAGAATTTCTTCTAATTCCTGACAATGCCTTTCTGAAAAATACTTTTTGATAATAAATGTCTCATTTTCTCATAGAAATGACTTAAAGGCGCAATTTACATGCTTAAATTGGGTAACTTTACTTTACTTTACGCATTTTCAGTTTTTACTTAGTTAAAAATCTCCCTTTATAATTTTGGAGAAAACTGCACGAGTGCTAGAAAAACTCTGTGTCATTTAATTTACTCTGTGAAACAAACAACGTGATGTTTATCTTAGTTATCATCAACAAAAATATATTTTTTGTTTCGAGGACAAAACAAGGACCTCCCATTTGATAATAAAGTCACGTACGTTCTTGAATAAGGACGAAAATATCCAGTCACTTGCCAAAGATATAGACATTTGTTTTATTTAGTACTAAACGATTACATTTGTTTTTACAATGATGGATATGTGTACATATTTGTTGATTACATTTCGTGAAGGAAGCATGCGTAATAATTGATAAATCACTTTAAATAATTTAAACTTTAATTAATTTTTTTCCTTTTTTCCTTTTTCATATTTTTTTTTTTTTTTTTAATATGAATTCCTGAAACTGGACAGGACTGGGATTACTCATGTTTCTCTTCCAGTCCCCACGCTTCCACCCCTCTAACCCAACAACAGATCTAGATCTAAAGTGATGATAACGAGTGATGATCTGTATTTGTTCGTTGTGACTATGCCCCCACCCCCACCTTATACGGATATTTTTGAATCTGTAACTTTTTCGTTATGAATTTACTTTCCATCGGAAGGACGCACCTGTTTTTTATAGGCACTTTCGGTGTATAGATTGACTTACTTTGATTATCCAATAGCAGTATAACCGAAAAGTAAACTAGACGTACATTAGTCTGATTTTAAAAGATAAAGCATTTGATAAAACATGATCACTTCATGATGACTTTACCTTGCATTCCGCTCGCCCTTACGCCCTGTTCGCGGTACGAAAAGAAGGTCATCTCGAACTGATAAACATCCATTCGGAAGGGTGTAATATCATGGTACTTGACTATATAATTGACTCAGAGAAATAGTAAATAAAGTTGTCTGTTTTATCAGGGCCTAAATAGAGGTATCTGTATGTCAGTAATCAGTTAAAATATAAGCAATTTGTCGGTTAAATATTTTAACGAACCGGTCAATTTTAATGAATTTCGACTGTAATTTGCATCAAACTATCATGACTGCGGACTACCTTATTTCTCTGAATGTTTATATAAGCTTAGAGCTGTACCATATAGCTGTGCTTATATTGACGACCGTATTATCTGTATGTCAGTAATCAGTTAAAATATAGGCAATTTGTCCCTTAAATATTTTAACGAACTGGTCAATTTTAATGAATTTCGATTGTCATTTGCATCAAACTATCATGACTGCGGACTACCTTATTTCTCTGCATGTTTATATAAGCTTAGAGCTGTGTCTTTTAACGACCGTATTAACGGCAGTTAAAGTCGGGCTGCACACAGCAGGCTATGCCACGGGGGATGCCCTCATTTGTATTCAACAACATATTTAATTGCCTTAATCGTTTTTTATTAACGAGGGGGCGGGCTAAATTGGTTTACTTCACGTATCGACTTTTATTTTTCACCAAATACATACATGTTTTTTACCTAAAGCTGTCCAGGTGATTTAGCGCGCGCACTTCCGGTTAGTATAAGCCAATCACAAGCATTTTTGTCGCATCGCCAACAGTTCCAAGATGGCGTCGTTCGAGAGAGTTGTTTCCCGTGTTAACTCTCTATTAATACAACCTTAACATAACTTAACATCTATGTAACTTGGACAACACGTTAACTGCTGCTCTATCAGGGATAAAAAAGAATGAAAATAAAACACAAATGCCTAAAAGTAACCGAAATTGTTTTTGTCCCGAGGCGCAATTTTGGAACTGTTCGTTTTGACAAACAATCCTTTGCGCGCTTCGAAGCGAGATCAACTGGGTGCTATTTTATAAGGAGGAAGGAGATATGCTTCACGTTTATTTTGACTATAGTTGTGTATTATTTTTTTAAATTTGTATCTGGTGTAAAGGAATGTTTAATCGTGATGAAAGTGTTCCAATCGGCGGACAGTATTATTCAGCCTCATAATAACACCAAGAATCATTAATCAAACGTTGCTTACATTGATCAAACGTTAGAGAAATCGAACTGTGTAGTCTATCAACCCCCCCCCCCCCCCCCCCGGGCAAGGATTCAAGGGGATTCGTTTACAATACTACCAAAAGTCATCGAAATTGTCTTCCAAGCTTTGTGCACCAGCCACCACTGAGTACTATTATACTCTAAATATGCATGCACCTGCTTATGATTTTAAGAAATCACAATACTATAGGAAAACATTCATGTTCGATTTCAAGTGCTTCAGGCAAGAATCGAATCCGAATATCGAGTGATATCAGTTGAAAGTTGAAAGTTAATTACAAAAATAATTTTGATATCGATATACTGATGATGTGATTCGCTTAGAATTAAATTATTTTATAGTTCATAGTGATAACGTTTGTATTGTTTGTATCAACCGTTTTTGCACTTTTTTGGGCTGTAAGGCCCGAAAGCTTGGAAAATAAAAAACATTTTGGTTAAAGAAACCTTATCACTATGAATGAAAAACCAACCAACAAAGAAATCTTAAACTTATTATATAGTTCTTCTTCTTATTTTTTTGAGAAAAAGAAGCTCAGTTGCATTTGCATCGTTAACGCTGTCATCGAATCCGAATATCGAGTGATTTCAGTTTAAAGTTAATTACAAAAATAATTTTTTGAGAAAGATGCTGATATTTTCAACGTGAATCAAAACATTCCTATATTTGGCTACTTATACCAAATTTATATTTCTTATGTACATTTAGCTTTATTATTTATTCATTTATTTGTAGGGACGTATGTTATATAACTCAGTGTTAGTGTAACGTTGTCATCGTTACTGAATATCCTGTGTTTTCCATCGTGAATCAAAATATTACCTTTATATGGCTGGTTATACCAAATTCATATTTTTTTATATATATTTAGCTTTATTATTTATTCATTTGTTTGGAGGGACGTATGTTATATAACTCAGTGTTAGTGTAACGTTGTCATCGTTACTAAAGATGCTGGGTTTTCCATCGTGAATCAAAATATTACCTATATTTGGCTGGTTATATCACATTCATATTTCTTATATACATTTAGCTTTGTTATTTATTCATCTATTTATTTATTTATTTATTTGAAGGGGCGTATGTTATATGGCTCTTAGCCTTAATGCGTATTTTCTTTCGCAAAATAAAGTTTATTGTATTGTATAAGTGTAAAAAGAAAATTAGTCCACTCACTTTACTTTTTATGAATGAAGAAATTTTATTCAGTTAAATTTATCAGTGCAAGTTTAACTAAAACAGTGATATTGATGGAAACTAGCGAGTAAGCTAGTTTAGGCTGCGTCGGTGTTTGAGTAAACGATAGGTAATAGAATGGAATTTGTAACACCGTAAAAAAAACTTAACTTTACTGACGTTTCGAGCTTTAGCCTTTCGTCGGAGTAAAAGCAACACAGTGATAAATCATTATCATCAATATTATAGTTCAAATAACAAACTTCCCTATTGAAAACGCGCACCTAGCGGGCGAAAATGAATTTTGTCGGGCCGCAAATCATACCGCATCAGCCCTGTTGCAGAAAATTTCCCAAATGTCTTAAGAGGCTGTCTCGCTAAAAACCACCCACTCGTTTTTGCTTCAAAAATGGATTTGCCTGAAACTCTGTCGACTGAAAGGGTTTACTAAGACTAAAACAAGAATGCATTTAGTTTGGTAAGAAATGATTTCGTTGTTGAGCTAGAAGCCGTTAAACAATTTTGCCCGTCGGGTGCAGTCGCAACGTTTTGAAAACTGAAAATAAGCCATTTTTCGTAGCGCCATATAATACTTGATTCGCAGCATAAACCAATAAATTTTATATCAAAGTCTTTTTAAATCACTCGTCTTTACAGCTAAGGGGTTTATGTGTGTCTAAATTTATTTTTAAACGAGTTATCAAGATTATAATGACCCCTATTTATCGCTTATTCAAATAGACTCAAAATGGCCTTATTTCAATGTCTGATTTCTAAATTTTGGGACTTAGTTAAAAGTTTCAACCAATGCAGGTCAAAAGTATGGTATTTCATTTGCACAAATTGTGAAAATTAGATGTACGATTTTTGATTTTCCAAAGTTATGACCGTTTGAAGTAGCACATGTTCGACTAATTGCGATTTTCTGTCTATTGTATAAGACCACTATGGTCGAGCGTTTTTATCACAAATACAACTTACATGCTCCAAAAGTAACGCTTATTTCCATCTTAAAGACATTTGCCAGTGCCTTAGACTGCTGAATGCTACCAGTAATCCAGCAAGTTGGTCTGTAGATAGTTAGGACGAGTTGCTTGTTTGCGAGTTAGATTCGATCTCACAGGTGTTTCTACTTTTAACTCTGAATTATACTGTTTAAACATCGTTCTAGAATCACTTTCCTCGAGAATCTGTTCAAGGTATTTCAAAGCTTCTTATTTTGGAAGAGAATCTGACTGGTTTTTGTTTTTAGAGCAAAATGTCTTGCCATATCAATCGAGCATGATTAGTCGAGTACATTGTTGTTGCTTTCGTAGAGGTTCGCATATGTGTGAAACCGCTAAATAGTTTTATCGCTGACAACAATTAGTACAAGTTTCACATAGTTTTAAAGACAAGAGAAAGCGTAGTACCCCCGGAGATGTACTTGGGGGTAATATGACGGGGAGGTCTGAAGTATTTTTTTGGGTCAAGAGACCTGCCAAGTATTTTTTTAGGTCTTAAAATGAAACCCGAATTTTTTGGGGTGCCCACAACTCCGAATTCAATTTTTGTTTCGATCCGTGTATCAGAAAATTATTCGTTTAAAATTTGTTTTCAGCAAGGCGTGAGTTCCGTAAAGAAATATTGCATTGCATGCCATGTATTATTTTGGGTGTAATGTCATGTTACCCCCCGAGTACAATCCCTGGGTTTAGTACAAACTAGCTGCTTTTAAGCCAGAACCCTAAAAGGTACGCACAAAAAATATTTACAACCCTAAAAGGTACACCGATCACCCCTACCACTTGGACAAAGGTAGTAACCCAATTCCCCTCCCCCCCCCCCCCCCTAAGCCACGTACATGTACAATGTAAATTCCAGCTAGGATGGAAAGCTTCAATGCAAAAAAACCCAAGAACATTTAATATAATTTATTTGTGATCACAACTTGAAACTGTTACTAGTAACCGTGCGCGAGCGAAATACCTAACGGTTTCACACATATGCGAACCTCTACGAAAGCAACAACAATGTACTCGACTAATCATGCTCGATTGATATGGCATGACATTTTGCTCTAAAAACAAAAACCAGTCAGATTCTCTTCCAAAATAAGAAGCTTTGAAATACTTTGAACCGATTCTCGAGGAAAGTGATTCTAGAACGATGTTTGAACAGTATAATTCAGCGTTAAAAGTAGAAACACCTGTGAGATCGAATCTAACTCGCAAACAAGCAACTCGACTTAACTATCTACATACCTACTTGCTGGATTACTGGTAGCATTCAGCAGTCTAAGGCACTGGCAAATGTCTTTAAGATGGAAATAAGCGTTACTTTTGGAGCATGTAAGTTGTATTTGCGATAAAAACGCTCGACCATAGTGGTCTTATACAATAGACAGAAAATCACAATTAGTCGAACATGTGCTACTTCAAACGGTCATAACTTTGGATAATCAAAAATCGTACATCTGATTTTCACAATTTGTGCAAATGAAATACCATACTTTTGACCTGCATTGGTTGAAACTTTTAACTAAGTCCCGAAATTTAGAAATCAGACATTGAAATAAGGCCATTTTGAGTCTATTTGAATAAGCGATAAATAGGGGTCATTATAATCTTGATAACTCGATTAAAAATAAATTTAGACACACATAAACCCCTTAGCTGTAAAGATGAGTGATTTAAAAAGACTTTGATATAAAATTGATTGGTTTATGCTGCGAATCAAGTATTATACGGCGCTACGAAAAATGGCTTATTTTCAGTTTTCAAAGTGTCGCGAATGCACCCGACGGGCAAAAATGTTTAACGGCTTCTAGCTCAACAACGAAATCATTTCTTACCAAACTAAATGCATTCTTGTTTTAGTCTTAGTAAACCCTTTCAGTCGACAGAGTTTCAGGCAAATCCATTTTTGAAGCAAAAATGAGTGGGTGGTTATTAGCGAGACAGCCTCTTAAATAACAAATAAACAATATGCCCTCCAAAAGTCATGTTATTGTCCTATTCGTAGGATTGTAATTTGTTGTCTCTATACATTATATAATAATATAAAAATGTTTTGTACAATCAAGAAATGTTTTCATCGTTTACCAAAAAAGAATGAAAGGAAGGGGTAGAGAAAAAGAAAAAAAAACTTGAAAATAAACTTACAATAATATTTTGGTATTGTTTTTGTTATGAATGTTATTGTACATATTTTAAACAAAAAGAAATTGTTTTGGTCAAAATGCAATATTAATGTTATTTTCGCCATTCCAATCACTGTAAATATTTTTAGTACAAAAATCTAAACATCGAAAAGCTGCTTTGTTTTTTTGATTATTTATATACTTCTTTACAAACTATTTCAGCTAGAAATGATGATAATAATAAACTTTTATTACTAACCACTGACTTATACATTCCATACAAGTTGGTAGCCCTGCCTTTTAATAATAAAAAAAAACATGAACAAGAAAGGGTAAATATCAGAAAAAGAAAGGTCGACTTGTAGTAAGACCACCCTGCAGTGAATTGGATATGTCGGTTCTTGCCTTGCCTGTTTTTACACACGTTCATTTTTGCTATTTTGCTATATGTTTTTATTTCAAAATTTACATACACGTAACGCAGACACATTATTGACGTAACATTTTCTTTGGTTAAACACAGACCGATTAGGGTAAAGTTATGTAAGGTATAAATGATTTGAATAAACGTCTGCTCCTACTATGATGAATGCACTAAAATATAACAGGCTACATCGATCAGATCTCTTGTTTTGAACGGATACAAATTTATTACAACATAGATATATTAAAATTTGGAGACAGCAAAATAATAAATAGCCGCAAAAAAAATATAGACAACTAAAGATCTAAAACCGACGGAGAATTCTAAAAATCTGCAATGAAATAAACATAGATGAATTAAAGATAGCACTACTATATTCATATGTTCATACACAAATAATATTGATAGACGCAATATATGTACGGATATTTAATTTTAGTTGTAGCTTAGTTGTATCAAGACGTCTAAAAGGGAGAGATCTAAGGGAAATCTGCAAAACAAAATATTTGAATGTCAGATAACACAACATCAATATATGTAAAAAAAGAAGATATATATTATTTTTTACGAAAAGCACGTTGATAAAATGTGCGCGATAATAGGTACGAATATCTTACTCAATTAATAAGGCAGTATTACGTTTGTTAACTTGTGTCGTTCTATGCTATTCCGTGCTTGGTGATAACCAATTGTGTCACATCTGTGGTGGTGAGCGCATTGTATGTGTCATTATCGGCTCATCTTTATTCAAAATCGTCATCGCTAGATAAATACATTGATTATAATCTGCAATTATTCTAATTTTTCATCTTTCATCACCCCTATTTATTTCCATGTACCAGGTAACACCAACTGAAGTGCAATTGAATAAATTGTTTGATTTTTGCATCACCTTTTTTATGTCCCTGTAGTTTTTATGCACGTAGTTGAATTAAAATATAATTTTTTTATTTTTTATTTTTTGCATCGTTCATAACCTATATAATTTTTTTCCCTGTAGTTTTTATGCACGTATCACCCTTTAAATTAAAATAGAATTATTTATTTGGCACCGTGCATAACCTCTATAATTTATTTCGCTGTAGTTTTTATGCACGTAGTTAAAGTAAAATAGAATTATTATTACTAATTTTTGCATCGTTCATAACCTCTATAATATATTTCCCTGTCGTTCTTATGCACGTACCGACAGTTAAATTAAAACATAATTATTTTGTTTGGCATCTTTCATGATCTCTATTTATTTGCCTGTAGTTTTTATACATGAACCAACCTTTAAATTAAAATAGAATTATTTATTTGGCACCATGCATAATCTCTATAATTTATTTGCCAGTCGTTTTTATACATGCACCAACCTTTAAATTAAAATAGAATAATTTATTTGGCATGGTTCATCCCCTATAATGTCTTTCCTATACTTTTTACCCATGTATCACAAGTTGAAGTGAAAAAGAATTAATTTTTTGGCATCGTGCATAACCTCTAGAATTTATTTTTATGCACGTACCGGCAGTTAAATTAAAATAGAATTATTTATTTGGCATCGCTCATCACCTCTATAATGTCTTCCCTATAGTTTTTACGCATGTATCACCAGTTGAAGTAATTTTTTTTCCAAGCCAAATCGGTTTCCTTGCGACTGTTTACTTACTCTATGACTCTATCTGTTTTTGCACGTAGATAAACAGAGAGGTATTTGGCCTTTGCTTTACACATCCGTGTGGGCTTTCTTACGTCTTTTACTGTGCTTTTTACATGGACATGCCATCGACGTCAGTACTGAGTCGGTGCTCGTGAAATGTGCTTAAAATATGGCCCACGAAAATGATAATACATTGAAGCAACGATACTAAAAACATGGAAATGTGCATGCGACGATAAAAAAAAAAACATTAAAGTCGAACCCGATCCTTAAGTATAATTAATAAAAAATAATCGTGATAATTTGGGTAGGTTATGTACGTACTGATATGACAGAAAACAATACTATGGAAACCCCACAAAAACACGACAAAACATCGGTGCTAAAAACACAAACACACATCGAAAACACTGAAGTAGAAACACGAACAGACATCTCCCGCTTCAATATGAATACTAATTTTCACACGGTGCTCTAAACGAAACATAAATTTATGATGAAAAATTAAAGTCAAGATTATTTCTTAGAATTTATACCATATAAAACATGAATACCTTTCGTGATACCTTTCATGTTGTAAGGAAAATGCATCCAAAATATTAAACTGATTCCCACGAGTTTGCCGAAACAAATACAAACGAAAAACATCATATACCAAAACACGGTTAAGCGCTCTTGATAACAAATAATGTTAATTTGTGCAAATTTATATGTTGATATGACATAAACGTTTTTAACTTAGTCATATTAAAATCTTTCAAAAATACATCCCACGGGTAGATTTACCGAAACAAACATGTACACGCACTCACCGAAAACATTATAGTAAAAAAAAATAATTTAAAGATGTGAAATTTGCGAAGAGAAAAGTAAAAATTGCGATTTCTCTCTATGCAAATATCGAGTTTAATCATTCGCTTTCGACGAGTGGAGGACTCTTAACCGTTTGTTTTTTTATTGAAATGTTGCTTGTTCTATATCTGGGAATGCTTCAAATGACCTGTTGTGGCTTTCTTTGTTGTTTTTCCTTGTCTATGGTGACACGTACCTCATTCAAACATCTAAAGCACTCTTGGTGTTGACATCGTTAAATGACGTCACCCACATCCGTAGCAAATCTATCATTGGTCAATTCGGACAGCCCTTCTAGGACTCAATAAATAGCGACTCTCCACAACACGATTCAAACAGTTTGTACTGACAGAGCATTGGGGAAGAGCTACCTTTTACTACTATCAAGAAAGAGTTTCACGGCACGTAAATGGAGTGTAAACACGCTGAAAGTTTCGAGGATGGTGGCAGCGGCGTAGATGACTGGAAACCGCGACAGCGAAGCGCTAGTACGCTATCCGACCAGCTTCTAGAAGAGTATGCAAAGACAGAAGAAAGTAATGAGACTTTTAAAAAGAAATACGACGAAGCGTACAAGAATGTTTTCGGGTCGAAATCGAAAGAGCACAGTGATTATTCACCCATAAGCCTCAACGATAAAGTCAACGCGGCTATTCAGCATGAGCTTGAAACTGTACCAGAGATAAAATTCTTCCTATGAATGACATGGGTTTTATTTGACTCCCTGTGAGTTTCACAAGCAAGAAGTGTAAACTTAAGCAGAAAACACTTGTTTGTCAAGCACCATCAAGCTGACTTGTCTCCAATGAAAGCGTATTGAAACAAGTTCTCTTGAAAAACACTTACGAACTGACTTTTGATAAGAAAGCGAGTAACAAGTCATAAATCTTCCGTCCATGACAAATGGTTTGTCAAATGAAGAACTTGAAACATAGAACGTGGAACGCCTGCAATGGAGATTTGACAATGAAGATAAAGGAAATTCAAGATGTTTTTACATCGAACAATCACTTAAAATACCAGAAATGGATATGGAATAGACTTTATAGCGCCAAACGCACATTTTTTCGGAAATGTAATGAAATATAAAAAAAAAATACTAGATGTTTTGATATAAAATATTAAAAGACAATTTTCCTAATTTAGTCAGTAAGACCTTGGACAGAATTTAAATATAGACTTCAGGCCGCCAAATGTAAATTTTAAATGTTCACAAAAAGGATCTACAAAAATATTATCATGCTTTTTATATAAGAAAAACTTGAAATTTTTCAAAATTTGGTTAGTAATAATTCTAATATAATCGCCTCTATCGGCGTCTAGAACATGGTTGTTTTGAGTCCTAACCAGTGGGACGCTTAGATTCTTGTAAAAAGCAATTCTATATTTGGTGACTCCGAGTTCACAAGTTATTCTGTAAACAAGTTGTATATATAATATATAAATAGATGTATATAAATTTTTCAATATAATTGAATTTAAATATTTAAAAAAGACTTAAAAAATAATAAAATTTTCAACTATGGAATTATCCTCGTGCTTATAGTATTCATTTTGTTGTATTCAATTTCCAAAAAGTAATTCTCACCGCTGTAACCTGATCAATGTTATTTTATGGTATTTCAGTATTTGACAAAAAAATTATCATCAACTTAGGGATTTTTAAAGTTCGTGATTTTTAAAATTACAAAATCTATTGAATGTATTCCGTTTTGGAGGTAAAAAAAAAACAAAAAACAATTGGCCCATTGTTTATTTTGCGTTTTTCAACCGAAAGACGTCAAAAAGCGGCTAACATAAACGCAATCGGAACTTCTAATGCATGCTTTGTCGATTGCTTTACTTAATAAAACATAAACAAGAACAATATTTGTATTGACGTAAATAGAAAATCCCCGTACGAGTTTTTTTATTATCACTTTTATTCAAGTTATTCCGTGTGTGAGAGATTAACTTATTCAAAAGCAGTTTTATCATGGATTTTCTTAACAAAACCAAGCTTTCTTGTTTTATATACTATATATATCCCCTTTTAACAATCTCAGTTTCTGTGAACAGCCATTCATGAAACGACATATGTTTTTTGCTGTTTTTTCATTATTTTCTCTTTCGTTTTTTAAAAAAATCGATACACTTTTTTACGCTCATCAAACTATGATTTTATTAAAGGTTAAAAATTTTTACAGGTTTTTCGTTTTATTAATTCACTTTCACTGCATAATCAATTCATGCTACTTCTAGAGAGTAGTCTAGATCTCTTCAGTTTGGGTGTAAAAGTTATTTCTGTTATTTCATCATTTTCCCTTTCGTTTTTAAAAAATCGGTTCACTTTTTTACGCTCATCAAACTATGATCTTATTAAAGGTTAACATTTTTACAGGTGTTTTCGTTTTATTTATTCGCTTTCATTTCATAATCGATTCATGCCACTTCTAGAGTGTACTCCCTTTTTTGGCGTGAAAGTTAGCATTTTATTAATGTTTTTTAATTTATTCATGCATTCATTAATCATGAATGTTATAATCCAAGATTTCCCATCTGCAGTGGATTTAATTTCACTCTTTGTACGGTGTGTTTTGAAGTTGACCACTGTTCTTACCTATTCCTCCTTTTTACATATCAACAGAAACAAACTTTTCTTGACGTAACAATCCCACCACACTCGACTTCCCTGTGAGACAGTTATCTCGATATTGCAGCATAATACGTTCGAATTTACTAAGCAACGCCAAAGGTTTTATTGTTTTAACAAATCCAAGCTGTCGTTTGGATGATAAACAACCATTATATTGATATTACCGACTTGGGTCATGTGCGTAGATCAGCTAAGCCGGTCTTTTTGGACGGAATTCCCCATTAAAGTTAACAAAAAAACAAGCATTAGACTCCGCCATACAAGTGTTTTCACAATAACAAAAACAACTTATTTACTGTGTAATCGAAAAACATTACGTCTGTTTGCTATCTAATTAATCAAAATTATTTCCCCTCCAAACTTTAATTGTAGAAATTTCCCTTTTAATTATGGAAATTATTTCAATCTAAACTCAAAACTTTTCTTTTCCAACAATTTATTGATTGATTTATGTAAGAGCATTGAGATTACATGAACATTGTATTATCATCATCATTATTATTATTATTATTATTATTATTATTATTATTATTATTATTATTATTATTATTATTATTATTATTATTATTATTATTATTATTATTATTATTATTATTATTAATTGAAAAGTGAAAGTTGAATCTATATGAAATCAAAAGTGAATATTTGAGGGCCCATATTTGAGAATGAATGAGTCAGAAGAAAATCCCCCTGCAGTATTAGATTAGCTGTTTGCTAAACTTGCCATCTAAAGTTACCATTTGATGGTGATTATTTGGATAAAAAAGCAAACCAATGAAGATGAGTCATATATATAAATATAAACATATTCTTTAATTTAATAATGACATGGTGTGTTATAGAGGCTGAAGATATGTAATTTCTATAGCGAGTAAACAACATTCAAATTTGTCAATTGCATTGGCTGTGTTTCTCTCAGGTGTGTTGTTCAATTTTATAATGACATGGTGTGTTATAGAACCTGAAGAGATATAATTATTATAGTGAGTAAACAACATTCAACTGAATTTGTCAATTGCACATATAGGCTATGTTTCCCTCAGATTTGAGGGTACCATGTAAAAATCATAAAAATGCTTTTTTTATTTTTTCATGAGTCATGTACATAAATATATATTCTTTAATTTAATAATGACATGATGTGTTATAGAACCTGAAGAGTTATAACTACTATAGCGAGTAAACAACATTCAAATATGTCAATTGCATAGACTGTCAGTTCTCTCCGGTGTTTATTTATTTATTTTTTAACTTTATTATATTATGACATGGTGTGTTATAGAAACTGAAGTGTTATAATTACTATAGCGAATAAACAACATTCAAATTTGTCAACTGCATAGACTGTGTTTTTCTCTGATGTGAGGGTACCATATAAAAATCATATAAATGCTTTTTATTTTTTCAAGTACAGACAGCACAAAAGCTAACCAATGAAAATGAGTCATATATTTATATATAAATATTCTTTAATTTAATAATGACATGGTGTGTTATAGAAACTGAAGAGATATAATTACTATATAGTGAATAAACAACATTCAAATTTATCAAGTTTACTGGCTGTGTTTCTCATCTCAGATGTGTTTTTTAATTTAATTATGACATGGTGTGTTAATAGAAACTGTGAAATAGTGAGTAAACAAGATTCAAATTTGTCAATTGCATAGACTTTGTTTCTCTCTGATGTGTTGTTTAATTTGATTATGACACGATGTGCTATAGAACCTGTTTCTCTCAGATGTGCATTAGAGTACCATATGGAAATCATTTAAATGTTTTTTAGTTTTTCAAGTGCAGACAACGTTTCAATTACTACTGGATCTATTAGCAATTGATAAGATTGTCTAGCACTCTTTGGGTAAATTCGTTTTTCCGTTTACGATAAATTATTTAAGGAGCAATACGTTTTTGTTCTAATGCATGATCGTTTTCACAATCGTCATCATTATCATCATCATCATTAGTCAGCAGTATTAATAGTAATCATTTAACTGACCGATCGCGTAATCATCAATAATGTTTATCATTAAATATCATCATTTTTAGTATTATCATAAACTTCCATGAAGACCATCAACTTATCATATCATCATCATCATCGTTTTTACATAATATCATAGTAAATTTTCATAAACACAATCAACTCATCATATCATCTTTATCATCGTATGTTATCATTATCATAATCATCAGCATCATCGTTTTTATCATAGTAAATTTTCACTTGATAAACACAATCAATATAACATATCATCCTTATGATCGTGTTTAATCATTATCATAATCATCAGCATCATCGTTTTTATCATAGTAAATTTTCACTTGATAAACACAATCAATAAACAATCGACATATCATAATATAATCATCATCATCTTCCTCATAATCAACATGTCATCAACGTTTTACATTCAAGATTTTCTTCGATAAAATCGATAAAGTTATACATTGCATGTGCCAGAGTAAAAATTGCGTGCAACGCCGGTTTAAACAACAAGCAATTTAATTCAAACTAATTACTTCTGTTAACGCGTTAATGAGTGTCTTCTGTAGCTGCCACATGCAAAAACTTAAACAACACTAGAAATCTGGCAAAGGAAGTAATACTAGTTAATACCTTTTTTCTGATTTTCCTCAATAAAAACATCCGGCTTTGGTAGACAACTATATGTGCAAACATAACTTTTGATACTGTTGTTTTTGTTCGTCGGAGGGCTAAAGCTCGAAACGTCTATATAATGTTTACAATTATTAGTTTATATATTATATATATTTTTATAATCATTTATAATTAATTGTTACAAATTTATTTCATTCTATTACCTATCGTTTATATCAAACACCGACGCAGCCTATACTAGTTTACTCGTTAGTTTCTATTTCTATTTTTTACGGTGTTACAAATTTCATTATATTGCCTATCGTTTAGGCAAACACCGACGCAGCCTATACTAGTTTACTGGCTAGTTTCCAACTATATATGCGTTAATAACAAGATTAATTTATACTTCAAGTTGTTTATTGTTATGAATATTCAATAAGGTAATCCCCATGCAATCGTTTGTTTTTCTTGGATAGTATTGTACATATAGTAGATCATGCAAGTGTACATTGAGAAACTCAGTTGCACGGAATAGGCAGATGGTTTTTGGAAAATTGAACAAACAAAAATTGTTTGTTCATTTTTTGAAAACCTTACACGCAAGAAAGACATACATGCAATTAAAAGATGATGTAAAATCAGTAAAACTGATTAAATGAACTGGATCTCATCAATTCTGAAAATGACTATCATCGAAAACGTTCGAAACGTTCTCTTTACTCCTAAATATTATACTTGATAGAATTTTATTGAGCATAACATAAATGCAAAAAAGATAATGAAAATTATAATGAGAATAATTATAATTAAAAAATATAATGAATATTTGATAGTACTTATAGATAAATAAATGAAACGAAGGGAAAACCCCCAGCTCGAGATATTTTGGACTTGAACGACGATTCAATGAACTTTTGAAGTCGTGAAGTTGAGCGTCGTCCCTAATGGCTTCTAAACATATGTAAAGCCCGCACTGACCAATTATCATTTCGAGGGAGGGGAGCCTCGACATATTAAAAAAAGTTTATTTGATGCTTTACATTTTCAAGAATTGTTTTATTTTATTGACGATAATTGTCATATCATGTTGTAAATATTGTTGTATATTGATTTTTAAAAGTTTTCTGAGTTTTAGTTTCGATTTTTCTAACCGAAAAAAAATCATTCGTACCCTACTCTACTGAGGCAGGTTTTGGTGCGCAACATTTTCCTGTCATGGGTTATGCTAACAACTTGAGCTTGTTAGCTTCCCACTGATTGGCTAGTTGTATTTTCTTGTATAATCTAGTCAGTATTATTATCAGCATTTTTACCATCGTTATATATCATTGTTATTATAATTTTCATGATTTCATTATCAACTAGATATCAACTATAATAAATAGCTACGCGCAACATGTACTTTTTTATATCAAGTTATTCATGAGTTTTTCAAAATAATATTTTACACTAGCACTCAACAAGATAGATGCTTTAGATAGATGCTTTTATAAAATAAATTACATTGCAGCTAAAGCTGAATTGCGTAAATATAACATATAATAATTATGGAACATTGGATAATAAGATAAAATATGCTTGAATATATACATATTTACAAATATACATAGAATATTGATATAATTCGTATAAAACTGTATAAACTGTATAATTTAATTTGCATTGTTGTAATTTAATGCCCCTGCTATAAGGAAGCTAGTTTTATAACGGTTGGTTTTGCATATAGGGACTGCAAAAAGTCTTTGCTTCCGCAGCGAGATATTTAGTTCCTTTCATCTAAAGGGTATCAGGTGGTGTAGTTTATCGTCCTTGTTAGATACTATTTTCTGAAAGAAGTTTGTACAGTTCCTTTGTCTACATTAGTAGACAGTCAACAAGTTTCAATCTTTACGCAAAAACAGCAACAACTACCGCTTTAAAACTGATACTATTATTCTCTACCATTATTCTTTATTATTCTTTAAATAATTATTCTCAACCTCCAATGGATGTCCAATGGAAGTTTACTTTTACATTGTTGACAAAAAGTGGGAATAATATATGGGAATAGTCACTGACAACACAGATCCATAATACCGCGAAATAATGAAGTACTTTACAAATTATTCCGCTTCTACCCACAAGTGTATCTTATTGCACTTAATAACAGCTTATACCGTGACTGTTTTTTATGTCAAATAGCTATTAACGTTAACTGGCGTGGTTTTTATACATTGAACACTTAAATTGACTATCCCCTAAAGCAACATATGCTGCGAGAAAGCTTATGTGATCAATCAATACCGTGGCTGGTTTCCAATAAGGGCGTAACAACCTAAAACAACAAGCAATAATAATAATAATAATAATTTCATACATCACTCCTTACATGATATATATAAATAACAAAAGATATATATACATTTTATGAGTAAAGATTTTGAAACACATAAAGTAGTAAAAAAGAGTCTGAATAAGTATATAAGATTCTTGTTCTTGCGTGATGGCTCCGAAACGTCAGAACAAGAATCTTATATATTTATTCAGTCTCTGTTTTACTACTTTATACATAAATTATAAATTATATTTATTATTGTTAGCATATATAATATTGTATTTTAGCACATAATTCAGCTCTTGGCTGCTAGGTGTACGTATTTAAATAAACGATCTATCTATCTATCTATGTTGTTTTTTTGCTATAAGATTATACAATATTCAATGATATAACTATAAGCACAAGCACCACTTTCTATAATAAAAGGGGAACTAGTTATACTGATGTATAATCTAAAATTTATCTCATAAATTTGAGGCCATGGAATATGTGTTAGGTTAGCGGCAAAAGAAGACAGTTATTCACAATTTCAAAAAGCTTCAAAAGCTGCACAAACAAGAGAACCGACAGTAGCACTAATTTGGGTTTGCTGTATTGGTTTAATTCTAACAAATAATTGATTGAAAATAACTAATTATTTTATCGGGTTTTCGATGTGCTCTCTCTTGAGACTCGACTGAGACAAATTCCATATCTCCGCGCGCGCATGTATGATTCTCTATATATAACAATGCATTATGATAACAATATATACCTATTTCAATAATCGTTGTCGCAGCCGAAGCTACGGTCCACACTCTGAAGCCTGCAAAGGATGTCGGTTATATGGACTTAATTTGTGATTCATGGCACGCTTTTCAAATAAATATTTCTATTTATATCTACCACAACAACAACTTGTTATGGTCAAATAACACAAATACGTATAATCAAAATATGCTATGGATATATCGATAACAAGAGAAGAAATACCGACATCCTTTGCAGACTTCAGAGTGTGGACTGTGGCTTTGCTTGCGACAACGATTTTTGAAATAGGTGTTATATATATGCATGATTAATGATGAAGATAATGGTCAACTACCGTTGCTTTTGAACTGTTTACACTATCCCTTAAAACTTTTAAGACGTTTATTCGGAGGGAAAGCTGCACAAACTAAGAACCGACAGGTGCAATTTTGTTTTTCTGCTCATAAAAACAAGTAAAAAAAAAGACTGGTGAAGGTGTGTTGCATTAATACATGTTTTTGTTGTTGATTATTGTATGCTGCATGTTGCTTACCAAGATTCAAATATGTTATATTTATATGTAAATAACATCGGCACATAATAGAATATACTAGAAACCCTGTACCCTGGTCCCATAGGTTTTCTTTTGTTTCCGAGCACCACAGGAGAAACAATAGAAAACCTCTCTGCCTCTGGGACCAGGGTAGAAACCCTGCAGACAAATAGTAAAATTTTGGGAAAATTCCATATTGTTGTGCATGACATTTCGCTGTATAAATTGGTCATGCTGATGTGGGCTCCTGTCTTTGGACGAAGTTTAATAAATAAATAAATATTGTCAAAACTCAAAATGTAGCAAATTCTTCAGAATAACTAATTAGATAACAGCGCATGCCTTTAACATTTTTGGGCAATTTCCCTGTATTATGAACAGAGGCTTTTTGGATATTGTATATATACTGTTGCAGGCGACCATTCATCTTAAAACACCTTTCACAGTATTGTCAAAACTTAAAATTAATAGCAAAATAATACTTCAGAATAAGTAATTAGATAACAATGCGAGCCTTTTAAATTTTTGCGCATTTTGCTTGTTGTAACAGGGTTTATTTCGATATTGTATATAGTATGGCAGACGACCATTGCCTCACTCTTTATAACACCTTTCAAAGTTTTGTCAAAATAAAACTTAAAATATATCAAACACTTCAGAATATTAAAGTAATTAGCTATAGATCACAACGCGGGCCTTTAACATTTTTGCGCATTTTTCGTGTTGTAACAGGGCCGTTTATTTCGATATTGTATATAGTATGGCAGACGACCATTGCCTCACTCTTTAAAACACCTTTCACAGTATTGTCAAAGTAGTATGCGAGTACCAATCCTACGCCACCCGCACCGGCGGTGCGCCGGTGCAACCCAGAAACAAAGGAAATTCCTCATATTTCAAATTCCTTAGCATGCGTCGAACAAAAGAAGACGCGGCGTCCTTTTGCAGAACAAAGGAAATTCTCGGCTCTAGGATTAAATGTGGCGTCCTATTTCGCTAAACAAAAGAAATTCTTCATATCTAAAACTCCTAAGCGTCATTTTTAAAATTCCTTTAATAATAGCGGTTTTTCTAACTACAAACATGCGCGTCACCAAATGCAAATCTTTTGTGTTTAGTTCATTGACAAAAGAAATGCTTGATATTGAAGTCAACAAACAAAAATTGTGTTATATCAGTATTTCTTACTGATAGAACACGAGAACGACGGCCATTTAATAGCTTTTTTTTTTTTTTTTGTGATATTTATTATGATAATGTGTTTTTACAGTCTTGGCGCGTGCCGCGTCACCACCTGCAAATCTATTGTTTAGTTCATAGACAAAATAATTTTTTTTTGTTTTTGAAGTAAAATTGCAATGCTTGCCTATAAATCGAGAAATAAACAAACAAAATTATGGCGTTAGATATTCCTTACTGATATAACAAAAATAGACTACGCAGTTCTTTCTTTTTAAACAATAATAAGTGTGCCGAATTAAACAATAACACATCGTAGCTAGGTATAGTCAATTAAAGGTTGAATGAGTACATTTGTAAACATTGAGTAATTCAACGGGTTTTATTAGCTTTTCTTAATTAAACTTTAACTAACCTTAAAGTTAAAACTTTTAAAACAGTTTTTGCGATTAGTTTTTGGAGCAATTACTAATCTTACTGATATAACAAGAGAACGAAGAACTTCTTACTTTTCAAACACTAATATTATAATAATGAGTTTGTACAATTAGTCTGGGCGCGTGCCTATTGTTTAACTTATCCTTGTACATGTTTTGTTTGTTTATCAAATTTAAATCATTAAATGAGTTTGAGCAGTTTGTATTCTATATATAATGCTATATAACTTTTAACATATCCGATAATTGAAAGTATCCATTATATTTCTTCGACTGGCTTTTCTCCCGACTGCGTTAAGTCTGTCAGCCTCGTAGAGGCATATCTTGTAATGATGAAAATATTATATATTCTGCAAACCAAAGTGGGTTCATAGCTCAGAGAGCTTTCTTTGATTTTCTCTTTACGTTTCGAGGTCTACTGATCTTTTTCCGTCTTTGGACTTGTTGTGGCTTTCTTGGTAAAGATGGTTCATAAACAATGCTATCTTCATACTTTAATTTATTCTTCTCTTTAGAGTCGAGATAGACAACCACTTTTACTTTCGGCTGAAGTTTTGCTTCTTGTAGGCATTTCCTTCGTTCAATGTGATCTAATTGATGTACATCAGTTAGATGATTTGATAGTTTCACCAAGTATTTCGCTCCACAATCAGGGATAGGACAATCACGACAGACTCGATTGACCATGTTGATACTTTGACGTTCTCTTGGAAAAGACGACGTTTACCCCAAATGTTCACATTTATCGAGGTTTAAGGCAAGGATGAGCAGGACAAAACCCAGGATGAGCAGGACAAAACCCAGGATGATGAGGACAAACCCAGGATGATGAGGACAAACCCAGGATGACAAGGACAAACGGGATTAAATTCAACTTGTTGTGTATTCCCCTAGCCTATTGTGCTGACATTGCAGTTTTCTCTTTGAGTTTGTCAACATCCCCAGACTTGCCCCGCGATTCCACCAATACAAATACGGAGTTATTCATACATATATGGCATACTTTTTAAAAACATTTATTGAGGATAAGATATAATAAAGGAGACGACAGCTTATATAGTCATTTGAAAAGGGAACGCTATAAGAGAACCATGTCTCATTCCGACTCCGGCTATGAAGATGAAAGTTTGCATAGTGATGAGGAAAGTATCCAGGAAAGCGATGACTCTTCTGAAGACAGTCATGAAGAGGATGAGCTGGATGATGGGGTCGAAGTGAACGTCTGGGAAAGACTTCAAAGCGAAGCGGTCAAAAGGCATGAAGACGAATGGGAAGATTTGGTACAGAAATATAAGCAAAATGGGGATAGTGATGAAATAGCAAAAGTTAAAGCGAGTAATGCCGTGGTTCCTACTTTCAGAAAAGAACTCAGGGAGGTTCTATTTGAGCACCTAAAATGGATGCACTATTTGAAAAAGGATTCTCTTTATAAAAAAGTTATGACTACCAAGAAAAACCTAATTGATATGGAAGACTATAGCTGGGAAGAAGCAACTGAATCAGCCATAAACCAAAGAAAGTTTTTGCTCAACAAACTGTTTTCGAAACAAGAAGTTCCTATACAAAGTCCGGTGAATTTTGACACTTTTAACCCACATGATTGCAAATTTCACAGATGATTATGTTATCGTGTACAAGCATAATGTGTATCTTTAATAAAAATATATATTCATAAACGGTAAAGTCTAGTCTTGTTTGATTTTTAAAACGTATGCCATATGTATGAATAACTCCGTATTTGTATTGGTGGAATCGCGGGGCAAGTCTGGGGATGTTGACAAACTCAAAGAGAAAACTGCAATGTCAGCACAATAGGCTAGGGGAATACACAACAAGTTGAATTTAATCCCGTTTGTCCTTGTCATCCTGGGTTTGTCCTCATCATCCTGGGTTTGTCCTCATCATCCTGGGTTTTGTCCTGCTCATCCTGGGTTTTGTCCTGCTCATCCTTGCCTTAAACCTCGATAAATGTGAACATTTGGGGTAAACGTCGTCTTTTCCAAGAGAACGTCAAAGTATCAACATGGTCAATCGAGTCTGTCGTGATTGTCCTATCCCTGATTGTGGAGCGAAATACTTGGTGAAACTATCAAATCATCTAACTGATGTACATCAATTAGATCACATTGAACGAAGGAAATGCCTACAAGAAGCAAAACTTCAGCCGAAAGTAAAAGTGGTTGTCTATCTCGACTCTAAAGAGAAGAATAAATTAAAGTATGAAGATAGCATTGTTTATGAACCATCTTTACCAAGAAAGCCACAACAAGTCCAAAGACGGAAAAAGATCAGTAGACCTCGAAACGTAAAGAGAAAATCAAAGAAAGCTCTCTGAGCTATGAACCCACTTTGGTTTGCAGAATATATAATATTTTCATCATTACAAGATATGCCTCTACGAGGCTGACAGACTTAACGCAGTCGGGAGAAAAGCCAGTCGAAGAAATATAATGGATACTTTCAATTATCGGATATGTTAAAAGTTATATAGCATTATATATAGAATACAAACTGCTCAAACTCATTTAATGATTTAAATTTGATAAACAAACAAAACATGTACAAGGATAAGTTAAACAATAGGCACGCGCCCAGACTAATTGTACAAACTCATTATTATAATATTAGTGTTTGAAAAGTAAGAAGTTCTTCGTTCTCTTGTTATATCAGTAAGATTAGTAATTGCTCCAAAAACTAATCGCAAAAACTGTTTTAAAAGTTTTAACTTTAAGGTTAGTTAAAGTTTAATTAAGAAAAGCTAATAAAACCCGTTGAATTACTCAATGTTTACAAATGTACTCATTCAACCTTTAATTGACTATACCTAGCTACGATGTGTTATTGTTTAATTCGGCACACTTATTATTGTTTAAAAAGAAAGAACTGCGTAGTCTATTTTTGTTATATCAGTAAGGAATATCTAACGCCATAATTTTGTTTGTTTATTTCTCGATTTATAGGCAAGCATTGCAATTTTACTTCAAAAACAAAAAAAATTATTTTGTCTATGAACTAAACAATAGATTTGCAGGTGGTGACGCGGCACGCGCCAAGACTGTAAAAACACATTATCATAATAAATATCACAAAAAAAAAAAAAAAAGCTATTAAATGGCCGTCGTTCTCGTGTTCTATCAGTAAGAAATACTGATATAACACAATTTTTGTTTGTTGACTTCAATATCAAGCATTTCTTTTGTCAATGAACTAAACACAAAAGATTTGCATTTGGTGACGCGCATGTTTGTAGTTAGAAAAACCGCTATTATTAAAGGAATTTTAAAAATGACGCTTAGGAGTTTTAGATATGAAGAATTTCTTTTGTTTAGCGAAATAGGACGCCACATTTAATCCTAGAGCCGAGAATTTCCTTTGTTCTGCAAAAGGACGCCGCGTCTTCTTTTGTTCGACGCATGCTAAGGAATTTGAAATATGAGGAATTTCCTTTGTTTCTGGGTTGCACCGGCGCACCGCCGGTGCGGGTGGCGTAGGATTGGTACTCGCATACTACTTGTCAAAACTCTAAATATAGCAAATACTTCAGATTTAATAAGTTATTAGATAACGTGGGCCAAAAATGTTTCCTTTTGATTTCAGTTTTTCGATATTGTTTTTGTTATTCAAGACAGTGACTATATTTTCTCCTATAAATGACAGGTTTTTATTCATAACTACTGCGTCTAATATTAATATGATAGTATTATCATATCTAGCTGCGTCAGAATTACTGCAGAACTCCTCGACAACTAGTTAACTTTTTGTGGAACAGTTTTAGTTCTGATCCACTATATTTTCTCCTAAAAGTGACAGGTTTTTATTCATAACTCGATCTAAATATAAGAATTACTACATAACTCCTCGGCGACTACTTAACATTTTTTGGAACAGTTTTCTGTTGTTGTAGAAAACCGCTTAAAAACACCTCAAGGTTTTTATTGATGAATAACTGAACTATTAATCTTTGCAATTTGTTTCCAGTTCTTGTAAGTCTTTCATGCAGATCTTGTTTCTCAGCTGTTGTAGACAACCACTATTAAGACGTCACCTCTAAGCTTTAACTCATTAGTCTTAATACATTAATGGCTCGGCATAAGTAGTTGTTAGTCGTGTACGTGCCTCTAAGTTTTGCATTTGTTTGTTTTTTCTTTTGTTTTTAGATGGGAGAGGAACAGGGATTAAAATATCCTTCCTCACAAATTTTATACAATTTTCTTCCTCCTCCCTATTTTTTTCGACCATTTCTCCCTCCTCCCTGATTTTGTTTGCTTTTTCTAAATGATATCTATTAAGGCTATGCATTAGAGTGCAAACGTCTTTGAACTATTTAGTAGTTTAGTTGTATTTCATAGACAATCTGTTCGCATAAAATTGGCCCAAATAATATTACAATCAGTCCAATAAGACTTTAATAATTAATTAGGTAAAATCGACCTTCTTCCTCTTTCATTTACATTTTAATTCTCCCTCCTCCCTCTATTTTTCACCTCTTTTTCTCCCTCCTCTCTGTTTATTTTAGCTGCATGTTTCTCCCTCCTCCCTGATCTGTTCTTCTCCTCTCTTTTTACTATTTATCGTTCAATATTGTTCCTGCTGTTTCAAACGACTGGTACATTAGGCTTTTATTCACAATTCTAAATATAGGTATTACTGAAGAATAAGTAATTAGGTCGATGTGTACGTGCACATTTTAAATGTTAAAACATTTTGGCACAGCAGTTTTACCATTGTGACATTTTGGCACAGCAGTTTTCAATTGTCACATTTTGGCACAGTAGTTTTCTATTGTCACTGTTTCTCTCCTAATTTGAATACTTATAACCTAAGGGCTCAATTGTCGGCTCGGGCGACAAGTGAACAGAGTTTGTTTGAAGTGTTGTTCTCTCCCATGACACTAGGGCTTTTCACCGGGTTGTCCGGTTTACCTCCTTGCAATTTTGTCCTTGCACAAGAGCAGAGTTGTGTGTCAGTTGTGGAGGTACTGGAAGTGGGTCTGAGTCTGAAGATTCCATTAATACATCCTCGGGATCCCAGTGGTAATCTTCTGTCGCTCGTTTCTCGCTCCCAGAATAAATACCCCTGGGAACGTAGTCTGTTGGAGCTTGTTCCGGAAGTCAAAATTCAAACTTATTTAACGACTTTCTTTGAATGGTTATCTTGATTTTCATTGGTCGACCTAATAAGGTCGACCAATCAGGAAAGAGCTGAATTTTGACTTCCGGAACAAGCTCCAACAGACTACGTTCCCCGGGGTATTTATTCTGGGAGCGAGAAACGAGCGACAGAAGATTACCCCTGAGTTCCCGAGGATGACTTAAAAACTATAAAATATACTATAAAAAGCTTGTTAGATGTAGATAAATGTCGAATGTTTACGCATTGTGTTTGTCGCTAGCTGCTATGTTATCCTTGGATTTAACACAGCCTTCGCCTCGATTCCGTGCTATATGCGAGCCCGCCGTGCAAAGTCCAGCGGTAATAGACAAAAAAAGCAGGAATTCGAAACTGAACACTTTTGTCAGCTGGCCAAATATATTCTCACTCATTAAGGTGCCAAAAAATGGTAATAAAGTATGTACGTGTCCCAAGTACGTTCATAACATTTAATAATTTATTTTATTTGTTTTAAAAACTTTCAATACGTTACCTCCAACTGACATATACTTCCAAAAACAGGGCCACAGGGCTCTATTTAGAATTAGCTATGCTAAAGTAGATACCCTGTATAAATATTGATTAAATGAAAAAATAAAAATAAAACACTTTCATAACTGAACAGTTAGATATTAAACAGCAATAGGTGGACGTAGTGTTTACAAGTGTTGGTATTGTGATGCTAATTTGCCAACCATTTTCCAATAGATTTTGTAATTTTCTTTGTTCTAATGACAATGGTTGGTTGGCAAAATCATGATAAAATTGGTCACTGTACGTCCACCTATTACATAAATATATAGACCGAATACCAATATAGCCGCCACTTCATATACACCTATTTCAAAAATCGTTGTCGCAGCTGAAGCTACAGTCCACACTCTAAAGCCTGCAAAGGATGCTGGTTGCATGGACTTAATTTGTGATTTATTACTTGTGTTTTTAAAGAAATATTTGTATTCATATCTACCACAACAACAACTTGTTAAGGTCATATATAAATGTACAACCAAAATATTCTATGAATAAATCGATAAAAAGAGAAAAAATACCGACATCCCTTGCAGGCTTCAGAGTGTGGACTGCAGCTTTGATTGCGACAACGATTTTTGAAATAGGTGTATCATATTTCATTCGTTACTTAATTGACAACCACATCAAATTATAGATTATAATGACAATGACATCAACAAAGGTAAACAGTTTGAGACAAAAAAATTAAATTCTTGAGGAGTTACGAGAATTTCAAAAGTGTGAATAACGTCACAACGAGGCCAGCAAAGAAACAGTTCACTGAATACATACAAATCTAGTCTGTAATTTTGATTCCAAATAGCTTCACTTTAATTACATCTATATAAGCAATAACACTTTCCAAAAATATAGATTTCTGCTTGCTTTTTCTGATGGTGGTACTTATTTTTCACGATCAGTTTTTATTTGTGAAAGTCCTATTGGCATTCGGTCAATAATAATATGCAAGTTGGAAAAGGTTGTAACGCATGCAGGTAGCTCATGTTGAAGTAAAAAGGTTCAAACGACATTCCTTCTGCCTTATGTACAACTAATTCAAAAAGGGTCGGACGGGGCGAACGGTGATTGGCGATTACACGACCGAAAGGAACTATGGTAATACGAATTCCTTCTTATTCGTTTCTAAATTACCCAAACAATGCCTCCACCGTTCAGCCAAACCTTCGATACACCCATCTAAGGACATCAACAAGAAGACAAAAAGAATCGAAGGTTCAAAAGTACCAATATATGAGATGAGATCAACTTTATTTAGGCACGCTAGCCTATTCAATAAACAAATACTGATTTCCGATAGGGGGTGGGGGTGGACAAACTAATATACAATATACAATATATACAATGATATAACTATATGCACTAATTGCTATGATAAAATGTTCATAAAAGGGAACTAGTTATATGTATAATCTAAAATTTATGGCCATGGGACTTTTGTAAGGTAATTAGCGGCAAAAAAATACAGGAAGTCGCAATTTGTAAAACCTCTCTGTAAAGAATTCCATAGCTTGGCTCCACTGTAGCTGATACTTTTTTATATATACACCTATTTCAAAAATCGTTGTCGCAAACAAAGCCACAGTCCACACTATGAAGCCTGCAAAGGATGTCGGTATTTCTTCTCTTGTTATCGATTTATTCATAGCATATTTTGATTGTACGTGTTTGTGTTATATGACCATAACAATTTGTTGCAGTTGTAGATATGAATATAAAAAATTCTTTAAAAACGTGCAATAAATCACAAATTAAGTCCATATAACCGACATCCTTTGCAGGCTTCAGAGTGTGGACCGTAGCTTCGGCTGCGACAACGACTTTTGAAATAGGTGTATATCCTTTAGTAAATCAACACTAACAGTGAGCGTGGGCTACCTGTGGTGCAAATATCGAAGTTCTGGCGGATGTGACCATGAATGTTGTTGTTATTATGCCCATCTTAGTTCCTGTATTAGAAGTAATTTACCTGTACGTGTGGCGCCATAGTGGTTTGTTTGTTGTATTTGATAGCGGAATCAGTTAACACTTTAGCATAGTATACTGACTAATTTGGTCTTGCGGGCTGCCTTCACATGCAACTTTTCAGCTGTCAAAATGAAAATCGCTGTTTACAAAAGCAATTTCAACAATTTCTGATTGTTTGGCTTCAACTCTTAACTTACCGCTAAAAGGATTTTTCTCCAACAGGGAACGTTTCAGCGGTTTTAACCTTAATGTTAAAACCGCTGATATTTTTGTGTTCTTGTGAGAAAAATCAGTTTTAAGTTTCATTAATAAACACTTCTCGATTTAAGATTATTTATCAGTTCAGCACCACAACAAGTAAAACAAATCAGAGTAACTCTGGTGATGAATTGTCATCTAAGTTGCCGTCCTTGATTTCAGTTCTACAGTTTTGAAACTAAGTTATTTGAATATTTGAGCAGAGTTATGTTCCAAAACTGAATATTAACTTAGAGGTAGTGCCGAGTCTCCCCAATTTGTAGGGCACTCGTGTTCAGTTATATAGCACTCGTGTCTGCATGCTAAATACATTGAGGCGCTAAAAAAACAGTTTTATAACTGAACTATTTGAATATTCGAATATTTGAGCAGAGTTGTATGCCAAAAGTATTAAACTTAGAGGTATAGTGTGAGTCTCCCCAATTAGTAGGGTACTTGTGTACAGTTTTGAATTCGCCATAGTACCACGGGAAAATAATTCCTCTGGCACCCAGGGTACTTGAATACTGATTTGAGTGAGAAAAAAATCTTAAACTAGAAATGTGCCATAAATACGTTATTATTATTATTATTATTATTATTATTATTATTATTATTATTATTATTATTATTATTATTATTATTATTATTATTATTATTATTGTTGTTGTTGTTGTTGTTGTTGTTGTTGTTGTTGTTGTTGTTATTATTATTAACGTAGAGGTAGTAAGTGTGAATTAATATAGAACACTTGTGTCTGCATCAGCTAAATACATTTAGACGTTTAAAAGTGATATATTTATTTTCCTCAGCTTGTTTCAGCGAGTTCTGTTTACTAACATGATCTTTCACTTTGACTATTTGTAACGTATCATAGTTAATAGAGGGTATTATCTTATTCTTATTCGTTTGATATTTTTACAGAACTACCTATGTTGAATTGCCTGTGGTGATTGTAACCGTGGGAGACACAGCTCTAAGTGCTACCAAACACAGGTAACCCAACCATTCAAATATTGGTGGAAATTTGCCGGATTTTTGTCTATACATTTCAATTTAATTCCTAAAGAACTCGGTGTTGATCTTTGGTTTAGTATATGTTTCTTTTCTCAGAGAGTACTTTGTAATTTTGCGTACTAATTGACAACAAGAGTCAAAAAGTGAATGTTCTTCAACGTATAATGATACCGACAAAATAAAGATATCGGTGTTCATTTTTCGATGAAAAAGAACTAAATAGACTCCGTCCTGTACTCTTTTTACCCCTGCAAAACTTCAATCAAGATCTTTGCTAAACTGCAATCTTGGCAAAAACTAGTGAGACACTTTTACGGTTTTCTCTATTTTGACTTTTACCTATACGTCAGTTTCGCTATAATCCTCCCCTCCCCCTCCATGCAATGTTGTTTTCCTTGACTGACACTGAGACCAAAATTGTGTAGTGGGGGAGGGAGAGTGGTTTTAACAACAAATTGAAGCACAAAAAGCACGCGCATTACGGTAAAGTCTAGTGTCCCTTTTTGAAGCAGTTGTGTCACTTAGGTTTTGAGGTTTCAAATGTAGGATAAAACGTGAGTGCTAGCAAACGTGTATATTATATAACAATACTACATAAATAAATAAAGATCGCGGGTGGTTTATTGTCGATAAAAAAACGAAAATATATCCCGCCCTTCTCCGATCCATGAGGAGAAAAACTTAGACCGAGGTGTACTTATCCTTATCGGTAAATCGAAACACTAGCAAGTAATATAAACTAGTATAGGCTGCGTCGGTGTTTTATATAAACGATAGGTAATAGAATAAACTTTATAACAACATAAAAAATGTTGACTTAACTTTACTGACGTTTCGTGCTTTAGCCCTTCGTCGGGGTAAAATAGTTAGACTAAGCGAGATACTGGTTATCGGTAAATCATGCAACTTCGCCCTTTTCCCTTTACCTTATGCCCTTCCCCTGGCCCTCCAAATATAGTCCAAGGTCTTTGATAAACATCAGGTCATAAATAGAGAAAGATAAGGAGTTTTATCATGAATAAATCATCCTCGCCCTTTTCCCTTTACCTTATGCCCTTCCCCTGGCCCTCCACATATTGTCCAAGGTCTCTGATAAACAGGTCATAAATAGAGAAAGATAAGGAGTTTCATCATGAATAAATCATCCTCGCCCTTTTCCCTTTACCTTATGCCCTTCTCCTGATATTCCACATATTGTCCAAGGTCTTTGATAAACAGGTCATAAATAGAAAAACGTGAATCATTTCCTTAGTTGAACAAATAAAGAAAGATAAGGAGTTTCATCATCAATAAATCAGCCCCGCCCTCCACCCACCAACTGCCCCTCCACAAAACCAAGAATGTCTCAGTTTTAGTTAAAATACAAGGTCCAAGTCCGGCTCGGAATTAAATTTCTCAATACGACTCTGTTGACAAAGCAAATTCAATCCTGAAACATCAGTAAAGTTATAAGTCAACATTTTTAACGGTGTTACAAATTTATATTGCCTAGCATACAGTAAAAACCCCACGTATAAGAACCTAAAATTTAAGAACCTGTCAGGCTGAGATTTAATTTTTTTGAGCCATGTGCAAAAGCATTGACCTGTATGTAAATACAATAATGACAATGACAATGACAATGACAATTTTTTATTTTCACCTTACATTTTACAAATTAATATACATATAATAAATTATCCTTATATAGGAGGAAAGGTGTTGTAATGATGAAGAGAGTGATGCTAATAGAACCTAGATAGCCTGATTTCAAGTTAAGCACCATTTATATAAGAACCTGTTCAGACTGACTTTGAAAAATCTAGGTTCTATACGCGGGATTTTATTGTATTCGAATTGGCTATAAATCGAATTGACCCTAAGCTAGTAGATTTCTATAAATATACTGATCATGAATTTCAAGTAGCAAATTTTTCAAGTCGCGCGCGCCGATAACACACCCTCGGCTCTTCATTATTATTAGTATCTGAGCTATGCACTGAAGTGCTCGAGGAAATTAAAAATTGTCGATTAGATTTTTATCAGTTTGATGTGGAGATAACCTTGTCTTTGAAGAGCATTTTTACGCTATATAGGACGAAAACAATCATTTTCTTATTACTAAAATAAGTACTTATTATTTCCGCAATGAATTGACCCTTTGTATGCTCTCACTGTGGACAGCTCCGTCTTTGTTCGATTCGAACAGTACGTACCAATCCAGTTTTATGCTCTCTAGCCCTCTGCACTATTTTTGATAAATGGCGCATTTGCACAGGGAACGCCTCAATTCAGAGGAAATTCAAATGTGTTTACTATTGTTAAGTGGATATATTTTTTCGAGCTTTACTTGAAATTTGTGATTATTTTTAAAACATATCAAGGCTTAGCCTGTGCAAATGCGTACAGCGGTGCTAAATAAAGTGAAACTGCACAATCTCGTAAAGAGAGCCTGTGATTTATAGGTCAGCGCCTTCTCTTTCATATATATATTACAAGGTTATAGTACCAAAAGGGGCTTCCGTTAAAAAAAATTGTTGTGGATTTTTTTTCTGATTTTCTGTCAGAAATATTTTATCCAATGTGGGTGGATCTGATTGAGTTAACGCGGGTCATTAATGATGAAACCACATCCTACTTCGATTCACGCAAATAACACTGAAAGAATGCATACAATTCCAAATATTCCAAATCCTTTATTGAACAACTAACTTCAACAGAATCAACTCTTATTATCCTTATGAAGATGATGATATGGCTTGTCGAAAAGTTAAAAAAACAGAATTTAAATAGCCTGAATTGGCCTTTTCAAAAACGAGTAAAGGACTGGGTACTAGTTTCCCTTATTAATGTAATTAAGAAATGAACCTCATAATTCAATAAAGGAGATCAAGATATATAAGATTCCTGAGATTTGGTGCTTTTGGTTGGATATTGAGTGAGTTACAGCCATTTAAAACTGCCCAAATATATCTACAAAGGAATGTATGGATTGGAAGGACAGGCGTCCTTCCAACCCATACATTTCCTTCTATTTTTAGGCATTTTTATGAGGGTGTATCCGGTTGGTCAAAATACAACCATTTGCAACAATTTCTTAATTACATGAATTAGGGAAACTAGCCCTAGTCCTTTATCCGTGTTGGAAAAGGCAACTTTAAATCAGGTACACTGGCAAAGTAGCTTTAGCTTTCCCCTAAGCAATATTGATTGGTCTTTCATATATGAGAACAGTTTCACATGCCAAAAATTCAAATTTTTATTGAACTTTTCATTTATAAAAAAATGCGAGTAAACTAGTATAGGCTGCGTCGGTGTTTGTTATAAACGATAGGTAATAGAATGAAAGTTGTAACACCGTAAAAATGTTGACTTAACTTTACTGACGTTTCGAGCTTTAGCCCTTCGTCGGAGTAAAAATTATAAAATACAGCTATGTACCAAGTTATTTTTGTACCAGATTGTAGTTCAACCTGCAGCCGTAGTTAATTCAATCCACTTGACTGGCAACAGAATGACATGAATTAAATATATAGCCACTCCGTGTCCTATTTTTTTGCACATACATGTCTGATCTCTTAGATATTTCTAGTGGTTTTGGATGTGTTGTGAAGATAAGCGATTGACCAACCGCATTTGATCCATTGTGGTTATATAAGTCAGGACCTTTGTGGTCAACCAACGTTTATGTTTTAGTCCTAGCACATTTTTAGCTATTTAGTTATTTGTTAGGGCCAGTATAGGGCCAGTATACTGTACTTGTAATTTTCTACTTGTAAATTGTAATCTCTTGCAAGTTCTAGGTGCAATAACAACGTTGTTGTTGTTGATGATGTTGTTTTGGTGTTGTTGTTTATTTCATGTTGCATTCTCTTCTTTTAATTTGTTTTCTTGAAAACACTGACCAAAACATTGCAATATGTTTTCTGTATATAATTTATCATAGATTTACTTATTATTAATCTCTCTCTTTATAAATATATTTATATGTATAAATATATATGTAAATCAAAACTGAATATATTTATATAGTGCGCCTTTTAATCTACACTACATGCTTTTTTCCCCCTAATATATCAGTAGATTTGTTGATTCTTAAGCCATCTTTCTCTACACATATGTGTATATATAATTTGTTTTATTAACATGCACGGTGTTGCGCTTTATAATATATCCTATACATGTATTTATCCACTTATATATCATAGATTTATTGATTCTTCAATTCTCTCTCTCTCTCTCTTTCTCTCTACACATATATGTATATATAGTTTGTTTTATTAACATGCACGGTGTTGCGCTTTATAATATATCCTACATGCATTTATCCACTTATATATCATAGTTTATTGATTCTTCAATTCTCTCTCTCTCTTTCTCTCTACACATATATGTATATATAGTTTGTTTTATTAACATGCACGGTGTTGCGCTTTATAATATATCCTACATGTATTTATTCACTTATATATCATAGATGTATTGATTCCTCAATTCTCTCTCTCTCTTTCTCTCTACACATATATGTATATATAGTTTGTTTTATTAACATGCACGGTGTTGCGCTTTATAATATATCCTACATGCATTTATCCACTTACATATCATAGATTTATTATTTCTTCAATTCTCTCTCTCTTTCTCTCTACACATATGTGTATATATAGTTTGTTTTATTAACATGCACGAATATAGTGCGCTTTATAATATATCCTACATGCATTTATCCACTTACATATCATAGATGTATTGATTCCTCAATTCTCTCTCTCTCTCTTTCTCTCTACACATATATGTATATATAGTTTGTTTTATTAACATGCACGGTGTTGCGCTTTATAATATATCCTACATGTATTTATTCACTTATATATCATAGATGTATTGATTCCTCAATTCTCTCTCTCTCTTTCTCTCTACACATATATGTATATATAGTTTGTTTTATTAACATGCACGGTGTTGCGCTTTATAATATATCCTACATGCATTTATCCACTTACATATCATAGATGTATTGATTCCTCAATTCTCTCTCTCTCTTTCTCTCTACAAATATATGTATATATAGTTTGTTTTATTAACATGCACGGTGTTGCGCTTTATAATATATCCTACATGCATTTATCCACTTATATATCATAGATTTATTATTTCTTCAATTCTCTCTCTCTCTCTTTCTCTCTACACATATATATGTATATATAGTTTGTTTTATTAACATGCACGGTGCGACGCTTTATAATATATCCTACATGCATTTATCCACTTACATATCATAGATTTATTGATTCTTCAATTCTCTCTCTCTTTCTCTCTACACATATGTGTATATATAGTTTGTTTTATTAACATGCACGGTGCGACGCTTAAAGTTTTAATATATCCTACACGATGTATGCATTTTCCCCCTGAGGTCTGTATTGTCCGGCGAATTTCCTATTCGTGATCGTGGGATCAAACTATTTTTATACGGGCATATTATTTGGCTCCAGTTAGTCCAGTTAGAAACACCGACACTTTTTATCACGGCAGAACATAAAAAAATTATAATGGAACATATCCGTCAGTAACTTAATAATGTCTAATTTCGTGTCTGAATCGTCAGTAAGTTACACGGGTTACGGTACAAGCACAGACATATATACATAACCTATTTTCGTCCATTTTGTTATCAGCTGAAACTCGTATTTCAGTATGAATGAAAACAAGTTTATTTTTAGTGTGTACAGGTGAAATAGTTGAGACCGCGGAAGGAAAAGGGTGATACATGCTTCACTTTTTTTTTTCTAGATTCATGATTCATGGCATAAATGTTTTTGAAATACGTTTACGACCCAATTCAAAACCTCTAAGAATAACAACTTTTGTTCTTAAAACTGATTTTTCACGTGGTATCGAATACATATTAAGACAATTAAAGAGTCTTATTCCCAAACGATCTCAGATTTGGTTTACATAGCGTACATAGCAACGCGTTAGCCGATTAAGTCTATTTTAGTGAATTTAAATTTCCTGATTCACGACTTGGAACCTCCCTATAGAAGCTTTGTTATAAATAGTTCAAGAAAAAATTGACAACTGTACGCCCAGGCTTTGGGTTTGACGACAGATGACAATTGTACTGAATAGATTGTTTGCTGCACGGAACGGAAATTATTGAACGATCTGTAACAGTGATAGATAATTATTATCACGGAAGAGTACAACGATCATGCAATAGAAAAAATAGCAAACCATATTTTATTTTGTAAAAGAACAAATGTTTCCTTGAAAAAAGTACGTATGTACGTAAGTAAATATGCGATAAGTAAACGATATGTAACAGTGATAGATAGAATCATTATCACGGAAGAGTACAACGATCATGCAAAAGAAAAATAGGAAAAAATATTTTATCTTAGAAAAGAAAATGTTTCTCACTTTTGAAATAAGTATGTAAGTAAGTAAATATACGAGGGAGGATAGCCTAGTAAGTAATAAAGTAAGTAAGTGAGTAAGCAAAGAAGTAAATTAGTAAGGAAGTAGGTAAATAAGTAAGTAAGCCAAGTAAGTAAGTAAGTAAGCCAGTTAAGTAAGTAAGTAAGTAAGTAAGTGGCTAAGTAAGTAAGCCAAGTAAGTAAGTAAGTAAGCCAAGTAAGTAAGTAAGTAAGTGGCTAAGTAAGTAATTAAGAAAGTAAAGAAATAAATCAGTAAGGAAGGGAGGAACTAGGTAAATATAAGTAATAAAAATAAGTACGTAAGTAAATACGTAAGTAAATACGTAAGTGAGTGATAACATAAGTAAGCACTGAAGTAGTATATGTATGTAAGTGTAAATGGAGAGCAAGCCCAGGGGACTCCCTTAATCGATATTTTCGGGTCGAAAATAAGACCCTCGCGTACCTTTTAGGGTCTCGAACTGGCACCATACCATTTATATTAGGGTCAGTTTTCAAACTAAGATTAAAAAAATGTTAAATGTGGTCGTACCTTTTAGGGTCTGAAATCAGTATCTGAGTTAATTTATGTGTAACGTTTAGGGTCATTTTCAAAACCGTCCGTCGAGCAACCCTATCCACTTTTTACGGGAGGACCCCCCGTGAGAGCAAGTAACGCAATGAGTAACTGTAAGTAAGTAAGCACGTAAGTAAGTAAATAAGTATGGCGGGTTTTATTTAAGCGAATAAGTTAGCTAGTTGTTTAGTTATAAATAAGCAAGCAGGCAATGTATTATGACTGAAAATACTTGTTAAATTAAAGGAGCCTGGATAAAACAGTCCCTTCTTTTCCCTACAGATTCTGAGGAAAGCGAGAGAAAAATGAGCATTTAAATAAAACACGAACGAGCGTTTCTCTCTCCTCCTCCCCAACTCGCCCCCAATCCCCGCTCGCTCGTTTTATTAAAGTTAAAATTTTCTGAATCTGGATCATGGAGGGAAAAGTAGGGATTGCTCGCAGTCTAAATATGTATGTATATATGAAAGTCAGTGTACCAACGGATATAAGTATGTAAGGATATATTGTACTGACTGATATCTTGAAAGATCTTGGAAGCAACTGAAAAATATAAATAAAGTAACTACGTGCTAACTGTCTTTACACGAACTATTAGGTATGATAGGACTGATTTAAGACTGACATTAATGATACGCTTTGTCATATTAAGATGACATAATATGAAGAAATAGATAAAATTAATTGACTGAAGTTTTAAAACTGATTACTACGTTTAAGGATCAAATTATTATGTCTACACATGTAAAAATAGGAGAGTATCTATGTCCGTATCGAGCTATTTCCAGATTCCAAACGATATGAATCATGATATGTAGAATAACAAATTAATTGAAAATTGATGTTTGAGAATTATTACCATTGCTGTCATTTTTTATATTTGACAATGTTATTTTTTCAGCTATTTTTAGATTTTATTTTTTATATAACACACTAGCTAGAAATTCATATAAAGTTAGTTTCTGATAGCCTGCGTCACATGTTCTCTTTATTCAAATTTGAATTACAATATCTACCCCCCAAACACAGAAGACATTAATGGTTATGTGAGAGTAGAGTACGAGAAATAGTAATAAATATTTTGTTCTTTCAACATTTTTAGATTTATTTCTAGATTTTTTCAGGTTTTTTTAGATTTTTAATATGTGAAGTACTAGTCAGTTGTAATAACAGAACAATACAGAACATTTTTAACGAATACTGCTGCGTGTCGGTGAAGAATAATATGTCAAAAGTGATGATTACGTTTCTTCTAAATAATATATAATATATAATATAATATATATAGAGGATATTACATGGGCGCGCGGAGATACGAATTTTATCTTCGAGTGTTGATAAGATATTCCACGAGTGAGAGCAGCGAATGAGTGGGATATCTTTTCAACACGAGAAGATAAAATTCATATCTCCAAGCGCACATGTAATGTTCTGTTTATTATATAACAGATTGATATATTAATATATATTTTGAAAGTTCATTGGTTGAGAGTGATATCACACATGTGCGATATCAATGATATCTTCATGACTAGGATAGGCTTTTTATCTAATTGATATCACTCGGTATACCACTATATGTTATATAATAAAATATAATAATATGTCAGTTGTCCTTACTTTTTATTTTATATTTTTTTAAATGTTTAAATACAGCTCTGAATAGTGATATATTTGTTATTAAAACCAGGTATTTTTAGATTATAAGTGTTTAATTATAAAGTGCAGCACAGAATTAGAACGACAAATATGTAATACATATATATGTAGAACATACTTTCCATCCGATATATAAAAACCCCTTTAAATAATACTATATTTACTGTTCTAGGTATTCATTTAGATCATAATTTCCTATTTCCCCCCACCCTCTAAGTTATTAATAAATCATATGGCTATAAATACTTCGAGAGTGGGCGAATAGTAATATTAGAAGTATCATTATTCATTACGGACAAATATTATTTTCTTAAATATTCATTATATATTTTCAACTGTTTCCGTATTATTCCTTATTCATTTCTCAATTTACACTATTTATTATTCCTTGGATTGGGTAGGCAACTGTTAACTAATCGTATTTTTAACCTGTTATTACTGATTTCATCATTCGTTATTCTACTAGCTACAATTACAAACCGTGAACACTTTCAGTTTTTATGTTACTTTGTTTGACCCACATCCCATGAGCGAATAGACTAGAAATACGATTTATTATGAACACTTAGTGTATTTGAACTCAATGCTTCATTTTTAGAGGTTTTGAAGCAGTATAAGGCTCAGAAAATGATAACATGAGGTTCGAGTATCCTCACTGTAAAATTATTTGAGACAATCTTAATATAATGTACATTCATTAAGAAGAAAAGGCTATTAGAATGTAAAGTCTTCCCTCCCCTAAACCTTCATCTCAATTGTGTTCATTTCTTTCATATACACCTATATACACCTAAATCGTTGTCGCAGCCGAAGCTACAGCTCACACTCTGAAGCCTGCAAAGGTTGTCGGTATTATATGAACATAATTTGTGATTTATAACACTTTTTCAAAGTGTTTCATCATCTACGACTGTAACAGTGTTATGGTCATACAACACAAACACGTCCATCCAAAATAAGCTTTGAATGAATTGACAACAAAAGAAGGAATACCGACATCCTTTGCCGGCTTCAGTGTGTAGGCTGTAGCTTTGGCTGCGAAAACGATTTTTGAAATAGATGTATATTTTATTTCACCCACTAGAGATTTGATTGTAGGCGAGGGTTTATTTTTTTGAAAATCAACAAAATAATCTATATAAAGCTGCCCACTATATTTTAAAACTGGCAGCTCGCGCAGTGTCTTAACAATGAATTTTGACCTCGCTTCAGTCCGGGAAATGCTAGCCTTGTGGGTCCTCACATCAGACATATCATCATATACTCAAATAGATACTGTAAACATCTCATTTTGCTAGGGATCTACAGCTGTAGTAACACTGAATTTTGACCACGCTTCAGTCCGGGAAATGCTAGCCTTGTGGGTCTTCACATCAGACATATCATCATGTACTCAAATAGATACTGTAAACATCTCATTTTGCTAGGGATCTACAGCTGTAGTAACACTGAATTTTGACCACGCTTCAGTCCGGGAAATACATGCCTTATAGGTCCTCACATAACATATCATCATGTACTCAAATAGATACTGTAAACACCTCATTTTGTTAGGGATCTACAGCTGTAGTAACACTGAATTTTGACCACGCTTCAGTCCGGGAAATACACGCCTTGTGGGTCCTCACATCAGACATATCATCATATACTATATTGTAAACATCTCATTTTGCTAGGGATCTATTTCATTTGTTTGAGTGCTAATGACGTAAATGTCACACGGAAATGTATTGCTTAAAATGGCAGAAATAAGTTGTACTGACGTACGTTGATTGAATAGATGCATCAAATAAAGTGATCAAGGAAATTCGATGTCTTACTCTTGTCAGAGAGAGTTTTAGAGACGGACCATTAGATATTTGATGGGGGGAGGGGAGGGAGGCTGCGCAATAACGAGACAAAAATCTAGTACATCTTTAACCTTTAAAAAAAATTTCGAGCGCATTAACAACAACAAAACACAAGAATATTGTGCATAGCGAAATCGAATATCTTAATGCACAATCTCAATACTCGTAGAATATACTACACCAAGACATTCCTAGCCATGATAATGATCACGATGACGATCTGAAGAGGACGATGAAGAGGTTGATGACTAATAATGATAATGATAACAATTATGATAATGACCAAGAAAGGGAGGATAATAACAACAATGGGATATAAATCCACTAATCTACGATATGACATCATCACTATATTCTATAATACTCCTTAATAATAACAACAATGGGATATAAATCCACTAATCTACGATATGACATCATCACTATATTCTATAAATACTCCTTAATAATAACAACAATGGGATATAACTCCACTAATCTACGATATGACAATATCACTATATTCTATAATACTCCTTAATAATAACAACAATGGGATATAAATCCACTAACTTCTACGATATGATATCATCACTATATTCTATAAATCTTATCTAACTGCTTATAATACTCCTTAATAATAACAACAATGGGATATAACTCCACTAATCTACGATATGACATCATCACTATATTCTATAAATCGTGCGTTAATTTGTATTTTAAATACTATAAAAAAATCGTTATTAATTAGAACTGCTTAATACTTCTAAATAATAACAACAATGGGATATAATTCCATTAACCTATACGATATGACATCATCACTATATTCTATATATCGTATCCAACTGCTTAATCCTCCTTAAGATTTATATCATTGTTCTACACAGCTTCTACACGGTATTATGATCTACATTGATTAACTAACACCCGATAATGACGATATGATTTCTTTGCTGAAATGCAGCGACTCGGAAAAGGTCATACTGATTAATACTATAGGTACGTGTTAGTGTTCCTATACGTAATTACTGACGAGATAGCAGATCCAACGCATGCACTGAACAAATTGATCATTTTTTCTTCTGCGTCATTCTTTCCAAATAAGCATTGAGTAAATCAATAATAATTTTCCCATTTTCTTAGTGTTACTCATGCTTTATCTTTCTTGTGCTTGTTTCCCTTCTCATCCCTAGTTTCTTCTCTTTTTCTCTCTTCTACAATCTTCTCTTCTTAGTTTCGGTTCCCCCTCGCCCTTTCGCTTCTCTTCTCTTTTCAGTTACCCCAGTCATCCTCTCTCTTCTCTTCTCATTTCCCTTCTCGTCCACTCCTCTTTACTACCCCTCCCATCCTCTAAAACTGATCTCTCCCCCTCCCCCTCCCTTTCCACTTCCACAATTATTCTCGGAACGTGTACTTTTTATGGTACATGCATGACTGCGCAGCAAATATTTCCTTAGTTATGTCAATATACGTGTTTTTACTAAGAAACAATCAAATCCATCACAAGTATTTTAACCAAAAGTATGAAAAATATTTTATTCAGTCTTTGCATTATTAGTACAAAGCATACTATATTCTATATATAGACGTCATATTCATATTCATTCCATGCAATATTCTGCTGTATTCGTCTTGTGTGTCTTAATGATTTTGGGCACGTTTAACTAAACGTCGGCCAACATTTCGAGACAATATCTCAATATTTTTACATTTATAGTAAAGTTTTTTGGGATCATAACATTTCTAATATTTACATATACTATATCACATTATATACATTCTGCTGTAAACACACGATGCATGATTTGGGGCACGTTTTACAAAACGTTGGCCACCATTTCAACACAATATCTCAATATTTTTACATCAGTTAATGGGATCATAACAAGTCTAATATTTACATGTCAAACAAGACAATTTTAAACCATTTACAAAACTAATTCTTAATTTAGCATTTTTATCCAGTTCTTGGATTCAGTTATTATTGGTACTGGTTTTAATTTTAGCTCATCAAAACACTTGGGTTTCCATTTCAAAATATTTGTGTTCAGATCGGTGTAGTGTTAACTAAATCGGCTGGCTAGACGAAAATACTCAATATTTAAATTATCGTACTGCTCGTTTTGTCATTACTTCCTTACTCCTACGTTCACTTCAGTCATATTTATAAATTAGCGATCAGCTGGTTATCACCTTGAATAAAATGTTCAGGTATGTTCATGACTTGTCTATGCACGTTTGATCTCGAAAATATAATGTTAGATACCAAACTTTGAGTGATTATATCTCTAGAAATAATGCATGTATTGATCTAAAACTTTGTACAAGTACTAAACAATGCAATATGTTTCGACATTTTAATGAAATATTTGAAATAAAAAAGTGACCGACTGCCTCCTAGATGACCTTAAAACAGTGTTTGTTTCTTTCGCTTTTTGATGATCAGTTCCGTTTTGAATTCAACAGGTCTGACTTCTTTCATGCATTGTCTTTGCAGTCGTTGCGTTCTGATCCATGTTTTAAAGAGGAGCCAGAGTTATTTTTGTTATTGTTTCTTTGTTTTAGATCAATCCATTTTATTCCATTTGACTTTAATCTTCATAACTTGTCATGGTAAAATCGCGACGTCAGCTCAGTTCATGTCCATTAACAGATCCCAAAGAGACCTTGTCATACCGAATGCCATCGTGTCCAGTGAATGACTCGAATTCTTCTCTCATGGCGATCAATTGTTCGCCCACGTTGAGACTAGGATACCAAGCGTTGTTTCGCTCTAACCAAGGAATCCCATAATATAAGGATCTGATCCATAGCGTCTGAGAATCGCGAAATTATCTAGTGGTCCCGGTAGAGTCGTTGAATTACGACGCTGAGCAAAACCAAAGACGTTTTCATATGCCTTTTCATAGCGTTTTGAGCTCAACTCTGTCACAAGTTCCTCTCGAGCGAGTTCGTCACACACATCGGCAGTGAGAATAAGAGACGGCCTTCTTTCTAATCGTTTGTGTTCCTTAGGTGCTGCGTTGCGCATTGAAGCCATTTTCAATATTGAGAAATATCACCTGAATGTTACAATGTTTCAAATTGTTGCCTACACTGTTGAAACGCCTTTTGTTGAGACAAAAACAACAAAAATTTGCACCAACTTGCAGAGTTCAATTGTTCAAATAAACAACTTTCTTGACCTTCAACGAACAGCTTATTCAATTCAATAGTAAGATTAACTCGTTAGTTCGTCTCTACCAAACGCGATGTGATTTCCCAACTAAATAGAGTCGTTATCGTTATTATCCCGGTTCGCCTCGCAGTGTCTGACTAGTTGTGTATCAACAATATCCCAATCGACTACTGTCTTATATAACAGAAAGGACTGCCACTTGAGTCACAAAGTGCGTCCATAAATAGCTATGCGTGATCGATGTCACAAATGTGACATGGTTATTTTTAGCTGCTTGAGCAACCTCTTGATAGCTCAGCCTCTTTTAATAACAAAGGCTTCGCCCACGTAACGGAATAATTCATCTGACCAAATTTGCGCCACAAAAGCTGTGTTATCTGTATTATGCAAGATTAGGAACTACACTTTTAAAATTTTAATCAGCGGCGAAAAGAGTAATATGTGATAAGCTGTAATAACTGCGAGACTACAAGACAAACAGGCAGTCAGCTGATCAACGCCGCAGGGCTATAAACGTCTCTTTGATCAAACGCTCTAGAGCATACAATCGTGGTAACGTTGACTTCTATTAGTGAGTCAATATCCGACCTTGACTGAAATCGACCGCATGATCACTAGAGCAATGTAGAGTAAGCTAAAACATTCTAGATCATAACTAAATACGTTGAGGCAAATTCGGCTTGGCACGGATGACACAGGTAGCCCAATTTCAGTTTATCAGCTGGTCGCTAATAAGAGTTTAAATCTTAATCGATTTTAATGTATTTTAGTTACCTATAGCAGCCATTTAACGTCTATAATATAATTATGCATATAATAGATCAGGAAGTCTTGAATCCTACGAACATTTATATACATAGTAGAAAAAGGAAAAGAAAAAGTTCTAGTCTAAGTATCACAAGTTTCTTTCATAATTTTGTTTGAACCTTTCTTCAAGAAAGATAATTTGTATTCATCCTTTGAAGTTTGAAGTTTGCGGTATGATTTTGTTAAAATAAATTTGTTTAGCTTCCCCGTACTGGTCTAACAATATTTAACCAGTACCCCCCACGTGTTGTTGATTGGACCAACCACATTTGTTTGCCGTAACCCCGGCTCAGAGAGCTTCACGTTGATCAACTTGTAAAGAGAGACTAGAACGCTCTAGCACAGGTTGCTACATTTGCTAGATCATTATTATATAATGGCCTATAATCAGAGAGCTTCACTTTTATCAACTTCGGTGTAAATAGAGACTAAAACGCTACCACAAATGGTCAACTAACACGGAGTCTATGAGAGAGTTTTTAAACCAGTTAAAACTGGTACTGATTGTACATGTTGTTACGTGTTTAAGAACAGGTTGCAGCATTTGCTAGATCATTATTATATAATCAGAGAGCTTCACGTTGATCAGTCAACTTATTAATAAAGACTACAACGCTCCCACAAATGGTCAGCTATATTAACACTGAGTGTCTGAAAAAACAGGTTGCCACATGTGCGAGATCATTCTAAACGAAGCCGAAAGGAATGATTCCGAGAAGAAAGGAAATCAGTATAGATACAACTCTTTTAAAAAAGGTTGTCCATAGCAATAGGTTATAATTTCTAAAAGAAATCGGTTATTTCAAAACAGGTTATCCATAGCCAAGTTTAGGGAAATAGGGAATAAACGGGATTCAACTTTTGTTTATGCATGTAGAACTGACTGAGTCGGGTTGTTATGGTGATGATATGTTTCCGTTTATTCGACTATGATCACAACAAATTCCTTCGCGTTTCAACAATCAATATTTTCCTTCCTTGACAACCTTTGTAAATTAGACATAGAGCCTGACCCATGATTCCCATTTATCTTCAGAATGTTTTATTGCCTTTCAAAGGACATAAAACATTCTGAATATTGGTACTCTATCTAATTTACTTTCTGAAATAATTGCGATTGGTTTGGTACCGGCAAAAGTCCACGTATCTTAGCTCGTTCAAATGACTTAGTTTGTCAACCTTTATGAAAACGCTGTAATGCCGATGGCATCGCTTAGTAAGCAGATTACTATATTCCCTTCCAGTCACTGACTATTAAAAGCATCAATTAATGCGCTTGTGGTCATAGATCTCAGCAAGACGGATCTGCACTACACTGCGTTGATAAATAACCAACTATCATGAAAGGCGCGGGTCTTTGTGCCAGTCAATATCTATACAAATCATTTTCAACGTACCGTGTTATATCGGTTTTGTGGCGGAAAAATATGATAGGTGAGGCACGTTTTTGGGAAACCGATTCCGCTCCTTGGGTCACGTTCTTTTCAAAAATAAAAAAAATACAATAACAACAAAAACAAGAAGGCAAAAAGCAAACTATATAGGTAAAACTAATAACTGTAAGATAGAACTTACTGAAAGAATTAGCTATTTCATCATGACTTAGTGTCGCTTTTTCAAGGACAAAACCGATGTAAAATATAAACGGCTAAGGCTTTTAGATCTCAAACCGTGCCAATTCTGTGACGATCTATCCACAAAAAGCGGACAAAGACCTACAGAGGTGTAAAATTATGGAACTGTCTAGAACCTGAACTGAAATTAGAAAGAACTGAAGTTGGCTCCGTTACCAAATGTCTAGTATTGTTATTTATATACACAGTTCATATTTGAATGTAATTAAGTGTCGAAAAGCCCGTAAGGGAACACATAATAAAGACATGTATACGACCGGGTAGAATGATTTCGTTAACCATGCAGCGTTTAACATATCTCGTTTTGCAATTGACAAAATTGTACAATGGTTTTACTATACATTGGACTTTTACTAGAATTTACTCTCTGCCTAACCTTAATGAACCCTTTTAGTTGTTTGTTTCAGCACTTCCTGGTCAATAGACAAAAATAGAAACTGATATACATAAATAGACTTCTTTAACTTCTTTAAGCAAAATATTAATCAAGGTAGTACGATTTTGTTAACCATGCAGTGTTGAAACTATCTCAACAAATTCGTTTTGCAATATATAACATAATATATATAAATAGAAATAATAATCAAGGTAGAGCAATTTCGTTAACCATGTAGCGTTGATCGAAACTATATCTCAACAAATTCGTTTTGCAATCACATAACATAATATATACCAAGTTAACTGAGCAAAATATTAATCAAGATAGAACGATTTCCTTAACCATGCGGCGTTGAAACTATCTCAACAAATTCGTTTTGCAATACATATAAACATAATATATACATAAATAGACAAGTCAGTTAAGCAAAATACTGATTATTCAAGATATAAAGATTTCGTTAACCATGCAGTGTTGAAACTATCTCAAAAAATTCGTTTTGCAATACATAACTGTACAAACTTATTACTGTCGTATGGTTAGACTTTTATTGGAATTTACTCTGCTTCAAGCATTAATGAGCGCTCTTACTTGTTTTTTTTTTTTCAGCGTTTCCTATTCACAAGACAAAAATAGCAAATACAATGAATATTAAAATATACAAAAATAGACTTCCTTGACTTGTAATAATGGCGCTGCGTTGAAACGCGGCGTCTCATTTAACTTTAACTTCAGTGAATTTCAAAACTATTTCCTAGTCACAAGACAAAAATAGCAAATACAATGATTATTAAAATATACAAAAATATAGACTTCCTTGACTTGTAATAATGACGCTGCGTTGAAACGTGAAAATTCTACTTTTGGAGAAATATTTAATTCAATCGCAATTGTAAACCCTTTGAAAATAGAATATTATATATACTGTTTATAACTATAAACAATGGTTCAAATATACATACATATAATCCTTTAGCTTGTAATAATGACGCTGCACTAAAATGTGGCGTCTCATTTAACTTTAACCAAAACTAAAAACCAAAACTATTTTGGGAAAAATGAATACCATAGAAAATTAAAAAAAATTCTACTTTGGGAAAATGTTTAACTCAATTTTAATACGATCATTGTCTGAAAAAGTAGACTATTATATTTCAAAACTATTTTTGGAAAAACTATAAAACATACAATATTGAAGATTCTACTTTGGAAAAATGTTTAACTCAATCATGATTTTAAGCCCTCTGAAAATGGAATAATTTATATATACACTGTAAAGTGCATTTCAACATATTTCACAGAGGGTCCTGAATGGGGGGTCCGAATCCCATTTTCCAGTTCATATTTGGACTAAATCCCAGTCCGAAAAATCATATAATCCTATCAGTTTTGCTCAAGTTTTCAATCCCATTCCCATTTTCTATTGTTCTTTTATTTGTAAATCCCAGTCCCAGTGCATCCAAACCCATTTTCCCAGTCAAAAATAAGGCCAATCCTAGCTCCCATTTTACCCCTTCAGGACCCTCTTCACATTTCTGAATTTTCATTTGGTGACATGAATCCATAGCAATCTCTGAACCAAAAGCAGATTGTTTTGGTGTAACATCAGATAATCAGGATGGTTTTGGCGGTGTATAAGTAAATAACAGCACGAATCCGACCCGCTATTTCTAATTTTACCCACTGCGACGTCTAGTCCTAGAGAGATCATGCCGTGAGACTTACCAGTTGATCGTGACGTAACACGGCGGGAACTTTGTTTTCCTTCTATTTATTTTGCTGGTTTAGAGGTCAATGTGTTACCCGGAATAGAATAATTGATCATGTAATTCTAAAAAGAATTGTTTTCTTTTTTAAATATGTTATTGTTCTGATCCCCAGTGCGTCGCGACATGAACTTTTTACTTAGTGACGAGTTTTCTCTGTTATTGAAGCAGTACGTGGACGTGTGAAAAGTCATTCACGGTTTTTGCCGAAGTAATTTGCTTGTTTTTGTCATTTTATTTGTATTTTCTTAGACTGCGAGCTGTCCCTACTTTTCCCTCCGGATTGAGAAAATTTTAACTTTAATAAAACGAGTGAGCGGGGATTGGGGTCCGTCAGTTTTATCTAAATGCTCATTTTTCTCTCATTTTCCTCGGAATCTGGAGGTAAAAGAAGGGACTCTTCGCAGTCTAGTATTTTCTTTTATTAGCTTTCTACTTTTCTATTCATATCTCACTTCTGTTCCCAGCTTCAAAAGTGCCTTAGAAATTAAAATGATTTCCTAATTATTAATAACTTTCAAATAAATGTTATGTAGAAAATAAAAGTAAAATAATTAATTTTGTTTGAATTCGTGAAATCAATTTGCGATGGCCACCATGTTTAACACAGGACGCCCAACTTGTAATATATAAACCACTGAAAAACTTCGCTTAAAATTGGTAATTTTCTACTGATATAGTTGATAAGGATAATTGTGTTCTTTACTGTATAAAGGCTATCAGCTGTTTTTAGTACATTTGCTAAAGAAAATATTTTTTTTTTCTCAAACTGAATATACATTTTTAAGAGTACATAATATAATTTCTTGATATAATCAAGATAAGCATATTTTTTGCTATCTTAGAAATTACTTCCTTTAACAATCTGTGTCCTAGGTCAGTGGAAGTGGTTGTTGTTTTGGCTCCGTTATAGTAGTGGTTTTTTCGACCAAGGAAATTCAAGGGTGTGGTCTATATATAATCTTACTAAAAATACATAAAATTAATTAAATGTTGATATCCTGGGCAGTTTTAGTTAAAAACAACTTGTTTTGATTCCTAAATTAGAAATGGTCCTTATTTGGTGTTCACCCCGCCAAGATCTACTCACTTAATCGTTGTTATTTTAGGTAAATAACATTGATTGGTGTGAGTCATAATCTTGATAATAATGGTGGATTGTGATCATCCAGCATGCATGTTTATTGTATACTTTGTCCGTTTTTAAACTTCAAATGAACACTGTCATATAAATGTTACAATTTTCCAATTGCAAAGCAATTTTGAATATGATTGTAAAATTCATTTTTTCCGGCGTAGCAAATATCTTGGGCTGCTATATCATGCGGACGCGGTGTACAAGTATAAGTATAGATTATCTAATTGTTAACCCCCACAGTGTATGCATGCTTAGTGAAAACTATTCCAGTTTTTGTAGCGAAGATATCGTGAAGGTTTTCGTATTATCATTCAGTTATTAAGTATTGTCATGTGCGTTTAACTTAATGATTCCCTAATGGCAAACCTCTTAGCTTAATATTAGACCAATAGCTCTCGCATGGGCGCATTTGAGATGAAGTCATCCTCGGGGGCCCAGGGGTTATGGCTGTGTTCCCGAGTATGGGATAAAATAGACTTTTCATTTATTTCGGTTGAAAAGTAGGCACATTTTTAATTAAGACATATTTCAGCTGTTCTAATAAAGAAGACATAACATTCAGTGATCAGATTTGAGATATTTTACCTTATTTCAAAAATCGCAGCTTAAATTGAAAAGCAACAAGCATCAATCAAGATAAGACCGATATTAATGCTGGTCTTCTGCTAGTAATATATTGAAGTCTGACTTGTTTTCTAGAGATTCGAGCTAATAACAAAATGTGAGTATTTTCACGTTAAACTAGTGTTGAACTGAAACAAGTTTGATTTCAAAATATTACCAGCACAAAACCAGCATGCATTTCGGTCTTGGCTTGATGCTTAAAGTTGTATAGTAAAACGAATGAGCACAACATCATAACCAAAACATTATACATACTTTTTTATTAAATACATTATCTTACTTTAATCATATTAATTTCCATTTTTTGACAAAATGCTGTAAATTAATACTTGCAAATCAGACTTTATTTCAGTCGTCCTAATGATACCCCTTTCACCGTTCGTAACAGACTTCGCCTACTTTAGTAGAGAGAAAGGCTTCATATTAGGATGAAAGGTTATGAGAAAAAGCCGTTTAAAACAATTAAACAGGAACAAAAGACAAACACCAATTTTTGGAATAGAAAGACTACTAAACAGGAAAGAAAAAAAAAACAAGATAAAAAAATATTGTATTCAAAAATCAAGCTTGGGCTACCTGTGGTTGGAACGAAACGAATGAAAAATAGAGAAGAGGCTAGATTTGTGTGTTACGTATCCTCTTTAATATGATTGGTTCTAAAAATAAGCCTTGAATATGGCGAAGATCTGATCAAGTATTCTAGAACTGTTGATTATTTTATCTTAATGCTATTTCGATGTTTGATTTCCAAACGTTATCAATTAATATTGCTTATACTGTCAATTCTTCTTTTTTGGCTGAGTTTATTTGACTGAGTTTGAAAAATAAATGGAAACTATATAGCTAGCGAGTAAACTAGTATAGGCTGCGTCGGTGTTTGATATAAACAATAGGTAATATAATGAAATTTGTAACACCGTAAAAAATGCTGACTTAACTTTACTGACGTTTCGAGCTTTAGCCCTTCGTCGGAGTAAAAGAGAACGGTGTTACACATTTCATTATATTACGTACTGAATTTGAAAAGTTCATCAATGACGCATTAGAAAAAAAGTGTTGAAACAATCAAAAGGTTTGTTTTGTGTACATGTCTTGTTCTAGTTGATTCAAACAGAAAGCAATTAAAATAGAATATCTGACCGTCGGTCTACGGGCGAGCGATTTAATGACCTCAATAGAGTAGGACACTCGACCTGGGTGTATCAAGCAGAAAACGAAAACAACAAATGATTCTTATTATATCTTCAAGACTCAGGAAAAGGCATGTTTTATTGTGGAAGCTCTATCTGCCCACATAAAATCCTTGGACACTTAAGACAGTTTTAAAAAAGTGTAAAGACATTTTTATTCAAAAAATATTATGACAGTATCTGATTTTCATTTGAATTGCTTCATAATTTCATTTGTTTTTAATAAGATTTGTTATTGTATATATTAGGCTTATATTACCTAATTTTAATATTGTAAAAAGCATTGAGACTCTGTGAACATCGATTTTCATTTGAATTGCTTCATAATTTATTGGATTTGTTATTGTATATATTATAGGCTTATATTTTCATTTGAATTGCTTCATAATTTATTGGATTTGTTATTGTATATAGGCTTATATTGATGAAATTTTAATATTGTAAAAATCATTGAGACTCATGCGTTTTCAAGAATGAAATTATTTTTATTATTATCGTGAAGTTTTCATCATAGTTAAAATGGAACCTTTGATCAGACACTATCTCGTGGGACATTGCTGAGTAATACTGTAAAGACCTATAAATTGTTTGCATTGGAATGTCGAGGTTGATACGGAACGGTTTGGAACGTTGCCTTGACCGAGTGGAATGTTTGATCATAGTTGATATTTTGTTGAACTTTCGATCATAGTTGATAATGTATGGAAGCTTCGATCATAGTCAAGATTCTTATGGAACGTTTAATCTTATCTGAGATATGTATGAACGAGACACGAAATACAGCACGTAGTTTTAATAAACAGGTTTATAGTACCAGTTTTGTGCGTCATAGTATTTTTTTATGATGAGTATATGCATGGTTGCGTTTACGTTTGTGATTACTATTATAATAACGATTATGATTATGATTGTTGTGATTACGATTATAATAACGATTATGATTATCCGGATTGTTGTGATTACGATTATAAAAACGATTATGATTGTTGTGATTACGATTATAAAAACGATTATGATTGTTGTGATTACGATTATAATAACGATTATGATTATGATTGTTCTGATTACGATTATAATTACGATTATGATTACGATTGTTGTGATTACGATTATTCTTACGATTATAATTGCAATTAATATGATTATTGTTGTGATTGTGACTATGATTATTGCGATTATGATTATAATTGTTGTGATTACGATTAAAATTACGATTATAATTACGATTGTTGTGATTACGATTATTCTTACGATTATAATTGCAATTGATATGATTATTGTTGTGATTGTGACTATGATTATTGCGATTATGATATGATTGTGATCATGATAAAGATTGTTGTGATTATAATTATAATTATGATTATGATTGTTGTGATAACGATTATTATTATTATTATTATTATTATTATTATTATTAGTATAGGTAATCATATGGTTTCGAGTTCAATTTGGGATTAATTCGCACGAGTGTGTTTTTCAAAGAGTACAAATTGCACGAGACCGTAGGTCGAGTGCAATTTGGCTCTTTGAAAAACACACGAGTGCGAATTATCCCAAATTGAACGAGAAACCATATGATTACTTATTAATAATATACATGAAAAAAACTCAAGCTCTTTTTCAATTTTTTTGGTCAGTTTTCGGTTAGTAGCGCGCGCCAAAAATGACGTGTTGATGTCGTAAGTAAGCGCGCGCTGGAGCTCAAGCGGAAAATTCAAAACTTTCCACTCAAAACTTGGTCAGTTTTTTGTATTTTTCTTACAAATTTTCGACGATTTTTGAAAGAATTGCCACTTAAAGTGTTTTTTAAATTACTGTCAAGCATTAGTGACTAAAATGATTTAAGAATAAAGCCTATCATAATCGATTTATTTTTTTGTAATTTGCACTGTATTACCTTGTTTTTGCACTGAATTACCTCTAAAATGCACTGTTCATCAGCCAATCAGAATCGAGTAATTTTGTTATGTATATTATTATTATTATTATTATTATTATTATTATTATTAACATTATTATTATTATTATTATTATTATTATTATTATTAACATTATTATTATTAACATTATTATTATTATTATTATTATTATTATTATTATTATTATTATTAACATTATTATTATTATTATTATTATTATTATTATTATTATTATTATTATTATTATTATTATTATTATTATTAACATTATAATTTATGATTAATATACTACATTCAGTTAACTGTAATAATCAACACATTTTCTCGTACTTCAATTTTTTTTGCTTAGTCATAGCTGTAATCTATTCGATCTGTGTGTTAACCACGTCAGTTATTAGTATTGGTGAAGTATAACCCTTGTGTAATCTCCAATAGATAGACCTTTCTTGAATTCGCATGATCAATTACGAAAAAGTAGTTGGTGGTTTAAGTAAATACAAAAACAAATATTAAATAATTCAGTTTATTCATCATTTATATCAGCAAAATTCTGTTCAGAATAAAGTCATAGTTTAGTCAGAAGTAAAAAAAGTAGAGGTTAATAAAACAAAAGGTAACAAAATATTGTTCAATAAATTATTTTGTCATTCATCCAATACTGTCGCCGTATCTTTTATTAATTTATTCGTTTGGGAACGATTGGAAACTACTGGGCTTCCTGTGTTGACTGTGAGTGGGCTTTGGGTTATTGGTTCGGCACGTATGAATTTTACCGGGCTCCCTGTGCTATTCTGACTGTACTTTTTTAATTTAATTTGATTTATTAATAATCAATATTAATGACCCATCATTCCTGTTGATCGTGTAATTGCCGTTCGCCGTTCGTCGTTTTTTACACAAGATAAAAGTTATTTATATAATTTAATGGTTGAAATAAACTAAAGGGCGAGGAGAAGAAAGAAAGAGGAGCCTGAAACTCAGGTTATAACTCGATTAACTCACATTAACTCGCAAAAGCTCGCAGTAAATTGCTCAATGTCATAATGCACAGGGAATTGCCTTAACCTCATCTCACAAAGCTTGTGGTATCCAAATTATGGGATTTTTCCTTAACTCGCATCAACTCGCAACATAGAAATTTTGTGATTTTCCCTGAACTCGCCTTAACTCGCGCAGTCTCGCCCAAACTCGCTGCAAGTTAAGGCGAGTTTAGGTCCCAGACTAGGCCTACTAATTTATGCAACTTATGCGTGGAGTTTTCGCTTTTGTCCACAATAATGGTGCTGGTTGACGGGATAGAGTCCTTTCTAGTTAAAGCACAGGGAGCCCAAGCTCATCACTTGTGATCTTTTACAGTAAATGTATGGAGTCGCGAGATATCCTTTCGCTGTGCCTCAAATATACAATAATAAAAACTTTTTTTGCGTAGATAGTTGTGTATAATTGTTTTCTACTCTGTGACCGAGTTTTAGCTCAATTAGAGCGATTTTGACGAAAATACCCCAGAAAGACAAAGAAGAAGTCTTCTTCTTTATCTTTCTGGGGTATTTTCGTCAAAATCGCTCTAATTGAGCTAAAACTCGGTCACAGACTAGAAAACAATTATACACAACTATCTAGTCTAGTCTGTTATTGTATATTTGAGGCACAGCGAAAGGATATCTCGCGACTCCATACATTTACTGTAAAAGATCACAAGTGATGAGCTTGGGCTCCCTGTGGTTAAAGAAACAAAACGCTGAATCCAGAGGAAAATAATTAAAATTTATTGGTTGAAACTAACAGCTAGAATAAAATCAATCACAAAGCAACTTGGGCGGTTTTAATTAATAACGCAGTTTTCGCCGTTGTCCACAATGGTGGGGTTAGCGGTCCTTTTCTTTGATACTAGCTGAACTGAAAGAAAAACAGTAGTATAGGACATTAGCTAGCTTGATAAATTATCAGTCAGTTAGTAAGTAAGTCATTACTGAATAGTGTGGAGCTGGCTAGGCTAGGCTGTCTTTCCTTACTTCATTTCTTCAACCTTGCATACCTTTCATTGTTCCTTCATTCCTCCCTTCCCTCTCCTTTCCTTCCTCCCTTCCTCGCTCCCTTCCTAACCCCTTCCTCCCTCCCTCCCTCCCTCGCTCCCTTCCCTCCTTCTCCTTTCCTTCCTCCCTTCCCTACTTCCTTCCTTTTTCCTTCTTACCTACTTTCCTTCCTTTCTTTCTTGCTTCCGTCTGTCCTTCATCCCTTCCTTCCTTGTTTGCTTCCTTCGTTCGTTCATTCCCTCCTTTCTTCAATTCCTTGTATCGTTCCTATCCTCCTCTCCCTCTTTCCTTCCTTCCCTCCCTCCTTCCTTGCTTCCATTTTTTTTTTCATTGAACCATACGGAAAATTAATCTTAATATTAGACTACGAGTAGTCCTTCTTTTCCCTCCAGAATCATTAATTTAAAAAAACGAGTGTTGCGGGATTCCTGTGGAGAGGCGCGCTCCACAGGAATCCCGCAACACTCGTTTTTTTTAATTACTGATTCTGGAGGGAAAAGAAGGACTACTCGTAGTCTATTTTAATATAGGTATCCCAGTTCAGAGTTAAGTTACTTACTGATGGGGCATTGCATTCGTCGTCAGCATATGCCGTTATCCTGTTGAGAATCTTTTTAGCAGCATCCTCTTGATTACCGTCAAATACATTATACTTTTTGTTGGCAGCTAATGCATCGATTTCCTTAGATTTAACCTGACTTCCAACACCCACTGATAATAGTTGGACACCTTTGGTATTCTGAAGCAACAATAGATATATATACTTAGTTCAAAAAAACCGTTGTCCTCTTAATTAATTGACCGTTTGTAATTTAGTTGGAACGAAATAAGTTTAAAGACCAAATAGGATCACTCAATCTGTACTTCAGTTCTTCCAACTAGGTGTATAGATATGACTTAAGTGCATAAAGCACCATCGTCGCCATCATAAAATATCATAACAATTATCATCATTAACTCATTGGCATCATCATCATCATCTCGAATATAATTTTCGGCACCACCATTATCATCAATGTCATGGTCATCATTATCACAACTCATATCTTGTTGTCGTGCTTATCGGCATCATCATCACTATCATTATCACCATCATCATCATTATCATCCGATCATCATCATCATTACCAGAATTGTTATCATCGGCTATCACTATCGTCGCCATCATAAATATCACCATTACTATAATCATAACCATCATTGTTATCACCATCATCATCATCGCCATGCACATCATCATTATCAGTCATCATCACCATCATCATCATTACAATTATCAGTATCATTATCATTATCTTCACCACTGATCATCATCATCCAATCATATTCATCTCCATCATCATCATCATCATCATCATCATCATCACCATAATCATCACCATCATCATCATCATTATTATCATCATCACCATTATCATTATCATTATCATTATCATTATCATCATCATCATTATCATGCATACCTTAAGATTCCACATGACAGGGGTAATAACCGAGTCATGATGTATTTCTCCATCAGAAATGGTAATGATGAATCTTGGTGCTTCCGGTCTTACTCCTCCTTTCTCCGTGAATATATACTGGTCAGCCATTTTAAGCGCAGCGTCAGGCCAAGTACTACCACCAACATTTTGGATATTCTGAAAATCAATTAATTATTTTCCTTATTGATTAATAGAAACGTGCGATACTACACGCGCTCTGATTGGCTGACTACCATTGTTTATATCAGAGGTCAGAAACACGCTCACTAAACAAAAGTTCAACGATGTTTTATAAAACAATATATATAAACGGAGCGCGTGTCTATAATGTGATATAAACACTCTGGTAGCTGTGACAGTAGAGCACCGGCCGAAGAAGTCAAAGAAACACTGACTTGGACGCCTCGATTTCTCTCTTGCTCTACCTGATGTCTACATGACCTACATCTCCCAGCGTGTTTATATCTCAATATACTGAAACGCGCCCCGTTTAATATATTCCTTAAATAATAGAAAAACGCATTAGAGTATCTAATCTAATTTCATTGTTTTAATTCTCTTCGAAATGATTCTATTTCCGCCATTCACTCTATGGCACCAATGCTGTCATATGCTGCTATTCTATAAGAAAGCAAATTATTTTCTCTTTTTGTCGTTTTTCATGTAAAGTTTGGTTTTCAAAAGCTCACTTACATCAATGGCGGCTTTCATTTTGTACTCGTTTCCTCCCCTGTTTAAGTCACTCTTGAAGTCAAAGATGACTTTAGCAGTGCGAGTGAATGTTACAAGACTGAGGTGTGCCCCTTTTTTGGTGAGTGGCAGCAAGTCAATTAGGTTTTTCAGGAATTGTTTGGCTGCATCAAATGCTTCTGCTTGCTGCATAGTGGTAGAAAGGTCTAGTAGCACAGCGATTTCCACGATTTCTCTGCACTCTGAATGAATCAAGTATATATGATATATCATCATCACCATCAACATTACCATCATCATTACTAACATTATTACCGTCATTATTACTATCCTCATTGTTACTATCATCATTACATTCAACATGACTATTAACATTACCTTCACCATTAATATCATCTTCATTACCATCATCATTCCTACCATCATTCCCATCATTATTACTATCATCATTATTACTATCATCATTTTTACTATTATCATTACTATACCATCATCATTACCATCATTATTACTACCATCATCATTCCTACCATCATTCCCATCATTATTACTATCATCATTATTACTATCATCATTATTACTATCATCATTATTACTATCATCATCATTACTATCATCATTATCATCAACATTACCATCATTATTACAATCTTCATTGTCATCCTTATTACTATATTATCAAAATCAACATCATCATCATCATCATCATCATGATAACTATCATCTTTATCTGCACAACCATTATCATCATCATCAACAACATTACCATTATATATAATCTGATCATCATCACCATTAACATCATATTTATCATTATCATAATCATCATTACCACCATTAATAGAATAATCAATATCATCACCATAAACAACATAAACAACTCTTTACCTACCTAACAAACGATAAACAAAATTCGTAAACCCAAGACCAACACAGTCTTTAGATAGGTCATAATTGCACGTCACTTTTCCAAACGTTTCATAGCTCTGCATGCACATTTTAGACGGACCATCAACGGCATATTGTTTTGTTTTACCAGCCCAACATTCAGCATAGTATTGCACTCCTATGTACTTGTATCCCATGGCTCTAGCTCTACTAGCACATCGGCATAACAAACTGAAATACAATTACATTGATAATTTTACTCCAACGAAGGGCCAAAGCTCGAAACGTCAGTAAAGTTAAGTCAACTTTTTTTACGGTGTCACAAATTTCATTCTATCACCTATCGTTTATATCAAACACCGACGCAGCCTATACTAGTTTACTCGCTAGTTTCTATTTTTTACCGTGTTACAAATTTCATTCTATTACCTATCGTTTATATCAAACACCGACGCAGCCTATACTAGTTTACTCGCTAGTTTCTATTTTTTACCGTGTTACTAATTTCATTCTATTACCTATCGTTTATATCAAACACCGACGCAGCCTATACTAGTTTACTCGCTAGTTTCTATTTTTTACGGTGTTACAAATTTCATTATATTACCTATCGTTTATATCAAACACCGACGCAGCCTATACTAGTTTACTCGCTAGTTTCTATTTTTTACCGTGTTACAAATTTCATTCTATTACCTATCGTTTATATCAAACACCGACGCAGCCTATACTAGTTTACTCGCTAGTTTCTATTTTTTACCGTGTTACAAATTTCATTCTATTACCTATCGTTTAAATCAAAAACCGACGCAGCCTATACTAGTTTACTCGCTAGTTTCTATTTCTTGCAGTGTTACAAATTTCATTCTATTACCTATCGTTTATATCAAAAACCGACGCAGCCTATACTAGTGTACTCGCTAGTTTCTATTTTTTACCGTGTTACAAATTTCATTCTATTACCTATCGTTTATATCAAACACCGACGCAGCCTATACTAGTGTACTCGCTAGTTTCTATTTTTTACCGTGTTACAAATTTCATTCTATTACCTATCGTTTATATCAAACACCGACGCAGCCTATACTAGTTTACTCGCTTTCCATGTATTTAACAAACAATAGGCTGTTGTGTTGAGTAAGAGCGTATACCTTCTGACAGATCCTTTAAAGTCGGTCCAGTCAAACTTCTTTCCAAATCGGGCATCAGACGGGTCACGGTCAGTAATGAGAAGATCAGGCAGATGTCTATCGTTGATGTTATCCTTGAAACAGCCTACTTTGTCTAAGTTAACATTGCAGGTATTCAAACCTGAAGATAACAAAATGCAGCTTATTATAGAAACATTGCATAGTTTGAAAAATAATAGACGTTTTGTATGCAATAGTAGTCGGGAAATATGTCTAAAGCAACGTTTCATTTTTTATCCTCATCATATCACCGTAATCATCAACAATCATTATCGCGTCATCATCATCGATCATGATCACCTTATCATGATCATAATCCGGCTTTTATCATCATTATCACTATATCATCAACATTATCATAATCATCACTAACATAATCATCATTATCATCATCATCATCATCATCATCATCACTATATCATCAACATTATCATCACTAACATAATCATCATTATCATCATCATCATCATCATCACTATATCATCAACATTATCATCACTAACATAATCATCACTATCATCATTATATCATCAACATTATCATCACTAACATTATCATCACTATAATCATCATCAACATTATCGCAATCATCATCATCATTATCACTATATCATCATCATAATCATCACTAACATAATCATCATCATCATCATCATTATCGCAATCATCATCATTATCATCATCATCACTATCATCATCATTTTCATTATCATCATCACTATCACTATATCATCAACATTATCATAATCATCACTAACATAATCATCACTATCATCATCATTATCACTATATCATCAACATCATCATAATCATCACTAACATAATCATCACTATCATCATCATCATCACTATCACTATATCATTATCATCATCATCATCATTATCATCATCATCATCATCACTATCACTATCATAATCTGCAGTATACGAACCTTGGGTCAGGACGATGACCAGCATGAAAACAAAGCAGCTGCACTGGAACAACTTTATATCTGCCATATTAGTGACTAGAATGACCAAACGAAAAAAGTTTATTGTATAAGTGTGTAGTTAGAAAGAAGTTATGCGATGATAATACCAATGGGTATTCAGGTATAGCACTATATAGCATTTATTAACTAATGTTACTGCGGTTCCCAGTGACACGCGGCCAACTAGACCTTCAAACACAAACGAAAAATAGAGTTTGGGTAGATGTCAATTAACTGTATTTCCATGGTAACACAAACAAACTTGTCCGTTACCGATCAGCGATAAATTCATGCACTACACAAAAATTTAGATATCATTTTGATAAAATTGAAACTTCTATTTGTCTTTTTGTCTAACCTTTTTATTCCTAGTGTTCCCTGACCTCAATTTCAGAGAATTTGGAATCGATTTAATCATTTTACGGGTAGAAACTCTGTAGCGAATTTACCGCTGAATTGCAGAGGGGGGGGGGGGGGGGGGGGGGCATTTTAGTTTGTGTTGCGCTGGAAATACAGTTGATTGGCGTCTACCAAAACTCTATTTTTCGTTTGTGTTTGAAGGTCTATTTGGTCGTGTGTTACTGGGAACGACAGCAATACCATTTTGAAATTCATATGCCAAATTTAAGGGTTTAGTAATAGACAAAACGAAAACAATAAAAAGATAAGGACACAGTAACAAAGTAATTTAATTAGTTATATTTGACATTTAAATTTGTATCAATACTTTTGTTGATTTGCTGATCATTATCAGTAGCAAATAACCTCACTTGGCACAGGTGCGTGTGCAATTTAGAAATTATAAAAAAACCGTCGAGTTGTCATAGTTACTCTGAAAGATATTAAGTTTTTTAAATCTAATAGTATATAATATAAGTACTAGCCCTTGTGGATGAGGCCAAATCGGAATCTTGAGCATGAGAATCAAATATGAGTTAAATGAACCATCCCATTGGCAACAAATAGCTACTGTATTACATTAAATACTATACTTAATAGAAATAACTGGTTATTTTTTCGAATTACATTTTTCAAAGCATTACCATGGGCATACATTATTTAAAGTAGCGTTTCGCTAAATCAAGCGATTTCCTGTATGAATATAAGTACATATTAACCATATTGAATTGACCTATATTCTTAAACTATATCATACATTAACATATACCCTGTGAGACATTTGTACGTTTTTAAATTCTCATATGTTTCATAGCCATACTTGAGTTTTTCAATTGTAGAAGTAATGTTTAAAGTTCAATATTTATTCATTTATAAATTATTACAGACAATCGATTAGATGAGATATATATTTAGCAGTCAAGCTTGAACTTTGAATCTGATATTTAGCTTCCAATACGGTTACCTGTGATATGGCGTTGTCGAAATTCTTTTTGCGGTGTTTAGGACCCCCTCTCCTATGGTCATATATTAATGTACACAGTTGCATTACTATACCTGATTAGCGACCAATAGTTTGTGTCAAATAATGTTACATACCTTAAGAATATGGAGTACAAGCTGTTTTGTTGGAATCTATTGCTGTGTGTGGTTTAGGTGTTTGTTCTACGATATCAACCCATAAACAGAGACTGATTGATTCTTTGATTTAGATTTTGTTAAAAAAAAACATTCATAATTCATAAGTCTTTAGCCAATCAGTTGGGCTTTTTGGTCACCTGAATGAGGTTTTATACCTAATAAAGCCCTCTCGTTAGTCTTCTTTATAAAAGACACTCGTGTCGTGCGTAAGGGTTTTGCGGTTTAGCGTTATTTTTGGTTCGGTAATGCGGGTTTTTTTTTCATTCATAAATGCGGTTTTGCAGTTTCGCAAATTTACGTATCTATCTATATAATGAATACTTATGGGATGACTTAATCGTGTGATAAACGTGGTCCAAGTAATTGGACCATTATTGCTGAGAGAGGCTCTTCTTATACTGACAAAAACAAATAATAAAATATTTCTCGATTTTTTAAGTAGTGCCTATGACAATGTGTTTTAGACGCTAGAGTACAAATATTATACCCGTGAAACAAGTAGTACTAATTAGTACTAAATAGTGCTAATTAAACAATAGAAAACCATAGCATAAAATATCACTATTTAGTACTATTTATGTTTCACGCTTTTAATGTTTGTACTCTATAGTACAGTGCAGACAATAGAGCTGTTCTCATTAAGCAGTGAAAAGCACTTTAACGTATTACATTTGAGTTCACCTTAATTTCATTGTGTATTTATTCAATTTTTTAATGATGTTTTAGGACGTAGTTGACAAAGGCCTCTTCTACACGAATCCGATCCGGCTGAAACCGCATAGAAATATTTACGTCTACACGAATCCTGTTGATCGTTTCCTATTCAAAAGTATGCGGTTTCGGTGACCGGATTCACTGGATTCGTGTGGACGATAGGCCAATTCGCATAAAAAAGTATGCGGTTTCAAAAGTATCCGGATCCGTGTAGCCGGGGTCAAAGTCCAGGGTGAAGCGAGAAAAGTGTTATTTTGTTGTTGTACGACTATCACACTTTGACTAATATACTTTGTTTCACGGGTTAATAAGAGCAACTCTATACCGTCCCGTGAAACAAGTAGTACTAATCAGAGGTCTAATTAGTACTAAATAGTGCTAATTAAACAATATAATTAGCATAAAATTGTTCTAAAAAGTATTATTAACGTTTCACTGAAATTTGCACACTATCACAGTTGTCCAAGCTTAGCGACTTTTCGGCTCTCGTGCTATAAAAACTGTATTTAAAAGACCTGAAAGTGCCTCATACCTCACACCACCTGTGTCAGCCAATAAGAAACGGGCCTGTGTCCTAGTTAAGAAAACTCTGGACGGTGATATATGCGATCCATTTGAAAATTACTTCATTATCCAACAACATAAACAAAACACAAGAAATAACTATCTTAGTTTAAAACTCCCCAGTATAAAGACGGAGCCTGATGCCCGCAAAGGATTCTACTTCATGGCCGCTCAGATCTACAATGGACTTCCATTAGAAATAAGAAAGACTAACAATTTTAAAGATTTTCATATGGGGGGCCTTGCAAAAGGGGGTACCTATCACTGCAAGACTTGGCTAAAGATCGAAACGTCAGTAAAGTTTAGTCAACATTTTTTACGATGTTACAAATTTCATGATATTACCAATCGTTTAAACCAAACACCGACGCAGCCTATACTAGTTTACTCGATAGTTTCTATTTCTATTTTTTACGGTGTTACAAATTTCGTTCTATTATCTATCGTTTATATCAAACACCGACGCAGCCTATACTAGTTTACTCGCTAGTTTCTATTTCTATTTTTTTTTTACCTTGTTACAAATTTTATCATATTACATAACGTTTAAACCAAACATGTACACCTACGCAGCCTATACTAGTTTACTCGCTAGTTTACATTTACCTTATAGTTGATCTCGGTCGAGCTGCAATAAGAAGTGCCTTCAATATCTCCAATATCTCAGATTTTTATGTCCTCTAAACAGCGATAAAATCATCCATTCAATGCCGAACGGATATGCCTAGCCCGCTGTCAATAAATTAAAACTGCTTACTGACTTGTATTGCACCTATTAAGGTGATTTGTTAGCTGATAAAAATTGTTAAAAAGACACGATAATTTGAGCACCGGATAGTGATGTAAATTTGCGCAATTTTCATCTTGTCTGTCGGACGATATCACGGAATTATAAAAGATTATCCAAATATCTACTCGTACGAAAAACTGTTTAAATTAGTATTCTAGTTCTAACTATAAAGTCGTAACTATAGTTTTTAAGACTGAACTGGAATCAATCTTCTGAAGTTGCCTCACTCGATCACTCATTTAATTCTGAACTGGAAAGGTTATAATGTTCTAGACTGGACACGTGTGCCCTACTAATGGGGGAGACTCAGACACACACTCACTACCTCTACGTTAAATATTTTGCACACAATTCATCTCACATGTTAATTTTTGCGTAAAAAGACATTGTTATCAAATAAGACCTGATTTAAAAAAGCAAACTATAAGGCTACAAAAAAATGGTAAATTGTCCAAAGCTAGCAACGTTTTCAATTAATAATAATAATAATAATAATAATAATAATAATAATAATAATAATAATAATAATAATAATAATAATAATAATAATAATAATAATAATAATAATAATAATAATGATGATGATCATAATAATAATAATAATAATAATAATAATGATGATGATGATGATGATGATGATGGTGGTGGTGGTGGTGGTGGTGATGATGATGATGATGATGATGATGATGATGATGATGATAATAATAATAACAATAATAGTAATAATAATAATAATACTTTTTGAAAGTTTCCAGTCTTATAGGCAAAATATCGACACAAATAGAATACATGCTATGCGTCTAAACAATATCTTGTTCGTTCCACAATTAGAACAAACTATTATATTGAAAATCTGCATTTAAATGCACAGCCTTTATTATATGGGAAAACATCACATAAACGTCATCTTATCTTAACACAAAAATAGGCCTACCAAACTAAAACAAAATAACAACAAGAATCTAATACTTCATTAGAATAATATATAATAAAATCACTCAATGTAAATAGCATTTGTCACAAACCTTGTCGTGTCCAAAATCTGTACAAACATTACCTGGGTGGCGACCAACTCGAAAATTGAAAAACAAAACCTACTTTGGCCACCTAACACGTAAACTTAAACGCTTATAACAATCTAGATTTTTCCATGCAAGTTAGCCTAAACAGGTTCTTTTTTTAATATTTTTATTTCAATGATAAACAGTACATCATTGTTTACAATTAACGAATACAGTACTAAGTACTGTATCCTAGATTTAGTTCTATTATTTACAATTAATACATGCAGTACTATAAGGATAATACTGTATCCTAGATTTCTTTCTATTTTTTTCCAACTAATAGATGCAGTACTATAAGGATACTACTGTATCCTAGATTTCTTTCTATTTTTTCCAACTAATAGATGCAGTACTATAAGGATACTACTGTATCCTAGATTTCTTTCTATTTTTTCCAACTAATAGATGCAGTACTAAGTATTGTATCCTAGATTTTTTTTCTATTACTTAAAAAAAACAGGTTCTTATATAAAAGATGCTTAGAGGAGTTTTAAGCTATTTATGTTCTTAAACAGGCTCTTATTTTTTATAAGAAACATATGATACTAGTGTCTGGTAGAAGGGCGGCATGTATATTAATTTAATGCCAAAACCGGTCTGGCCTAATATAATGAATGAAACAGGAAAAAAAAAGGAGGTAGAAACAGCTTAAAATAAACTAGGTGATGAGAGAAACAACGGGAAAAATAGTGAGTGAAAAGGAAAAGTATGGAGGGAGAAACAGCTTAAAATAAACTAGGTGATGAGAGAAACAACGGGAAAAAATAGTGAGTGAAAAGGAAAAGTATGGAGGGAGAAAAAGCTCTAAATAAAAAGAATGGAATGATGGGAAAATATAGAAAAGCAAATACGAACTGAGAAACAGCTTAAAATCGACAGGGAGATGATTAATAGAAACTACGTATATATGAGCAAATAAAGGAGAAGTCGAGCGAAAAAGGAAATTAAAAACTTGAAAGAAGTAACTAATCATTTCTGGAGAAAAGCTCTGTTAAATTAAAAAGGGAATGACCTCGAAGTTAGCGAAGCTGTCCAGAAAGACCGATGTCAGAGATTAATTTTTTTTTCTTTTTATTGATAACTAATAACAGATTTTTTTTTTTTTTTACAATAGAGTGCCACATCAGTAGATGTGCATGACACACGAGAAGACTTAAGTTATTACTCGGCCCCAATCTACCATACCGTTGTCGTCTGCATGGTCACAACATCCTTATGTTGAGAAAAACTCTCGAGAAAAACTCTCGGTTGAGAGTGGAAAGCTTTGATTTACCTATACGCTTTCAAGTTCGTCTGGTGATGAGCAAAATAGTACTTCCTAAAAATTAAATTAAAAATTAACTTTCTAATAAATCAGGGGTATTTGATCGCGGGTTCGTCTCCCCTTTTATCTTCTACCGACACAGCGCATGTCTTTTGAGTTAACTTTGTTCCCGTGACTAAGAAAAGATAAAGCAAAGAATAGTATTTTACGTCGGAAGTCCCTTTAGCCGAAGAGAGAGAGCCGACGGTGCGCTCATTTTACTTTCCTCTCTCCATCCGTGCTCCGTTTTACGGGTATTAAAAGCTACACGGAAAGAAGAGTAGTTGAAACAAGGACTGATGCGAGGTCACTGGGAATCGAACTCGGGACCTCTCGCACAGAACGCCGCGCACTAACCAACTGTGTCATCCTTGATTCTTCAAGATTTTAGATTTTTAGAAAAGATACCATCACCGATTCAATATAGAGTAGGGTATTAACGGGACGTGAATAATAACAACTATTAAAGGTGTTCAGAGACCGCCTTGGATTATACTCCATATATATAATCCTTGGCTTGACAAATACCGCGCTTTATAGCCGATTATTACAAGTTGAAAGTTTATTTATTTATGATAATTTTAAACGTGGTTTACAAAGTCCAAGGAGAAACAACAATAGGACGCGAAGTCCTTTACAGAGATCGTGCTCCAAAGTTTGATGGCTTATTCAAGATTTCGTTTTTATCATATTCATAGAAAAGGAATGAATACTACTTACACAAAAGGGGAGAAAAACACTCAATATCAAGCATATGATATCATATCAATGAAATACTCCTCCTTTATATTCTCCCTTTTATTTCATTAATTTTTATAATAGTCACGATATAACACTTACTGGAACCGCGAGAGATGTGCCACTGAAATACTTTTTATCATAAAAAATAAAGCATTTTGGCTCAATTAGTTAAGCTTGCAAATGCTCACACGAGATGCAACATTAAGTCTGATTTTGTTGAATTCACATCATTTCTCCACTCACCGCGCACATCCACTTCTTTCTCTCAATTTTTTATCTATATTTCGCCTTCTTATTACACTTACATATTGCCGGTCATATATACTTTTACTCCTCCTCTACCTATCAATTGTTACCAGCTATTTGTCGCATTAAATCGGGACTTATACCACCTACAATATATACACAAACATTTCTACATAAGCACTTAAGAATTACATATATATTTCTTAAACAATTCTTATGATAAGAACAAGTTTATGGTTTGTAAAGGGCCAGTAACTGGTAAAATATTTCACTGAAATCTCTCATAAGTTATTAAAATATGCCGAAACATGGAAAATTTATCTACCCATAATCCTTATCGAACTCAGCTGTTAAGCTAACTTAAATGAATGATATTATTGAAATACGTATATTCGCTTATCTGCTTAATTTTTCAGTCAGACATTTCCTGCCGCCACCGATCCTTTTTTAATTATTTCCCATCGTTTTTCTCTGTCTGCATTCAGTCTGACTATTGTGTCACAGAAAATCCAGAATCGTTAAGATATATTATATTTAATCTACTTTATTAAAGACTTCGATATTGAAAGTGCTAATATATAATAATAATAACTTTTTTAACGTCTCAATCTTCTAGTTTGACACAGCCTGAGTGCGCCCTACTAATCGGGGAGACTCACTCACACTCACTACCTCTACGTTTAATATTTTGCACACAACTCGGGTCACATTTTTGCTGAGAGAGGAAAACCGGATTGCCCGGAGAAAAACCCTCGTGGCATAGGAGAGAAGAACACATCAGACAAACTCAACTCACATCTAATCCATACTGACATGTATAACCCATCGTTGCTCTCTGTCTGTTTGTAAGTGGCTGTTTATGAAAGCGAATTATCCCTGTTAGCCGGGATAACTCTATGTTTTGTATTCCCCCGGGGAAGCAACATATAAAGGTATCCCGGCTAGCAGAGACAACTCGCCTTCACATATAAACAGACCCTAATGGCCCGGGCAAACGGTTTCAACATTTCACCCGTTCGATTTTGTTGAATGGCAACGCTTTTAAACTCTTTTAAAGACTTTCAACATTGTTGAAACGTGTTGCATCGATGTTGAATCGATGTTGACAGAGTTTAAAAGCGTTTAAACATTGCCATTCAACAAAATCGAACGGATGTTGAAGCAAATGCTGAAACCGTTTGCCCGCGGGCCTTTAAGACTTGAACATTGACTGAGTGCTAACTATAGTATTCCCCCGTGGGGTACTCCCTTTGTCCAAGTCAGTGAGGGGTGATCAATGCTCCTTTTAGGGTTGAAAATATTTCCTGTGCGTACCTTTTAGGGTCCTTTTAAGGTTCTGACTCAAAAGTCAGTTCCGTAACATGACTCTGTACCTGTAAGGGTCATTTTAACTTCGCTTTGTTACTAAAAAATATAAGCTTAGTTGCTAAGAACATCGTGCCTTTTGGGGGCTGAAATCAACAAGGATTTGATGGTTCTTTTAATTTAGTAATTAGAACCCCCCCCCCCCCCCCCCCTCCTTTTTCTTTCTTCAGTTCTTCAGTGTGACACAGAAGAGCCAGAAGATTTAAGACTTTTAATAAATTAAACTATATCTATTTCACGTTATTTAAGACTTGGACATTGAGAGTGCTAAATAGCTATCACGGTTTTGGCAGCAGTTTCCGTCCTTATAGAAAGTATAACTTGAAACATAATTTGCTAATGACCGTTAATAAGTCACGTCTGCAATTGTAAAATTATAGCAATAGTGATATTTCAGGATAATAATTCATGAGAATGACAGTCGACAGTCGATAGTTTTTATTGAGTATTGATAACAGAAATGTGAGATGATTCTATTTTGAAGAAGAGTTTTTAACGTCGATGATGAGGATGATGATAATGATGATGATACTGATGATGATGATCGATGATGATCGATGATGATGACGGGAAGGTGATCTTGAAAATAAATTTCCTGCACAAATGGAATAAAAAAAAATGTCTGCACTATTGTAAGGGGAGAAAAAAATTTGTTTCATAATATAGAAATAAATATCCTGCAGGGTATTGAAAAGGGAAAAAAAAGTTTAATGGTCGGCCCCTAATGATGATGAACGGTACTGTAAAAACGTTTATGGCAAGATTGGCGCGTTCAGACAAATAAAAGTAAAAGTACTACTATTTTTCCAAATGACATTTTATTAAATCCAAAACTACAAACTATTATTAAATAAGACTTTGAACTAAATCCCTTTGAAGCAGTGCTCTTGAATCTGAAGAGAAAAACGCAATAAAAAGTAGTGACTCATTGTTCATTCGTATATTACAGTGAGGATATGTACTCGAACCGTATGTTATTATTTTATGAACCTTCTACTGCTTCAAAACCTCTCAAAATGAAGCATTGACTTCAAATACACTGAATGTTCATATTAAACCTTATTTCTAATATATTCACTCAAGAGATGTGGGTTAAAGAAAAAAGGAACGAAAAACACAGTGTCCACGGTTCGAGTATCCTCACTGTAATTTTCACTAAATGTTTGCTACATTTCTCATCTTTTTTTCTCTTCCATTAAGAATCCCCACTACGTACCATTCGAGTATCCTCACTGTAATTTTCACTACATTTTTTCTACATTTCTCATCTATTTTCTATTTCCATTTCTATTTTCTTCCATTCAGAATCCCCATCACGTACCATCACAATGTTGGAATAACCGTAGGGTTGTTGGCAATTGGTGGTCTCTCCTTCTCGTCGCAGTACTCGTCTGTCAATTCACGAATACGTTTGACCATCTCCCCTACATTATATTCATCCTCTGTAAAGATATCCTTCGTTTTGTCGTCGACGAGTTCTTCGAGTGAAGGTTTGTTAATTTCCATTCCAATACCAGCAACGATTAACTTGATATTTTCTTGTTTGAGAAACTGAAAACAGGCACTTTGGGTTATTCTTATCGTGATACCATTATCATCATCATCATCACCACCATCATCATCATAAACACCACCACAACCATCATCATCATCCACAATCATCACCATCTACCACCACCACAACCATCATCATCATAATCACCATCATCATCATCTTCATCCACAATCATCACCATCATCATCATCATTATCACCACCACCATCAATATATATCATCATTATCATCATCATCACCATCATCACCATCACTATATATCATCATCCATCATCATCATCATCATCATCATCACCATCACTATATATCATCATCATCATCACCACCATCACTATATATCATCATCATCATCATCATCATCACCACCATCACTTTATATCATCATCATCATCATCATCACCATCCCTATGTATCATCATCATCATCATCACCACCATCACTATATATCATCATCATCATCACCACCATCACTTTATATCATCATCTTCATCATCATCACCACCATCACTATATATCATCATCATCATCATGACCATCACTATATATCATCATCATCATCATCATCATCACCATCACTATATATCATCATCATCATCATCACTGCCATCATTATATATCGTCATCATCATCAGCACCACCATCACTTTATATCATCATCATCATCATCATCATCATCACTACCATCACTATATATCATCATAACCACCATCGTTATATCATCATCCTCGTTATAATATAGTAACCTTACCCCCTGTGTTATGTTTTTATCAATACTGGAAAACTTTCCATTGGTTAAAAAGATAAGAATACGCATGACGTCATCCCTCGAGCCAAAGTCATTACTAAACAGCAACTCCATCACTTTAAGTGTCTCGTTCAAACTGTTGGGAATTAAGAAACTGATACAACGATTATTTGAAAATAATGCAAATTAATACCCAGTAATAAAACTGCTCTTAGACCATTTATTTACATATTTGTTTGAGGAGGGAGGGAGTGTGGGGGAGGTGTTAAATTTTGGGATGCACTTGGGATATGTTTTTTTGCCCTCGAGGCTGTGTAATTATCTAATGGTCCGTCCCTCAAGAAATATAAGTTATAAAGTTTTACAAAGGTGTTAATAATTTGCGGCAAAGTTTGGGGAGAATCAGTATCATACTAGAAATCGTCTGAACGGACAAATCGTCTTATGACGGACAAATTGTCTAATCTGAAAACGGGACGAACGCATTTTGAGCCTTTAATTCACGAAACTGTGCTTAGTAATTCAGAAAAGATGAAAAGTATTCAAAGATTCAGAAAAGTATGCTTAACCACAATTCCTTTCGGTCGTGCAATGGTCATTGATTCACCGTTCACTTCGTTAAACTTGTTTAAAATAGGTGTATTCTTACCTCGCTGTATCGTTAAGTGATTCATCGTTAGATATCGCCAGTTTCACTTCCTCCATTGTGAAAAACGTTTTAAAATCAAATTTGATCATCGATTCGTCACCAAACGTAATGAAAGCAGCTCTCGTATGTTCATCGCTAACCGTGAATCTCTCGAGGATGGTAATCGCTAACGACTGCGCCATTATCACTGCTTGCTCGTTCATCGTCTCCGTAGTGTCCATAAGAAACGCCAGATCTTGTTTCTCACGACATCCGGGAACATCTGTCGAGGAAAAAGGCGGGAAAAAGGATAGCAATCACCACTATTTTTATCATCATTTGGATTGAAAACCGTATTTTTCACGAGTATTCGGCTATCGTTTGAAAAATTATTTACCGCTCAAAGATCTAAGAAAAAAAATGAAAAAAAAATTCTAGAAAAAAATACTTGCAGTCTATTTTTTTTCCAGCTACACATATTATATGACGTACATACTTACATGTAAATAATTGCAGTCATTTTCAAGTTCCAGCTTCAATTATAATTTATTGATTATCATATACTATTTAACCATGTTTTTGTAGCCATTTTTTCTCTCTGTATCTTTTCGAAGAACCATTTCAGGGAGCTCACACTATTTGGCTACATTCAGTTAAGAACGAAAACGATCAATATTTTTCATTATGGCCGAATTACACGGCACAACTTTTGCCTACAAATGTCGCATGCAACTTGCTTAAACTTGACTTAAGTCAGATTATACTATTGTTAGCACCAAAGTTGTGCCGTGTAAATCAAGTTGCATGCGATAGTTGTAGGCAAAAGTTGTGCCGTGTAAATCGGCCTTTAGATTTACCTTCGCTGGTTTGGGCCATGACACATGCCATACAAAGCAGTATGATACGAGACAGCATGTTTTTCCCACCTACAAGTGTAGAAGAGATATATTTATAACTTCATTTGAATTACCGAAGGCAAAAATGTTTTTAAAATACAATTTGTTTTCTCCTTTGAAATCTCTCCTAGTCAAATCATGTCTTTTCACACTTTATGTAGCGTCAAATCTTGAACAATCTTACTGGACTCAGTGTAGGTGCTCACGGTTCGAGTTTCCTCGCTGCAAGTTCTTTATGGGCTCTCATCACACCGTGGCCATTTTTATTCCCATGACGAAAACTCCTTTGTTTGAAACGTTCTGAAACGCATGAAAGCGAGAGCAAGGGAACCCAAGGGATTCAAAACCTATTGTTTCAACATGGCGGTCTGTGATAAAAACTAAATCTGAAAAGGCTTTAAAAGGTTTATAGATAATATTAACTACTAAAGGACGAACATAGCATATATGTATGTATTTTAGAACTAAAATTTTAAATCAATTCATTTGTACCTGTACAGGAGTATTGGCAAAGATATATCCTTCTTGTCAGAAAAGGCGGCTACCTTCCAGCCAAGTAACCACTAAGGTATGCAAAATTATCATTTTTCGCTACTTTCGTGGTTCCACTTGAGTTTTGAACATTTTATGACGTCAAGAGTGTGTCAATAAGAGGGCAGACAACTCAAAACCATGTGCAATTTGTTAATTTTTTCCAAAATGTGATTGCCTCGTTAACTTAATTGATATCTTTTGTCAGAAATAATCTGTATCATAAGTCATTTAATCCTACCTTAATCGTTATTAATAAATGGTTTGTTGATTAGGAGCATTTTTGTGGACAACTATACCATTTGCTATAGTGATTTTAATTGCTAAGGGTTAGAAGGGATTATTGTGTGTGAATTCATGATCATTAGTTTTTTTAGATTCATTTGTCAAATGTACATGCTGTTAAAATATTGATTTTTTTAACTTCATTTGAACAATACTTATACGAAAAATCAAATTTGATTTTTTTTAGAACGTTTTCCAGAAAAACGTTCTTTGTCTTTCGGCTTAAAATGTCTTTGCGAGCAAATTAAGGTTTAGGGTTTTTTTTTTTTTTTTTGCCTTATTCTAATTTTTTCTTTGTCAGGCAAGTTTTGAATTTCGTCCTTGAAGCATTTTTTATCTTAAAATTTGCTTTATAAAATAACTATTTGAAATCACGTATTTTGATTGGTTGAGGCGCGTGCTTTATGAGAGCACACTGCAAGCGCGTTTGCATGTTGAACAATTTGCATTTTATAAAAGAAATAAAAAACTTGCTTTCTGTGATGTATGCAATTATAAAGCACTTGGGGATTGTCAGAACACTCGAGCTTCGCGTCGTGCTTCTCTTAACACTTCTCTCGTGTTCTGACAACCCCGCGTGCTTTATAACTGCACACAGCACGCGCGCGCGTTTTCTATTCCTTCAATAAAACTTTGAGCTGGGTCAACATTTTTTTATCAGCAATGATTGGTAAAGCGCCACTGAACATTATTCGATATTGACTGTATATAGGGCTTTTAAATTAGAAATTTGCATTAAATGTCGTGAATGTTTGCAGTTTGTGTTCATTTTCATTTTAGAAATGAGTGAGTTGAAGATGCATTTCACACTGCAAAAACGGCAGATACAACTCATAATATATTGAGTAAATCAGTGCATTCAGGATGACACTTTATAGTGAGTAAACCCAACTCATCATAATTAAGAGTAAATGTAGATGTAACATTGAGTAAAATGTAGCCAATATATTGAGCAAACATCTGACTTTTACTCAAAAAAGGTTTGGGTTGGGTTGGGTTGCAGTTTGTTAATAAACTATTAATATTACACTAATAAATAGCCAAGATATCAAAACAACTTTAATAGGGTAAAAGTACTTTATTGAAAATGTTTATTTCACGATTAAAAACCAAAGTTACATATCAGTTTTAAAGTTGATCCCCAAAGTGTATTGGTTGATATTAATTGTATGTTTATCCCAACGCTACAGCCACAACGGCCTAGTCGTAGATCTAGTCCTTTTAGATATCGCTGAAAAAATATCTACAAGAATAAAAAAGAACATGAATTAAGAATGGAGTAAATTATCAGTAGTCCAGCACCAGTCGAAAGCTGCGTTTTGGTTGACCCATAATACAATACCGCTTTACAACCTCCCAAATAATTCTTCATCATATAATATACGGTGTGCAGAGGCGGATCCAGAAATTTGTCAGTGGGTATACGTCCCAATTTCAAATGAAGGGCTCTTAAGGCGTTAGCGGTGGTATGAGTGGCCTAGCGGTGAGAGCGCTGGCCTTTTACCACTGTGACATGGGTTCGATTCCCGGCTAGGGCGACAAGTGAATAGAGTTTGTTTCGATGTGTTGATCTCTCTCATGCCAAGAGGGTTTTTCTCCGGGTTTTACCGGTTTTCCTCCCACCGCAAAAATCAACTTGTGAGCAGAGTTGTGTGTTGTAAATATGTACTGAATGTAGTGATAGTCAGTTTGAGTGAACCTCACGGAAGAGCCCGGGGAATGATGGTTGTAAATATACGTGTTTTTTAGGGGTTGTCCGGTCCCTAAATGTCTTAAATAGAAAAGGGGTAATTGCAGCGCTAGTGGGGTGTCCGGTGCCTGAAGGGACACCCCGTCCCTTGGTGTGTAAGTTGCTTTTATCATGAATAGTGGTTAGTGAAGATCTCCTTAATCAGACCGGCTTGAGTCAATTTGCAAGATTTTGTGCCCAACATAACTTTTTGGAAACAATTATAATCCTACCTTATTTTATAAGTCACCCACATTTAATGTTTGTGAGCGACTTAATTTTGTTGATCAAGTTATCCCTGTGTAGGTCAGATGGCGAAGGGAAGACATTTTCGGTCTTGTTGAGAGCAAGAGCTGTAAGTTCGCCCATCATAACATCGTTCCCAATACCAACTACGAACACCTCAACCTTGAGATCCTATATAGGTACAGCGACAATATATAAACAAATAAATGAAAAATAAAAATTAATGATTACGTATCTTCTGCGTCATGATTTATTATGAAATAGATACCAAACTTTCGGCCATCTTGGCCATCATCAGGTATCTATTTCATAATAAATCATAACGCAGAAGAAACGTAATCAACAATTTTTAACTAAATGCCTGCGTGCAAACAAATATTGAAAGTGAAAAAGAGTTTGAGAAAAAGGGTCTTCGCGCTTAAGACCTCTTTTATACCAAGTTTTAAAAAGTGTTTCGTTTTTTTAGAAAATGTTTTTAATCCCTTAGGCCGCACCTTTTTTTACTATCTTAAAACACCTTTCATTAAAAAATTATTCTTTAAATAAACTAAATAAGCAAACAACCAAATATCAGACATACAAACAAACAAATATGTAAGTATATAAATAAACAAATATACAATCAAATAAACAAATAAATAAATGATACCACTATAATACTACTAATAGCAGCAGTAAAAAAAATTAAAACTATCTATCGCCATGAAATTAATTTTCAATGCTCTAAGAACCTTTTTGAAATTATTCTCCTACTGGATGTCAGACAGGTCATCGAAAAGTCTTTATTCTTCATAGTTTAAAAAAAAATTACATACCGTAATAGGGAGGATCAAAGAGTAAAATGTCGGTAGTCCGCTCTGCAAGAAACGTCCATCTGTGGCAATGATGAGGAAACGAGAAGCTGATGGTCTTGTTCCTGAACTATGTGAAAACACTTCTGTGACTGCCAATTTGAGTGCTTTGTCTATCCTGAAAAAAGCCATTTCAGGCAACTGTTCGAATGTGTTGTTGACGATAAAAGCAAGAGAGAGGTAGAAATGATGGTAGATAAAGGGGAAAAGAGATGAACAAGATGAAAGATCTAGAACTTGAACGTGTGAAGGAAGAAGAAAGGAGCATAGAAAATACAAAGGAAGTATTGAAGGGTGAGTGTGAGAGGGAAAAGGAAGGAAAGGAGGGAAAGAGGAAGGGAGGGAGGAAGGAAGGAAAACAAAGTAAGATGTGAAGGAAAAAAGTAGAGGAAAACAATCGAACCAATAAATCGACAAAAATTGAAGCAACATAAAACGGAATAAATAATGAGTAAGAAGAGATGAGTAGACGTCCCGCAATACCTTGTACTTGAATTCTCGAAATCAACTTTACCCAGAGCCAGTTGAATCTCTCCGGGTGTTGTATAATCATTGAAGTGAAACTCGGTTCTCGCTTCTTTACTGAAGCTCACCAGGGCGAATCTCGTCTCGTCGTAGCTGATGGTAAAGTTATCAGTTAACTGGATAGCGAAGGCCATGGCACTGACTAGCCATTCCTCGCCCATACTCGCCGATGAATCGATGATCAGGCCAATGTCGATGATATCTTTGCATGCAGCTCCTATACAACAGAAAGTGTTTGAAAAGATTGAGCTTTTTTTTCTCTTATCGGTAAATGGAATTTAGTAAAGTGTGATCTTATAACGATGAAATACAGTTAGAGAATTAATTGGGAGAATGTCAGTATACAGTATAATAGAATATTTTTGAAAAGATTGAGCATTTTTTTCTTATCGTAGAGAGATCTTTATGAGATCTTGTAACGATGTAATATAGTTCGATAATTAATTGGGTGAATTCCAGGAATTCACAGAGTTTCTAATGAAAAAAATACATTTATAGGTAGACTTAATGTTTTAAAGTAAAAGCTTAGAGCGAAAAGATAATATCTTAATTGTGAGAATTTTCCCAAAAACCTTCTTTTTTTTCTAAAACTGTTTAGAAAATCATGGATTATGTTGTAAGTGATTCAGGAAAATAAAATAGAAACTGTTTATAAAGAAATTTGTGAAAATAGATTTTACGTCCATAAAAGGATCATTCGAAATAATTTTGGTTTAAAGAATTATTGCTTACAGAACCAAATTTTAAAAATTGTGTTATCATTTTAAAATTCAGTAAACGGGGAAAAAAATTGTTGAAATATTGTTTAAAAAATATTTTACAAATATAATTCCCCCCCCAAAAAACTAAAATAATTTTACAGAATAATAATTTTGCAAAGAGTTGCAACACAAAACATCATCACAAACTTCTACAGGCTTTCAAAGAAATAATGTAGTATTACTGGAAACCATTATTACCACAAAAACTCTATAATCATAATTGTTTATACTTTTAAATTGTTTTTTAATTGTTTATCAACATTTACCTGAAGCAGTTTTCATTCCAGTAAAGGTTATCAACCCAAAAATCATTAAAATACTCCATTTCGCCATTTTTGCTGCCAGTAGCTGATTCTGAAATACAAAAAGAATGCCACCTTTGCCACACAAATATAGTAATTATGACAAATGCATTGACATGTTCTAATCATTACTATGGTTACGTGCATAGATTGATCAGAGTTAACTCTGGATTGATTACTATGGAAATCAGTAGACTGGTAATCATGCCCCAAAAATTCCGTCAACGTGACCGATTTTTTTTGTACCATGTGATCGCTTCTGGCCAATCATTTTGCTCAAAATTGGTCATGTGGTACAAAAAGACACACCCCCAAGGCCAAATTTTCAACGTACATTTAACCACTCTAGTGATTTTCATAGTAAGTAATTTTTTAGCAATTATCAAATTATTAAAAAGAGATTTGGTGACAAAATATTTACATATATGTTTGGCGGAATCGAAACCTATATATATTTTTAAAGTTTTTTATATTCCTTTTGAAAGTTTAAGTCTAATTCTCTTTTACTCACGTCAGTAAAATTAAGTCAACATTTTTTTGCGGTGTTACACATTTCATTCTATTACCTATCGTTTATATCAAACACCGACGCAGCCTATAATAGTTTACTCGCTAGTTTCTATTTCTATTTTTTACGCTGTTACAATTTCATTACATTACCTATCGTTTATATCAAACACCGACGCAGCCTATACTAGTTTACTCGCTAGTTTCCATTTCTTTTTAAATCTTCATAATGTAATTTATATTCTAAAAATGACTATTTTCAAGACGCAACAATTTATTGAAGAAATAGAAAACGCGCACGCGCTGTGTGCAGACTTTAAAAAGCACTCAGGGTCGTCAGAACACGAGAGAAGTGTTTAGGGAAGCATGACTCAACACTTCTCGAGTGCTCTGACGATCCCAAGTGCTTTATAACTGCATACAGCACAAAAAGCAAGTTTTCTGTTTCTTTTATAGAATTTGACCAACATGCAAACGCGAATATTGTATAGAACTTATGAAAGTCCAACGTTAGTTCTTTCATATTTTACTAAAATTGTCAAGATAAATGTAAATCTGGCCGAGAAAATTCAAGTTCAAACTTATGCAAATCAGGACGAAATCTGTATGAGATTTACAGAACTCGTCACGGCATTGAGTTCTTTTGTAAAATTCTCATTAATTATTCATGAATTTTATAATGTTATTTACAATGGGGGTGCGCCTCGCATGGGACCTGTGTCCCCATTATACGGGGCTCATTAATTAATCAGTTGTGATCAATCCTGTGCATTTTCATTTAGTCTGTTTTAATAGTCTGTTTTGTAATTCTGTTTTGAAAATCTGTTTTGTAAGTCTAATACGTGCCCATTAAAGCTGTTAAAACAAATAAAGTTGTAGAGCATCACTAATATAACCATAACTAATTTTAATTCAATCCATTGAAGACTAGAAGCAATCAAATCACTGGGCAACTAAGTATAACATAATGGAATTCTGTATTCTATTATTCCGCTTTGCTTTATGAACTAGTGTTCTCCCAGGTCTGCCAGGTCCCAGGTCAGAAAATGAGGGGAGCATGGGAGAGTACAATGAGAGAGAGATCTGAAGCTTGGTTATGATAGGGAAATATACCTTTCCCGAGTTCGCTTTACTGATAATGAAACAATAAATTCAAGTCGAGGTTGATAAATTGTTGTTTGGCACAATACAATTTAGTTTATTTCATTCCTTTTTTTTTCTATCCTTACTATTTTTTATTTCATTATATCAAATACATTAAAAAAATTACACTGTAAGAAAATATAACCAAATGTCCGGTATGTACGCGCACGTCCTAATTTCTTTTTCTTTTTTGGCCATATAATAAAAAGAGCATTACGCGTTAGCTTGAAGATATGAATTTTATTTTCGGGTGGTTAAAACAATATTTTACGAGCGAGCGCAACCACCGTATAATATCCTCTATATATTTGCACTAAAAAATGCTATCTTTTTATATGTATACGTGTATTTACTTAAAAGGCCGTATTAGTGTAAATAAAATGTACAAATATAGGTATAATTACAACGTTATTATGACTGACCTGATTTTCTCAATTAAATTATAACATTTTGAATTTCTCAGTTTTTGTTCTTACCTTACATTTATAGAAATAATGATATTAATAGAAAATCCTTATAATAATAAGAAGAAGAACAATTTATTTACTTATAAAGCGCCATATATATACAATATACATTTTTACCGGCGCATAAACAAAATACAATTGAATAGGATAAAACTATTGAATCAAATTTTTAAAATACATAAAAGGCATAATATATAACAAATTATAATGGATCGAATTAATAGAAATCCTTGAAATGCATTGTTCGAGCTCTGTTTACTAAGCAGGTAAACAATGATGGCTCAAAGTTGCAGTAAAACGTTGTTATTACTGGACAGATTTTCTTAATTAAATTATAACATTTTTAAGTTCTTAGTTTTTATTCCTACCTTAAAGAATTTTTATGTTTCCCCATAGTTATATAAACAATGATATTAGGATAATAATAGGAATTCCTTGAGCTGCATTGTTTGAGCTCTGTTTACTGAGCAGGTAAACAAATGGCGTTGGAGTAAAACGTTGTTATTACTATTATAACATTTTAAACGGTTCTCAAATTGTAAGCTTACCTTAAAGAGTTTATATTAGATTGAAACCCCTTTCTGTGTAAAACCTTTAAGGTACAACGCAGAAATCATGTCTAAATTTGATGATTTTGTTCTATGATATTTTGTATTAATTAAAGCGGTTTAATATTGTAAACAGAATAGGCTGTCACTTTAGGATTACAAGAAGGCATTAACTAAGCTAAGATGGTGATTAAAAGATCACCTTTATGGTTTGGGGGATTGGCTAGCGTGCAGGCTGTATTAGGGGCTGTATCAACTGGGGTCAATTGGTTGTGATTGAAATGTGGGTTGTTGTTTACTAATATTGTTTATTCAAGGGCACAAGTTCATTTACGTTACCTATAACTAAGTCCTAGTTATCAGAAATCTCTTCTCAATAGTCAGTATTCAGCTGTTTTTAGCATCAGTTTGACCTCTTGTTTTTCTGGGTGAACGAAAGGGCACTAGAACGCTACAATTATGTTCAAGTTAATTTATGTTTCCTAATAATAGTCTGCAGTTTTTAGCATCAGTTTGACCTCTTGTTTTTCTCGTTTAACGATCTAATTGACGATCGGTATCGTACGTTTATTCAAGGGCAATAGATCGCTACAATTATGTTCAAGTTAATTTATGTTACCTATGATAGCAAATAAAGTCCAAGTTATCAGAAATCTCTTCTCAATAGTCGGTATTCAGCTGCTTTTAGCATCAGTTTGACCTCTTTTTTTCTGGTTTAACGCCCGTGGGGGGGGGAGGGGGGGTACTTGACCCAGTTTCTGACGGGGACGTTCCGCTGGCACCTATAAACCCTGACCCTATTTAAGACAGCAGAATCCTAACAATATGTACCCTATTTCAAGACAAATTGGTAAAAAGTAGACCCTATCCAAGACTCAAGGGGGAAATTGTATACCCTAGGTAAGGCAATTTAAGACAAATTAGGCTAAATTGTAGACCCCATCCAAGACTCAAGGGGGAAATTGTATACCCTAGGTAAGGCAATTTAATACAAATTAGGCTAAATTGTATACCCTATTCAAGACGCCAAGGCAAAAAAAACATACCCTATTTGGCGGAACGTCCCCGTATAGTAAATATAAGGGAGTAACCCCCCCCCCCCTTTTTTGGATGTAATTATCGGGAGTCGGTAGAGCAATTTTTCTCTCGCTTTTCGGCGGTGGAGAAAGGTGGCTCTGTTCGAAGAGTATCATCATGTATTTTCCCGTTCATTCGTGGCACTTAATTATTTATTCATACATTTGTTTATTGATTCTGCCCTTATTTTCTCAAGAAGGGTTCCACTGCACATGATTCTCGATTATAGGTTAAATACAAAGACAAAAGTTTCAGTTGTTCAGATGCAGTTTATTGAACCATCAATATACTTAATATCATGGTTGACATTTATCTTACATTGACTGAACATGCTGCTAACTATCAAAGATGATTACTTTAGTCTTTCCCCTGTATTTACTCCTTTAAAAAGGCTGAAAACAAAACCAAAAAGAGTCAAAATGAGGCCACTTTTGTGATGAAACATATAATGATGATGATGATGATAATAATAACTAATAATAATAATAATAATAATTATTATTATTATTATTATTATTATTATTATTATTATTATTATTATTATTATTATTATTATTATTATTATTATTATAATGATGATGATATTAACAATGATGATAAAAATGATGATGATGATGATAATAATGATAATGATGATAATGGTGATGATGAAGAAGATGATAATCATGAAGAATAGTGATGATTATGACGATAATGATGATGATGAAGACAGATAATGATAACGATGTTGATTATGGTGATGATGACGATGACGATGGAAATAATAATGATTACGTTGATGATGACAGTGGCAGTTTTTACGATGGTATTTATAATGATGATGATGATGATGATAACTTTATTGATTATGATGATGATGACACTAGTGACATTGACTTATGGTCGTGATGGTGATGATGATAAAAACAGTCATGATGAATAGATGTAATGATGATAGTGATGATGATGAAAATTATGATCATGATGATAGTGATCTCTAGACCTCTTTACCTTCCTTGTTTGTTTACCCATTTCAGATCGCGTGATGCTACCCTTGGGAATTGTTTCTTTCACATGTAAATGATATAACACGTTCGTCATAAAAGAACAATTCTCAAGGGAATGGCACGTGGTCCGAAATGGGCAATTTGCATACGGAGGTAAAGAGGTCTATTGAAAATAACAATCATGACAAGATCATTATCAAATTACAATACCGATTCTTTCTTTTCTACAGTCTTGCTTGGCAGAATGCCTTTAGGATGTCTTTGAGCCTCTTAACAAGATCAGCAAACGAGTTGAGCTTGAAGACCTCTTTCTTGTCACCCATTGCTATCACCTCCAACTCGTGTTCATCAATGAACGGACCAACACCAACTGAAACTATTCTGACATTGGGAACTTTACTCTGCAATCGAAATAGAACATTTTAGACGGTAAAGTAATACATATATTGAAATTAACATGTTAATCATAGTAGTTTATTGTTTATTGTTTCTGCCATATTACAAGGTATATATATATTACTATAATGATTATTTCAAATTAAAATCGTTGTCGCAGCCGGAGCTACAGTCCACACTCTAAAGCCTGCAAAGGATGTCGGTTACATGGACTTGATTTGTGATTTATTGCACGTTTTTAAAGAAACATTTGATTCATCATCTACCACAACAACAACTTGGTATGGTCATATAACACAAAATATGTACAACCAAAATAGGCATGAATAAATCGATAACAAGAAAAGAAATACCGACATCCTCTGCCGGCTTCAGAGTGTGGACTGTGGCTTTGTTTGCGACAACGATTATTGAAATAGGTGTATAAGAAAATTACAATGCAATCAGTATAAATAAATATAAATATTATATGGTGTAATATGGAAGGAGGCCTCTAGAAACCAAAAGGCTTATGTGAAAGAGGTCTCCTTAAGATTATTATATATAATTTATATAAATATACACCTACTTGCAGTAAGGTTGTCATACAAAAATATACATTTGTCATAAAGAAAATAGAACATTTGTGATTTAGTACGATAGGAATTGATTAAAAGACAAAAGAAGATCACTCAAGCTGAACTCTCTCTTTTGTCTTTTAACTTAACTCCTTTCGCACTAAATCACAAATGTTCTATTTTCTTTGTGACAAATGTTCTATTTTGTATGACAACCTTACTGCAAGTAGGTGTAAATAATAATATAAATAGTGTTTAGTGGAAGAGAACCTTACGATATTGAAGAGCCCCGATGAGTAGCAATGGTAAAATATACGACTTAAAAATATTTATAAATATACAGACATAAATATAGATTTAAAGTGAAAGGGTCACTACACATGAAGAATTCGGGTTTTTGAAAGGTCCAGCATAGAGGGAATTTTTGCTGTATTCTGGCTGGATAACTCACCCTTAATTGTGATAAGACTTGACTGTATGGTTTGGAACTACTGCTGGTCTTACCATCAGTCAATACCAACAAGACATGAGGAACGTTTGGTCGGCTACCTGTAAAATATTCAAACCAAAACATTATAACCACCAGCACCATCATCATCATCATCACCACCATCATCATCATAATCATTATCATTATTACCATCTCCATCATCAATACCATCACCCTCAATATTACCATCATCATCATCACCAACCATATTACCATCATCATCATTATCGCCATCACCATCAATATTACCATCGCCATCATTATCACCATCATCATCATTATCACCATCACCATTATACTATTACCATCATTATCATCACCAACCATATTACCTTCATCATCATTGTCACCATCACCATCAATATTACCATCGCCATCATCACCAACCATATTACAATCATCATCATTAATTATCACCATCACCAGCCATATTACCATCTTCATCATTATCACCATCACCAACCATATTACCATCATTATCATTATCACCATCACCAACCATATTACAATCATCATCATTATCACCATCACCAGCCATATTACCATCATCATCATTATCACCATCAATGCTACCATCATCATCATCATCATTACAATCACCATTAATATTACCATCGTCATCGTCATCGTCAATACTATCAATCACTATCATTACCTGGTCCAGCTAACAGATCTTTTCCAGCCATCTCCAAGGCTTTGTCTGTCCTTGTTGCACCAGGGATGAATTTTATATTTTCAACTGCCTGAAACGGCATAATACCACATGTTTTTGCAAGTATATACACCGATTGTCTGTCTGTCTCTTGTTAGTCAATCAATTTCTTAATTGTTGCTAGTTATTGTTTTTGATAATTTCGTCTGTCTGTCTGTCTGTCTGACTGTCCAGCGATTTGTTTTACCTTTTTAAGCTGGGCTTTGTTGTAATAGTCTTTCTTGTGAAGGTCCCACAGCAAGTATGACCTGTGGTTGTACTGAATAACACCAACGTGTGTTTTTACCGAGCTAACATCCAACTCCTCGATTAGCTCAATCAAAAACTGTTTGACTTTTCCAAAGTTTTCTCTACGAACGCTTGATGACGAATCAATGATGAAACCAACATCCATAGTTCTGCTGCATGGAGCTAAATAATACAATATCAAAAGCATTGAATATTGTGGTTATTGTATATAGCTATATTTATCATCATCAGCAACATCCTCAATCGAATTAATAATAAAGTTATATCAGATAGAAAGTATATATCGCCATCATCACTATGATCACCAAAATAACTATCAACATCATCATCATCACTATGATAACCATCACTACTATCATCATCATCACTATGGGTACTATCATTACTATCATCATAATCATCACTATGGTTACCATCATTACTATCATTACTATCATCATAATCATCACTATGGTTACCATCATTACTATCATCATCATCACTATGGTTACTATCATTACTATCATCATCATCATCATCACTATGGTTACCATCATTACTATCATCATCATCATCATCATCACTATGATCACCATCATTACTATCATAATACATACACGGGCAGTCCATCAAGTGACATTCGCTTGTCTGTTGTGCAGGTCCAAGTACAGGATAGCATGGTTTACCATTACCCTTGGGTGTAGGACTATTACATACTCGTTCGCGGCTCATCTTTCCTTGGCCACATGATGCCGAACACCTGGACCAGTCAGACCACTTGGAGTATCCACCATCGATATCTGGGCTCTGAGGCGCTGGAGCTAATGGGTACATAAAAATTAAATTAGTTTAATGTTCAAAACAAATTGCGGGCATTTATAGAAAAGCCCGAGTACTTAAGGACTGAACTTTGAGCAATTTTTTGGTTCAGGATGTTTCTTTAGACCTCGAGACTTAGAATCCTGAAACACCTCTACATCCCTCTCCATCCCCCTCATCAACCATCTAATGGTTCGTCCATAAGAATAGGTGGACGTACAGTGACGCATTTCTTTATGGTTTTGCAAACCAACCAATTAATGTTATTAGAACAAAAAAAATTAATTATATTGATAAAATGGTTGGCAAAGTAGTATCGCAATACCTATAACTGTAACTGCACTACGCTCACCCATAGACACTATATAGTATCTATGGGTGAGCGTATTGTTTACAGGTATATATAGGTATTGCGATACTACTTGCGATACTATTTTATCAATATAATTATTTTTTTTTGTTAGATTACTCACTAATCAAATACCGCATAATATTTTAGGTAGCAGCATATTTGATACTTTTCCCCCGAGCAGGATTTCGCAAATGAACCCGCGCCCTAAAAGGTACGCATAAATTAAGACAACTGCCAAAGCCTGTCAAAGACTTTTAAGCATGAACCCTAAAAGGACCCTAAGAGGTTCGCACAGGAAATATTTTCAACTCTAAAAGGAGCGCCGATCACCCCTACGACTTGAACAAAGGGAATATCCACCAACCCTCCTCCCCTCCCCCACCCGGGTACGTTTCACTACAAATGCGTCCACCATGTCGTACTTACTTGTGTCGGTCAATCGATAGATATAGTTGGTGCTTTGACCACCAACACATTCAGAGAAAGGATCTTCTTTTACACACCCTTTAGGATCGTATAGAGACTGGATGCAGTTATTTGATGGACCATCTTTACTGAATAGCATCTCGCCATTAGGACCTCCCCAACACTCGCCGTAGAACTGAAGACCGAACACCTGGTATCCCTTTGCACGAGCAGCCTCAGCACATCGACAGGCAAGACTAGAGATATCAAACACAAGGTGAAGTACAATTAATCCAGCTAAATACGTGTTTCACAACAAGCCATTGAAATGTCTAAGTTCGCAGAAAGTCGTAAACCGCAGTAATGAAAAACACTCTAATGACCATGTTAAAAATAATATAATTATACATCGCCATCTGGGCAATCACTCGGGCTTCAAATGAGAACTAGGAACGCCTGGGACCTGACCCTTCAATTTGAGTACCAAGACGACGACGAAAAAAAAGGAACCGTTTGCATTTTTAGACTCGGGCTTTTCGGTACACAGAAGCCCGAGTAATTATAATAACCATGCATCATGCAATAACGAGGTCGATAACATCCAGTATATACCTGTGTTGTGATTCTTCCCATTTGTACCAGTCAATCACGTGACCGTCATTAGCACTACTATAGACATCACGATCGTTCAGTAGCAAGTCCGGGAGGGGCCTGGGGGAGAGCGAGTCATGGAAACATCCCATCTTGACCCATTTTCTTGAACACCTTACAAAAGGCTTTGGAGTGGCAGCTGTAACAAAATGATGATTTTAGTATTTGGATAACTATAAACACCGTATTTCCTCGAATAAGCGCCGCCCCCGAATAAGCGAAATTTTTATCAAAACATGTTTATACATACATATCACATTAAACAATTACCACTGTGATTCATATTAGTATAATTCATAGTATAACGTTACTTCAACCAAAATGTTTTTTATTTTCCAAGCTTTCGGGCCTAACAGCCCATCATCAGGGTTACAGTGTAAGTGTAAAAACGGTTGAAAAACACGAATACAAACAAATAGTATTAGTATAATTATTAACATTATCATACGTCCTTATTTATAATTACTCTTTGTACTCGATGACGGATAGAAGTAGGCAATATATCATTGTACATATATTAAACAAATAAATTACCATCATGATATATATCAATGTTTTATCAAATGTATAGATTATGTAATGTTTAATAAACGAGCAGGAGTGTTTTATCAGGATTTAACTGAACCACGCGGCGAAGCCAAGTGGTTTTAAACCTGATAAAACACGATCTGCGAGTTTATTGAACGACTTCAAAAACTCCAACCTATATTTTGTGTTTTTGTAAAAAAAATCAAGCATTTATAAAAGTTTATTAGAGAAAATTCAGGGTAAAGTTTATGTAAATTAGGGTGAATCTATAACTTCAGTTAAAACACTCGTCACGGTTACGATTTCTTTTGAAAAGTTCTCATGAATTATTAATGAGTTTTTGAAATGTCTATAATGTATAGCTTTTTATATTTTTGTATAGCTTCTTATATATTAATATATATTATCTATTGATACATATATACATCATTTAAATTTGAATCTTTACAAATGTAATTCAGCACTTGGGCTGCAAGATTTGTTTTTCTATTAAACAATATTATTATTATTATTTTATTACTAGTACTGTATCCCGGCATGACAGCAAGAAACTAAACATCGACTGCTATAAGCTCTCACTTTTTTATATTTCGACCGGCTAGTGTGAATTTTTGCTCGTAATAATGACAACAGCAAAGTAAATAACAGATAGATTGTTTATGGTTTAGCTTGTCCGTTGGGAGATAATTGATTGTGTAATATGATATATAAACGGATGTATTGCCTACTTCTATCTGTCATTAAGTACAAATAGTGATTATAAATAAGGAAGTAGCTGGCGATCAGATAATGATAATAATTATACTAATATAAACCATGGTAATCATAATGGCAATTGTTTGAGCTTGTTTGTTTAATGTGATATGTACACGGATGCATTGACCACTTTATTCTGTCATTCTTACAAATAGTGATTATATAGCTTTATATATAGTTGAGGACGTATGATAGTGTTAATAATTATACAATTCTATTTTCTACCACCGTTCATTGAAACTGAACAAAAACGGAGACTTTAATTAGTATCCAATTATTGTGTGTTGTGGATTTTTTTCATTTCCCATAACCCTACTTTTTTTTGTGGGGGGGATACATGATGTAGTTCAAATTTGTTTGATTTGAGTTAAAAAAGCTCCCCCCCCCCCCCCCCCCCCCAAAAAAAAGAAGGCATTATGGTTATTGTGAAATTACGTAGAGAATATATTTTTAAAATCAGTTGCTTATGTATCCATGGTAACCGCACTATCTTTTTCTGTTGTACTACGTACTTTATATTTCCCTTTTTTTGTTGTTCAAATATGCTTGGTCTTTTAACGCGAATTCTCTTTTCATTCTAGCTTACTTGTCATGTATGAATAACCAAGAATCTGGATTGAAACTGAGTGTACAGTGAGATATAGGTACAGACGGATTAAAACAACATCCAGCTAAAGCATCCTCATCAGAAGTAAGGCCATCCTCGGGAACTAGGTAATCTTCTGTCGCTCGATTCTCGCTGCCAGAAAATAATACCCCTGGGAACGTAGTCTCTTGGAGCTTGTTCCGGAAGTCAAAATTCAAACTTGTTTAACGACTTTCTTTGAATGATTTCTTGATTTTCATTTTCATTGGATTCATTGATTTTCACCTCAGCAGGTCGACCAATCAGGAAAGAGCTGAATTCTGACTTACGGAACAAGCTCCAACAGACTACTTTCCCAGGAGTATTTTTTCTGGGAGCGAGAAACAAGCGACAGAAGATTACCCCTGGGTTCCCGAGGGTGAAGTAAGGCATGTTTTCTTATGACTTCTTTATATCTATTCGTTTAATTCCTTGACGCATCTGAAACGTCAGTAAGTAAGAGACACGAAGAATTATCTCGGGATAACACCTTTCATCTTGCTATGTATGTGTTTATGCGTAATTTTTTGACGTAGTTTTTGCCTCTTTTTGTTTCTAATTCGCGATATATTGTGAACACTTCAAATTTGCTAAACAAAATATATGTTTAAGGTATGTCTTTAAAATATATTATTTTTGAAAAATGTAATATTTTTTAGGTATTTTAAAATTTGGAGCAATCATTCAACCCAGTCTTCCGCTCACAGCAAGAAACGCCTCGCTACGCGGGCTGGGTAGAAATCAATCTCGTCCCCATTCGCCGCTAGCTCTTACTGCGCATGTTCAGGCTCGTCGAGGTCATAGTGAAAGTAGAAAATAAGAAGTTGTAGTTATCTGCGATATATAGAGCGAAAACACTAGAACCATGAAATAAAAACAAAATAGTTACTAACTAATAGTTTTTATTTAGTGACCATTTACTCCCAGAAACATTAAATACAAAAGGATACAATACCTCATTACAACTTTACTTGTCTTTTATAGAAACTAATAGTCGCTAAATAAGAACTATTACACACTAACAATTTGATTTTGTTTCATATGGTTCTATAGTGTTTTCGCTCTATGATTTAGTGTGATATCTTATTAGTGATAATCGATAATCAAAGGCCTTTGTCCTGTCGGCACACACTTCGACTACACTAGGTAAATACAGGATTCAATTGTTGGTTTAAGTTGTTCAAATACACTACAATGAGATGCCGCACTTTCTTTCATCCTCACAAAGATAAACAATGGCGAAGATCTGCTGTAACAGTAATGAATGAATGGATGGATGGATAAATGGATGGATGGATGACTGAATGAATGGATAAATGAATGGACGAATGAGTGTGTACATGTAAATGGATGGATGGGTGGGTGGGTGGGTGGGTAAATGGATGGATGACTGAATAGATTGATGGATGACTGAATAAGTAAAAAGATGAATGAGTGAGTGAATGGATGGATGGATGGGTGGGTGGGTTTTATGAATGGATGTGTGAATTGATGGATGAATGAATAAATGAATGGGTAAATGGATGAATGAGTAATTGAATGGATGGATGGTTAAATGTATAAATGAATAGATGGATGAACGAACGAACGAACGAATGAGATAGTAACGAAATAGATGATTAAATTAATGGATGAATAAAAGATAACAAGATCATTATGTTTACTTTAGAAAACCAAGGCTTAACTCTATTCACGTTAGCAAACAATTGCTTTGGTTAGATTAGATTAGATTGGGCAATTCATGGCATTTTCTATCCGGCGGTTAACAGTCAATTTGTAATGACTAACAACCCTAATTTGACTTCGCCTTAAACAATCTCTATCCCTTCACATTGTTAACTTTTATCGTAAGGATAACAGAACATGTCCTATAGCTTGACAACGTCAAAGCTGTGTGTGTTTAAGATATTGAAGATGATAGTAGTGGTCGATGAATAGTTTGGTCAGCCGTTCGTAGTTAAGGTTGTATATCATTGAACACTTTCAAAAAAAACTGTTACTATTAAGTAAGCAAAGTATGTCACAGAAATGAAGATTTAAAAACTTAATATTGCCTTGAGTATTGCATGTTGATTTGCGCTTTATAGGTAATAAATATTGATATGATTATAGAAGTATTATTTCATACGAAAAGTTAGTTAGTTACGTCAGTGAAAACCATCTAGAAATGGCCAAATATGATACAGTTTTGTTTCTTAGGGAACAGTTAGAGTGAAAAGAAATGTGATCGAAAACCATCTCGAAATGTCGAAACATGGGGTGTTTCTTAGAAAACAGTGAAAAGAATTGCCTAAAGCGCCAGTAAACTAACTTCTCCCATTCTCTTCATAAAAAAATAAACCGACTATGAACTGCAGGAACTTAAATAAGTGTGAAAGCATTTGACTTACCGCCTAGAGAAGTGTATGTATGTAGCAAAAATATGGTTACTGCTAAAAGCTTCATTTTTTCCTGAAAAGAAAAGAGAAAGGAAAATTAGTATCTACTGCTATTGTGTATAATGGTTGAAGTTATTATATGTATATCTATAATAATAATAAACTTGATTTATATAGCGCTATAGCTGCCCGAAGTGCTTGTGCCATCTATCTAGTGTAATATATTCGTGAAAGTTTTCTAGGAAATAAACCAGTGTACTTCTAAGAGGGGAAAAGAAGCAAGATTCTTTCTTAACGAACTGTGAAAGGTTATCCAATTTGATAATGCGCTTCGTTTCTACTCAAAAAGTTAGCATTTGCTAATCTTTTCAAATCCAAATCAAACATTATGTACTATTTACAAGGAATAAAATAATCCAAACATCTATATAATTGACCTCGAAAAAGTTGATTTCGTTTTCAGTTAAACTGAATAGTTATCTTTGGTGCTTTTTTTAGATTTTCATCAACCTTTGTAATAAATCTTAGTCAAAAAGGACGTAAAAAAGCAATAATATTTAGAATTGATTCTGAAAAGAACATACTTCATTACAAGTTTTGATTTTTGAACTGAAGCATAAACACTTGGTTGGAAAAAAATTGAAAATTGAAATTTGATAGATATAAAAGTTATTTGACGAAAAAAGGCTGATACTGAAAAGAACATACTGATGAAAATTGTATTGTAATACTCTTTACTTCATTACAAGTTTTGATTTTTGAACTGAAGCATAAACACTTGCTTGGAAAGCAAGAAATTTGATAGAGACACAAGTTACTTGACGAAAAATTGACTTTGAAATCAATTTTCAACGCTAGAGAGCAATGAGCTTCCTCAATAATGATCCACACTTCATTCCACTGTTTCTAAGGACTCCTCATTTTGTTATAGAACCATCACATTGCACATCATTGATATATTCAAAATATCACAGTCTCTCCGTTCAAATCAACTTCAAGATACGCTAAGGTTTTGAAGTGTCTTTTTTTTTGTTACAGAAAACCGGGGAACGTTTTGACTGAGAAAAACATTTAGCGCGTCTTTTAACAAAGCGTTGTTAAAATCAATTATATAAAACACGTTTGCTGGAAAAACTTCGGCATCTTAGTGTCCAGATCTATGCTTAAATAGAGTATGTATTAATCTTAGAATTCTTTACGTACCTTTTACGCTTCGCTATATTGCGAGCTATGATCAGTTCAGCTCGAGGTGGCAGAGTGCGCAAACGAAGCACATCCAATGCTTATAAACCTTGCTTTGGTCAGGCATTGTGGATGTAATTATGATGTAAATTATTTATGTACTTATCCGCTGTTTTAGTATAATGGTTCGTAAGTAAACTCTTCATTAAGTATTGTAAACACAAAAGAAAGCTAAACTTTGATTTTCGAAATGAGTTTTTAAAACCAAATTAAATGAAGTTTATTTTGAGTTACTTTTAGTTGGTTTGTACAACTTAAACTTCGCTAAGCATGCTGAGTTAACAAAATTGTATGATTTTTTTTTAATAATCAAAAGTCGATGTTTGCGTGGTTGACAGGTTTGTTCGCTAGATCCAATACACGCATGCGTAGTAGACATCGCCAGCTCTTTTATGTAGAAAGCGGCCCTTCAGAGAAACAAACATCCAGCAACCTTTTGCTTGCTAAATACAGGAAACGTCTTTGTTGTTTGACTTTGAACAATTTATATCTGTATATTATATTTGTTCGGTAGCAATAAGCCAGATTAAAGTAAAATAATGTGTTTCGGTGTGGTCATTTTAAAAGATATTCACATTATATATCAATCAAAACTATTTTATTCGATAATGCTGATAGACGTTTTGGTATTTTTGTATTGTTAATGCCTTAAATATGTCGGATATGGCTGAAAATGATGATTATACTTTTAACTAGAGGGAGAAAAAAAGATAAATGCGAACAATAATTGTTGTAATAATAATGATAATAATAATAATAATAATAATAATAATAATAATAATGATAATAATAATAATAATAATATAGGTAATAGAATGAAATTAATATTTGTAACACCGTAAACAATGTTGACTTAACTTTACTGACGTTTCGAGCTTTAGCCCTTCGTCTTTTTACTCCGACGCCTATACAAGTTTACTCGCTAGTTTCCATTGATAATAATAATAATAATAATAATAATAATAATAATAATAATAATAATAATAATAATAATAATAATAATAATAATAATAATAATAATAATAATAATAATAATAATAGTTTATTCATTTATAAAGCGCAGATCAGTATCAATTGGTGAATTTTCAAATGCGCTTGTAGCAAAAAATAAATTAACATAATAGAAATAGAAATAGAAACTAACGAGTAAACTACTATAGGCTGCGTCGGTGATATAAACGATAGGTAATAGAATGAAATTTGTAACACCGTAAAAAATAGAAATAGAAACTAGCGAGTAAACTAGTATAGGCTGCGTCGGTGATATAAACGATAGGTAATATAATGAAATTTGTAACACCGTAAAAAATGTTGACTTAACTTTACTGACGTTTCGAGCTTTAGCTCCTTCGTCGGAGTAAAATATATAAATATAAGTATATATAAAGAGTCTGTCTAGATTAAAATATTTTAAAAATTAAAATAATGATAATGAAAAAAGAGAATGCTGATTTGTATTGTATTTGAAAAACTGAATAATGCTGTAGAATGAACTAAAGCTGCCTTGGGGCGAAAACAAATAAATTTAATATATTCATAATATATTCTGAGTCAGAAAAAAGATTCAATATTCTTTATTTTACACACAAAGAATAATTAAGTTACATTAACATGTATTGTTCAAATTCTAAAATACAAAAAAATAATAACATTAATAAGTACTGTATGCAGTGGTTAAATGAGTTCAGCGTTTCGAGCTAAATACTGCCATATATTTAAATTGGAAACTAGCGAGTAAACTAGTATGGGCTGCGTCGGTGTTTGATATGAACGATAGGTAATAGAATGAAATTTGTAACACCGTAGAAAATGTTAACTTAACTTTACTGACGTTTCGAGCTTTCGAGCCCTTCGACGGAGTAAAAAAGGTCTAAATTCAATTCATTATCACCAAAAAACCAGCATTCATTTCGGTCTTGGCTCGACGTTTGTAGCTGAGAACACGTTTTTTGTGATTAGTGTATATATAAACATGTATGTAAAAGTCAGTATTGTATGTGGTTACTAAGCTTGCTTATAGTTCTTCGAGAGACATTTGAAAACAACTTTTCGAATATATATATCGTTTTTAAAAAACTACGATTTATAGAAAAACCGTTCCACACTAAAACATAAGTCATCTTGTGGTGGCATGGAAGCACATAGAGGGACTGACCATTAGATATTTGAGGGGTGTTGAGAAATTGCAAAAACTCCTGAAAGAAATACCGCACAAAGCGGGGGAAAAAACTTGCAAAACAAATACCCTGCACCACCCCCTCAAATATCGAATGGTCCGTCCCTAAGACAAATAGAACAATATTTATACGCCCATGCACATAGATTTCTATTGCCCAATTTAAAAACACAGTCTTCCGAGTTTCCTATATCTTTGTTTGCCTGTCTGTCACAGTAATAACCGGCAGAAGTGTCTGTGGAATACAAATTACAATATAATATTTAGAAGACAAGGATGTAACAAGCTTTTAATTGGAAATAGTATTATTAACTTACATATCAAACAATTTATTGACAAAATTATCTTTCCTCGTTTCCCAAGGGGATCTCAAAGGGTTTTCATATAGGTGTTTCATTGGGTTTCCATAAGGATTTTGTAGAGTTTTCGTAGGGATTTTGTAGAGTTTTCATAAGGATTTTGTAGTGTTTTCATAGGGATTTTGTAGAGTTTTCATAGGGATTTCATAAGGTTTTCATATAAGAATTTCGATTCATAGGTATTTCATATGTTTTACAATAACAAAAACAGCAAACTTTTATTCCCAGCATATACAAATTTTACATGATCTATTAGTAATATATACAATATGATCGGCCGATCTGTATGGAATATACAACGTTGTATATCTCGTACAGATCGGACGCGTATATTGTTTATAAAATATTTGATTTAAATCGCGCACTCTGATTGGTTGAGAAGCGTTCTCTATAACTCAACAGTGCACGGAGCGTCGATTTGTGTGATTTTTACTACTGAATATGTTATAATAGAAATAGAAAACTCGGCAGCAGTGCTCTATTGAGTTAAAGAGTACTTGGGAAGATGCGCTGAGAAGATGGTGATGGTGATGGTAATGATGGTGATGATAATAACAATGATTTTTATGGTGGTTCTTAATGATCACTATGATTATGACAATGATTGCGTTGATAATTGTGTTGGTGATGCTGTTGATGATAATGATGATAAAGTATGATGATGATGATAATGCAAATAATAATAGTAATCTTTTCAGAATCAGTGAGCTGGTCCAATAGCGTCAGAAGAGTCCCTGGTTATGGCCTGATTTCCTCTTCAATATCACTTCATCAGGACAACAACATAAACAGTATCTGGAGATTCTACATGGATTTACTAACAGGGTATTTATCAATGTCATCATTGTCATCATTGTTATCACCATCATCACCATCAGACGTATAGATCTGTACGTCACATTTTCTATCAAGTAATCTATATATAAAGGTCAATCGCATAAATCCAACGGGAGCAATTGAAGCTTAGTTTTGGACTTCCTGTGTCAGGGTGGCTGTAAAAAAGCATGGGTAACAATATAAAGTGATTTGAAAACGACAGTGATCCATGACATTATTGTAGGTATAAGAGCATGCGTACAAGGTATTTGATTACCGAATTGTTTTGGTTTTTTACTAAATGAATCGATTCTTTGAATTTCAATGGAGTTTTTGATCTAAAAAAGATTAATGTTTATTGTGTTTGATTAGTGTTCTCGGTTGAATTAGTCACACTTTCATTCTCTTTAACTCCGACGAAGGGTTTAAGCTCGAAACGCCAGTAAAGTTAAGTCAACATTTTTTACGGTGTTACAAATTTCATTACATTACCTATCGTTTATATCAAACACCGACGCAGCCTATACTAGTTTACTCGCTAGTTTCTATTCATTCTTGCTCACCTACCTACTTACTGCTTCATTTTACTTACTTACCTACCTACATGCGTACTTACATACCAACCTTCCTTACCTACCTACTTACTTACTTACTTACGCACCTACCTACTTACTTACTTACGTACCTACTTACTTACGCACCTACCTACTTACGTACTTACGTACCTACTTACTTACTTACTTACTTACGCACCTACTTACTTACTAACGTACCTACCTACTTACTTACTTACTTACGCACCTACCTACTTACTTACTTACGTACCTACTTACATATATACATATATATCGAGTAATAGATTATTCATTTAGTGACCTATTTATTTACAACTTTTCTTATTAACTTACTAAGTTAATTATCAATTGTTAAAAAATATAATTCCTCCCTTCTCTGTAGAACAAATCACTTGACCATCATCCAATACTGCCATGCACCAGGGACTATTGGTTAGTTGACTTGACTGACCTACATAACAACCATCCAATGTAAACTTATGAATCAAATGATAATCACAGACCAGTAGATTGTTATCATTGTCAATAGCTAGACCACTGGGATCCTGTAGCTGACCATCAGTGTAGTCCTTCCCACCAATGGTGGTTACTGTAGTGGGTGACTGGTTGTCTTTCATCTCAATCACATGAACCACTGAGTTCTTATTATCACTGACATAGAACAGTTCATTGTGTGTAACTGCATAAAGCGGGCTTGGTACACTAAACTGATACTTATAGTCACCATCCTTTGTAAGCACTTGGACACGATTGTTTCCATTGTCACATACAATGATATTTGAATCATCATCAACGTGTACTCCATAAGGGTAATTAAATTGACCATTTCCCTTGCCTTTACAACCAAAGGTTTTCATCAGTTTTCCTGTTGTAGTGTTCACTATACGTATTCTATGATTAGAATTATCAGCAATGACTAAATCTGTTTCGTTAAGAAAAGCTAAACCATGTGGATATTTCAATTGTCCTTGTCCACTGCTTTGACTACCATATGTCAGTAACAAATCTCCCTCCATGTTGAATACTCTAGCACAGTGCGATTTCCAATCTGCTACAGCAATCTTACTGTTTGTTTTATTCAATGCAATTCCCCTAAAGTTCTTAGATCCTGTATTCAAGGCTTCTTTCAGTTTAAAATTTGCAGTCATTTCCTTCATTTGTTGTGGCTTTACAGGCATGACTAGTGGACTATAGGATACAGGATTACCATGTACTTGAATGTCTGCTGTCAACTGACCAGGAACAGGTGGTATTAAGTCTTCTGTAATCTCACTATCATCTGTCATCTGTATTTCTTCTACTTCCACATCCTCTTCTGGAGTAAACTGAATGGTTACATTTTCCAAAGATTCACCCATGACTAAATCTCCTTCTGATGTTTTGATTTCTACTGACAGCTTTGCTTTTTTCGTGGCCTCAATATCAGAAGGCTCAACTTTGTTTAAACTCATCTTTGGGTCAGCCTGTTTAAATATTGATTGTACTAGTCCTAAGCCAGTTTTCACTTGTTCACAAAATTCTTCATTAGCTTTGAATTCCATTCCAGAGATGCGTTCCTCAAACGGACTGTAGGTGAAGTTTTGAGAACAGTCCTTGTCTCTGGTGCCGACTATTTCAGTTGCCGTTCCGTTTTGTATGAAGTATTTGATGTACTCTTGTACTCCTGAAGTGTGACTTATTATGCGTAAATTTTTGTCAGCCTTCGTTATGCTCTTCTGAATCTCATTCAAAAGTTTTTGTTTGTTGTCATTGACAGCTTTCATTAATTTTTGTGTCAGTTTTTCGACTTGTTCTTTAGCTTTTTCTCCATCGTGTTTGATGAGGAGAGCGATTTCTTCTTGTTGCTTCCTTTTCTTTTCGTCAGCACTCATTTTGTTGATTTCTTCAAGGTTTTTCGACATCAAATCTTTTTCATTGGCGATGAACTCCTGCAGTAATGTTGTCTTGTGGTCTGGATGGTCTTTCAAGCAGAACACACAGATTAGCTTATTGCAGTCTTGGCAGTGCAGATTCACATCTTGATTGTCGTGAGTTTTACAAGGACTTTCTCTTTTCAGCATTATCTCGATGTCTTTCTTCTTCAAGTCAGACAACGAAACGACTTTGTGATTTTTAGTGAATTTTGAATGACAACGAAGGCATTCTTCACATAGTGTTTGGTCACAGTCGCCACATTGGAATAATGCTTGCGAATGACTCGCAGAAACTGAACAAATCGTTTGGTTTTCGCCGACAGACTCCAGGACTTGCAAGATTCTTGAATGTACTTGACTGGTCTGTAGGTCTTCGACGTCGTTTAGTTCTTGTAGCAGGGTTATTGAGGTACATTGAGGACACTCGAAGAGGTAGACTTCTTCAATGAGCTGTGCATGTCTCTTGATACAAGACTTACAAAACGTATGAAAACATTGTAACAACTTGGGTTCAATCAGCGTCTCGTTACACAACGAACATTGGACTTGGTGTTTGAGATTTGCTAGAAATGACTCCATTTTACGATCGTTTTCTTATATTAAACAAGTGACTCGGTGTGCAGTTTCTGGGAAGTCACGGAAGACTACACAATCGCTTCCCAGAAACACAGGCAGCCCAAACTCAATATTTGACAAGACTGAAAAAAAACAAATTACAAAATAAAAAAGGTACAATTCAAAATAGTTATGGGGAGAGCAGATATTAAAACAACGTTATTTAAGCGTTTATTAACAATTAAAATGAATAAAAAAAACACAAATTGTATCTTTTTTATTTTGTAATCATATTTTTCAATATTGTCAAAAAATGAGTTTGGGCTGCCTGTGCCGGAACTGGCTGAGTTCGGAGAAGTGTGATTGCGTGACTACATGGTGTGATGCCTATTATTATTAGCAATTATGAGCAACTTTTTTGACTTTTTGGAGCAACTTGTGGAAGCCCTACTCAGATTCCAGAATCCTCATATCTAAGTCTCTTACTTCTAAACAAAAACTGAAACGCTTTTTGGAGAAGAATATTAAAGTTGTCCTTCACTTTTTGGCGAAGTAAACAGGGAACGAAAACGTCTGAGACGGAAGTTTCTTTGCACATACAAGAGGGTGTCAATGGGGTTAACTGACTAGCGTTTAAGACCGTTTTTTCGTTATCGTAAACGTATAAATAACGAAAAACTAACTGTTTATCGTATAAAAGAATGTCCGATTTTTAACGTATTTGACTTTAAAATATTCAAATGTCTGTGATGAATGGTCAGTATGTGATCTGTTTTTAGATATTTTTCATTTATTTATACATACCAATAAATGTAAACACAATTCGACAGCTTGTATTGTCTTTTTCAATGATTTTCTTCTTGCGTTACAAGCATCTGACTGAAACGTAACACTCTATGAGCCTGCGATGTTCAAGCGGACTTATTTTCGTTGTTTACCATGGAAACGATGCGAGAGAAGTACATTTACTGACTAAGCTTTTTTCTACTGTTTACTGACTAAATTGCATTTTTGTAAATGTTTACTGACTAGAGACATACCCCATTGACACCCTCATACAACGGTAAGATCTACTTGAAGGAGAAAGAGCAGTCAAAAACATTTTCATTTAATAACGATAAGATATCATCAAGTTTAAGAACGACCACTCCTATATCTGATGGCTATTAAACCCGGGGGGGTTCTCCCTTTATCGAAGTGGTAGGGGTGATCGGCGTACCTTTTAGGGTTAAAATATTTCCTGTGCGTACCTTTTAGGGTCCATTTAGAGTTTTGGCTCAAAAATCAGTTGTAAGGGTCGTTTTTACTCTGCTTTATTTGTATCTATTTATTTGTACCCCCCCCCCCCCCCCCCCCGTATATTATCTCTTTAAATCTACAAGTAACGTTGACCACTTATAATTTACTTATTATAACTATATTATATTATTTATATTCAACAAATTTACGATAGTTTCTTGTGCCGATGTCCTCTTATTTACCACGGTTGGCGCCATCTCATCGTCTAAATTGTTGTGGATCAAAAATTTAGACGATGAGATGTCGCCAACCGTGGCAAATAAGAGGACATACCACAAGAAACTATCGTAAACTTGTTTTTTACCACAGTAGAAAATGAGCAAAATAGCAACCGTGGTTATGTACTCATATTTACCACGGCTCTCGACCAATACTGAGAAAGCGAGAAAATTATCAAATGTGATGAACTATACTATATTATACTTATATTTTTCCATAATTTTCACTTCTCTTCCTATAGAGATATATATACATAATATTTTTTCTCACTATAACTATATATTCTCCCACCTTATATATAAGCTTCCCATGAGGCTTAGCATTTTTGCTCAATATTTTTCCATATTTCTAATTAGTATAAATGTACTTTTTGTAACTTAACTTTCCTTAATTCTGATAGGTAATATAATGAAATTTGTAACACCGTAAAAAATGTTGACTTAACTTTACTGACGTTTCGAGCTTTAGCCCTTTTTTTTTACTCCGACGAAGGGCTAAAGCTCGAAACGTCAGTAAAGTCAACATTTTTTACGGTGTTACAATTAAATTTCATTCTATTACCTATCATTTATATCAAACACCGACGCAGCCTATACTAGTTTACTCGCTAGTTTCTATTTCTATTTTTTACGGTGTTACAAATTTCATTCTATTACCTATGGTTTATATCAAACACCGACGCAGCCTATACTAGTTTACTCGCTAGTTTCCATTTTACTTAATTCTGTTTTCAAAAATTGTTGCTATAAAAAGGTAAACTTACTACAAAACATATTGTTAATTTGACCTCCAGGTTCCAACAAAAATAATAATTTCTATTATAAGTTATCCTTTCCACTTAGTACTGTGTAATATAGATAGAAATTAGTATAACATTGTATTTTTTCTTCTTCAATGTATTAACTATTATAATGTAAAAGTTGTTAAAAGATGTAAAAAAAAAATCAACCAATAGTATTCAAGAAAAAGTTTCAATTCAATCACGGATTATCTGACGACCTTTGTTACCTTATTCTTATGATTGATATTAGACCAAAAGTACTAGATCGAGTAGTCATAGAAGTACTTTAATTCAATCAACAAGAAATTTTCTTTTCATTTTCAAGAGAAAGTTTCAATTCAATCACGGATTATCTATCGACCTTTGTTACCAGTATTCTTATGATTGATATTAGACCAAAAGTGCTGGAGTAAAGTACTTTAATTCAATCAAAATTAATTTTTATTTTCAAGAGACTGAGTTTCAATTCAATCACGGATTATCTGACGACCTTTGTTACTTTATTCTTATGATTGATATTAGACCGAAAGTGCTGGAGTAGTCATAGAAGTACTTTAATTAAATCAATAACATATTTTCTTTTCATTTTCAAGAAGCTTCAAGAGAAAGTTTCAATTCAATCACGGATTATCTGTCGACCTTTGTTACCTTATTCCTGTTATATTCTTATGATTGATATTAGACCAAAAGTACTAGAGTAGTCATATAAGTACTTTAATTCAATCAACAAGATATTTTCTTTTCATTTGAAATCAAGAGAAAGTTTCAATTCAATAACGGATTATCTGACGACCTTTGTTACCTTATTCCTGTTATATTCTTATGATTGATATTAGACCAAAAGTACTAGAGTAGTCATATAAGTACTTTAATTCAATCAACAAGATATTTTCTTTTCATTTGAAATCAAGAGAAAGTTTCAATTCAATAACGGATTATCTGACGACCTTTGTTACCTTATTCCTGTTATATTCTTATGATTGATATTAGACCAAAAGAGCTGGAGTAGTCATATAAGTACTTTAATTCAATCAATAACATATTTTATTTTTATTTTCAAGAGAAAGTTTTGATTCAAGCACGGATTATCTATCGACCTTTGTTACCTTATTCTTTTCATTTTCAAGAGAAAGTTTTGATTCAAGCACGAAACATTTATCGACCATTTTGTTGTCGACCTTTCCTAAATCCATATCCTTTCCTAAATCCATCTTTTCATTCATCCATTCATTTATTTAATCATTCAATAATTAATCCATTCATTCATTCATTCATTTATTCATCTTATTCATCCATTCATTTATTCAATCCTTCATTAATCCGTTCATTCATTCATTCATTCAAATATGCATCCATTCATTTATCCAATCATTTATTTATTCATTTATTCATTTATTTATCTATTAATTCATTGATCCATTCATCCATCCATCCATTCTTTCATCTATTCATTAACTCATTCATTTTGTAATCGTGCGATTTTTAACCTTTACAGTCAAAGGACATGAAGCGTACCCGTCTAGACTGCATTATTCAGTTCATTATTCGATTTTTGACTTCATTCTTCGTTTTTCAAACTTCTCAAAATTCATATAAATAATTATGATATCAAAAATAATTGATACTATTATTAATATAGATAATAAATCTGATTATTCCGTGAGATTTAAAGAGGTTTCATTCAGCTTTTGAATACTCTAACGGAATTCTGGAAAACGAAGAATGAAGTCAAGAATCGAATAATAAAACGAATAATGCAGTCTAGACAGGCACGCTTCTTGCCCTTTGACTGTAAGGGATACCACACACAAACACAACACAAAAATAACACGAAAAAAGATGGATTTCCATTTTTTGATACTCCAAAAGGTACCAAGATATATTGAAATTCTAAATTCCAATTTTCATTCCCTATAAAAACGACCAAATCGCTGATTTTTAACCCCTAAGAGATGCGACGAGCATATCCGATATTTTTAACTCAGAATAACCCCGCCCCATGGATTTGTACATACATACTCGACCATACTTTATATCTGATATGTAAATGGAAACTAGCGAGTAAACTAGTATAGGCTGCGTCGGTGTTTGATATAAACGATAGGTAATATAATGAAATTTGTAACACCGTAAAAAATAGAAATAGAAACTAGCGAGTAAACTAGTATAGGCTGCGTCGGTGTTTGATATAAACGATAGGTAATATAATGAAATTTGTAACACCGTAAAAAATGTTAACTTTACTGACTGACTTAACTTTACTGACGTTTCGAGCTTTTACCCTTCGTCGGAGTGAAAAGAGATATATGATATGTGTGCACTCAGAAAAAGCTGTCGGTTATTGGCAATTGTAAAACAGTCATTAGTGTGATTATTCAATGATAGTGATGTATGAAAGTCCAATAAGTAAAAAAACTGTGAAAATCAAGTCTTTATGTCATTTTCGTGAAAGTTCCAGTCTGATCTAAAGTCTACTTTTTTGTTGACCATCTGCGGTTACTATAAACACAAGTGTGTTTTTCTCTCTTTCTAGTGCATTCAGTGTTTACGAGGAAGTGACTTGGGGGCAATTTAACGGTGCGACCATTGAAATGCTTTTAAAAATCTTCACTGAAGATTTGCCCACTTCAAGATACTTGTATATAGCTCAGCTTGACTCGAAAACAGTCATTCAATAATAATTGATGATCATGAACTCATGGTGCGTTTAATTTCTATAAAGGAAGCAGATAAGTTACCAGGTAACTATAGAATAAACGGCTCTGGTACATATAGGTCATTAACAGACATCCATTCATAGACATAGTGAACAAAATACAGGTCTAGCGCACAGGTGAAAAAGAAAACGATTTACATTTCTTAAGTTAACAAGAGAGAGAACACTCTTTTATTCAGTGTACACTACTCGAAAGTTGACAACGCAAATGACGGAAAAGAGCAGAGAATGTTTACCAAGTTAACAAGCGAGTAAACCCTCCTTTACTAACTGGTAAGAGAATAGTCTAGCGCACTACTAGTGAAAAAGAAAACGATTTATAAAGTCAACAAGAGATAGAACACTCTTTCATTCAGTGTACACTACTCGAAAGTTGACAACGCAAGGGGCGGAAAAGAGCAGAGAAAGTTTACCAAGTCAACAAGCGAGTAAACCCAGTCCCTCTTTTACTAACCGCTACCGCTACGTATAGATCAACATTAATCATTTCATCAGATGAATAATGAAAAACACAAGCTACGTAAAAGAGCACTGAGATGTGTGCCTTGTTTTACAAAGTAGTGCGTGCCATGCTCAAAATAAGGTAAACAGTGACCTACACATAGAAGAAAACAATACAAGCGGCGGAAAAGAGCAGATATAGTGTTCCTTGTTTTACTAAGTGGCTATGGTACGTGAGTTACGTTACGTGTATAGCTCAAAATTAGGTAAACAGTGACCTACACATAGAAGAAAACAATACAAGCGGCGGAAAAGAACAGATAGTGGGCCTTGTTTTACAAAGTGGTGCGTGCATGTAGCTCAAAATTAGCCGTTAACAAATAAACAACACATATGAGAAACCAATACAAGCGGCGGAAAAGAGCAGAAAGTGGTGCGTGTCTATAGCTCAAAATTTGTTGAAGAAAAGAACTCAAGCGAAGGAAAGTCCTTCCTTCACTGAGAACGCAAGTTTGTTCTGGAAAGTTAAAAAGGAGCAAAAGTCTGGAAAGAGTATCAAAGTTTGCCATGTAAACACAAATTAAGTAAGGATTTACAAACATGGTAGTAACTTAAAAATACAGCGGCAACTGTTGCAATTGCCTTTTGGAGTTAAACGGCAGTTGTCTAATACATCAAACTGGTAACCATTGTTGAACCTGGCTCGAAACTAACAGGGCACATCCATCCTAAGTACTTTTAAGATACGTTTAAAAACTTGTCTTTGCATCAAAACTAGTAAAAAGTGTTTGCTCATCGCCTGTAAGGATTTATCCAACTTGCATCGCTCTTTGCTGCATCAAAACTAGTAGAAAGTGTTTGCTCATCGCCTGCCAAGGATTCGTCCAACTTGCATCGATCTTTGTTGCATCAAAACTAGTAGAAAGTGTTTGCTCATCGCCTGTAAGGATTTCTCTAACTTCCATCGATCTTTGTTCGTTTAGTTGATGAACCTTTCGTGTACGAATTGAACCTCGCAAAATAACAGGTACACATCCAAAGAAAGTACTTTTTAGACAACATCTCGTGAACGAAGTGTAGCATCAAAAAACCCTGCTATAAACCTGGTGACACTTTATCTTTCTGGCGCATTTTCTTCGGCTTTCATATTGATAACAATGGCGTTTAGAGATTTCCCGTCTTCACGTCCAAACCGTTCTTTATTCAACTTTACCGGCGGACCACAAAGACAGAGACTAAATTGTATGCCAAACCACTTCCCAAACTTTCAAAATAAAGTAACCTCCTTTGAAGCATACACGCTGGCTTTAACTTCTCTCATTAACTTCATGACAATTACTCCTGCAATTGTTGGAAATATTTTTGTTCTTCTCGTTCTTATCTGGAAACCTCGATTACGGTCGAATTCTCACTTGATCCTCGGTTGCCTAGCGACGACAGATGTGTTGGTGGGCGCGGTTATCCAGCCGTTATTAGTAACTGTCAATATACAGTATTTAACGTCTAGCGTTAGCTTACGTACATGTGCGTTATACGTAGTCTACGACGTAGTTAAATACGTCTGTGGTTTATGCTCCTCTTGCGTTTCTATTATTGTCACTGCGGATCGTAGTCTTGCCGTAAGCCTTCCTTACGTTTACGTAGTGTCTGTTACGAAAACGCGCGTAATTGTTACTTGTGTTGCAACGTGGATTATATGTATTTCATTTGCTGTGTTTAGATTCTTCTCGCCGAAAGGAAGGCTTTTCGCAGTTATTTTCATCGTGTTTTTGTCAATCTCATTTACCACCGTTGCGATTTTATACGTTAAAATGCTTTGCATTGCGAATCGCCATCGACTGCAGATAATCACACAGGACAGAGTAGCCCAAAAGCGACATTGCACGGAACGCAAAGCCCTCAAGACTGCTATCATCATTATCGGGGCGTATTGCATTTGTTATCTGCCATATATTATCGCACGATTGTATTTCGTGAATGTTAAAACTAACCGAGCGTTTCGATACGCCTTTATGTTATGGCCTAAAACATTACTGTATGTGAACTCTTCTCTGAATCCTTTTATTCTGTTTTGGAGAATGAAGAAAATGCGCAAGGCACTTCGGGAAACTTTGACCATCATCTTTTGCTGCTTTGGTCCTAGCAGAGCTTGACTGTGATTGGACGATTTTTAATGACTTTAACTTATTAGTTGTCAGTGTTTTCCAGCCTTTTGTAGTAACCAGGTGATCTCGCTTCGAAGCGCGCAAAGGATTAATTGTTTGTCAAAACGAATAGTTCCAAAATGGCGCCTCGAGACAAAAACAATTTTGGTTACTTTTAGGCATTTGCGTTTTGTTTTTATTATTTTTTATCCCTGATAGAGCAGCAGTGAACTTTTATTGTCCAAGTAATGTATAACTTTTTAATGTTAAGTTATTTTAAGGATGTATTTATCGAGGGTTAACACGGGAAACAACTCTCTCAAACGACGCCATCTTGGAACTGTTGGCGATGCGACAGAAATGCTTCTGATTGGCTTATACTAACCGGAGGTGCGCGCACGAAATCACCTGGAAGTGATCAGTGAATAAATTAAACTACATAGCCTAACTTTAAAGATGGATAGGATAGATGGATGGATCAGCTGTATTCTCTATAAACTTAATAACAGTCGTTCGAAAAATGTACACAAAAAAAATAATTGTGAAAGGTAAAAAACTATTTAGAAGAATAAAGTAGAAGAATAGAACGCTAACATTATATCCATGAAATATAATCAAATTGCTAATGTGCAATAGTTTTTATTTAGTGACTATTAGTCACTATCAAAGACAAGTAAAGTTGTAATGAGGTATTGTTCCCTTTTGTATTTGATGTTTCTGGTTGAGTGATGGTGATGGTCATGATAGATGGTGGTGATGATAATGGTAATAGTAATAATGAAGATGATGACGATGATGACCATGGTGACCATGATAACTGATTGATATTAATGATTATTATGATGATAATGATAATATTATTGAAGATAGTAATGGAAACGATTATGATGACGATTACAATAATGATAATAATGATGATGATGATGATGATGATGATGTTTCTAACAATGATGATCGATGAGAAAAATGATGATGATGAGAGTAATGATGATAGTGATGATGATAGTACTTATAACGATTATGAAGATGATGATGATGATTACAATAATGATGATGATGATGATGTTTCTAACAATGATGATGCTGAGAAAAATGATGATGATGAGAGTAATGATGATAGTGATGATGATATAGTACTTGTGGTTATGAAGTCATTCAACTCAATTAATAAAAATAATAACAATCAAAAAAGATAAACTTTTAATTGTCATAGTAGATATAAAATGTAAAAGCCATCATGTCAATCCGTAGAACTTCAAATTAGTTCTTTGCGGATAGTAAAGAGAAGGAAATGACTGTTATATCAAGAGGAAGAGTGTTGACATAGTGGTCCTTGAGTTTGTACAAGAAAAACATCAAATTTGAAGCCTGTTGAACTGTCTTTGACATCAAAACTCACTCCACTTAAGCCATACGTTAAGTAGTGGACTAAAATAAGAACTAATTATAAGCTCTGAAAATTAAACTTTGTAAAACAATTCACTCAATTATGACATACGTTAAATACTGGACTAAAATAAGAACCAATTAGCTCTGAAAATTAAACTTTGTAAAAAAATTCACTCAATTATGACATACGTTAAATACTGGACTAAAATAAGAACCAATTAGCTCTGAAAATTAAACTTTGTAAAAAAGCTAATTTCCCGTTAAAAGGACAAATCAGATAATTGATTTAAATTTTTTTTATTTTATTATTTGAAAACCTTTTAGCCTTTCCTTGATTTGTGCCTTTTTGAACATGTTTTGATAAGGGGCCGACCATTTAACTTCTGAGGGGGTGGGTGGGTGATTTTGAAAATAAATTTCCTGCACCAAAAAATTCGTGCAAGCCCAAATTGTCACTCAAATCTTTGCATTTCTATCAAATAAATTCCGTGCGCTTGCCAGCTGGCTAAAAAAAAATTCGTGCACGGACCAAATCCCCCCCCCCCCCCCCCCCCCTCAAAAGTTAAGATGGTCGGCCCCTAAGGTTTCAATCGCCCCCTTTTCTTTTAATTCAAGAATTCATGTTTTTGAAACCGCTTTTCAACTTTACTATTTTTGCTGGACACTTTTTTGCCTATCTTTCTGATGTGAATATGAATCTTTTCATTCCGTATTTTTAGTTTTTTGAAAAATGAAATTTTAGTTGTGGAATCGTACGTTCAACAGGAATCTTTCGAATTTGTTTTCATAAAAGATCATTACGGTAACTGAGTTTTTTGTTTAAACATTATTATTATTATAAAACAATTTCGTTCTAAAATAAATTGTTAGAACAAAAAAGTATATGATTTGATGAGGAATACATAAAAAAATACGATACTGAATATGAAAAACGGTTTTCACTATTCTACTCCACCAACTCAAGACCTGATTAATTAATACCAGATAGGCAAAGGAATGAAATTTATAACACCGTAAAAATATTAAGTTAACTTTACTCATGTATAGGGCGTTTCGCGAAGTTTAGCCCTAACGTCGGAGTAAAAAATCATACTGTACTTAATAATAACAGATGTCTACCGTCACATTCTACTGCAATCTTTACCAAACAAACACAAAAAGTAGATATCCCGGATAGGTCTTCCTTTACTGAACGGCGTTTCGTTATAGCTTTAGCTCTTCGTCGCCGTAAAAAATCCTACTTAAAAACAGATGTCCAGCGTCACATTCTACTGCAATCTTTACCAAACAAACACAAAAAGTAGATAGATCTTCCGTTTCCTTATTGCATCTAACCGAAAAACCTGTCGAAGACAAAACAAACACACTACTTAATAACTATCACAAATGTGGGAACTCCACCACAATACCGGGTTAATTAAATATCTTGGACCAAGAGTAGGTACATAAGGACATATTAAGTCACACGTTGGTGATTCTTGTGGGGTTCTTTTGGTGCGAACCGTTTCCTAGTTAGAACGCTTGAGCTAAACTTCTAAAGGCTAATCATATTATTATGGCTTTATTATCATTTCTGAAAATTGTAATATTATGTGTCCTTTTACAAACTTTAATGGTGGAAAGTGTACGCGATCCGAGGATAGTTGGAATTGAGAAGGTATTTTGTTTTTTCTTGAACTGAAATTTCATGTTTTGTCCGTGTTTTTCGAATGTATTTTCTTTTGAAGGTGGGTTTCTTTTGCCACGATTTAGGAATCAACGTGTTGCTAATAGAGCTTTTAAGTTCAACATTAAAATGTTGGATTTAAAGGCCGTAAAAAGGGAGTGGAGCTCAACGACGTTTTCGGACATCGGCTTTAGTCTTCGTTGTTATCTATACTTCAGTTTAACCGTTAGTTATCGTACATTGTTACTCTTTTTGTTTCCAATGCATTACACACTTGTTTAACCCTAGTTTTCGTACACTTAAACGTCCTCCAATTGTTTTCTTGGAAACACCGATGCATTTATAGTCCACAGTAGTGAAACCCCTAGCTCAGGTGCATTTTAAATCCAGTCGTTTTCTTAGAAACACCGACGCAGTTCACACTAGTTTAACCGCTAGTTATCGTGCATTTTCACTCCAATTGTTTTCTTAGAAACACCATCGCAGTCCACACTAGTTTAACCGCTAGTTACCGTTCATTTTTACTCCAATTGTTTCCTTAGAAACACCACCGCAGCCCACACTAGTTTAACTGCTAGTTACCGTTCATTTTTACTCCAATTGTTTCCTTAGAAACACCGACGCACTCCACACTAGTTTAACTGCTAGTTACCGTTCATTTTTACTCCAATTGTTTCCTTAGAAACACCGACGCACTCCACACTAGTTTAACAGTTAATTAATTATAATTTCTTATATTACAGTACATAAGAGCTGAGTCTGGACCAATAGAACCAGTTCCTGATGATGGTAGTGGTGGTTGTGATTGTTCTTGTGTGAATGGTACCGATGGTAAAGATGGTAAAGACGGCAAAAGTGTTGTAGGCCCACAAGGACCACCTGGACAAACTGGACAGCAGGGCCTACCAGGGACTAATGGACGAGATGGTAAGGACGGTAAAGATGGTGACCAAGGGGTTAAGGTAATGTACAGACACACATTTAAGGGGCTTTCATTTATTAGTGTATGGGGGGTTCGACAAAATCACTTGTTGTCATTTCCAAATACTACCCAAGTCCCCCCACCCCACCCCACCTTTTCCTAGTTGACAAAAATATCATAACCCCGCCATATATTTTGTCCAGTTTTTACTTAACCCCTATAAAACAGCATAAAATTTGTAACAACCCCCTATATAGCTTCCGAAAATATTGCCGACTTCCCCCCCCCCCCCCCCCCCCCCCCCCCCATGCACTAATAAATGAAAGCCCTTGATATGGCCACCCACCAACTTTACGTAAGTACTGTGCAGACTTGTTTTCCGGTTTTCCTCCCTCCGGAAAAATCATCATGTGAGAAGTGATGTTCACGTGTGCTAATTGTTTTTTTTTTAATGTTGAATAAGTCTTCAATATAAATATTTATAATTAATGAATACAGTGCACGTGTGCTAAAATATTTCAGGTAGAGGTAGTGAGTGTGTCGAATACCTAAACATTACTAGCCACTGGCTATGAAGATTTCGTAACGTCTTCATGTATTTATATAAGTAAAACAATGATTTGTACGTACAGCTCCTTGGTTAATGAAGACACACACACCCACCAATTCAAGAGATGTATTTTATTCACCCACCTATTAACAGTAAGGTACAACGTTGGTTCTTTGAAGTAAGGTTATTTTTTTACCACAGGGAGACCAAGGCGTGCAGGGGCTTCAAGGACCGCGTGGGCCACCAGGAGTCTGTGACCAAGCCATTGTAAGTAAGCCATCTTATAGCTGTAAGTATTACAGTTATATGCAAATGATTTCAAACAATGGATTCAAATCGAGGCTTTCGGGCAAACCTATTGTTTTCGCCCGAAAGCCTCGACTTCATTGTTCAAAATCATTTGCATATAACTGTAATAACAGCTATTAACTTTATTTCTTAACGGCCCGTACTATGAAAATAATGAATTCTCCATTCGCTTTTATCACGGGCCGCCACGCTTTTCAGAACGTTCCAAACAAAGGTTTTCGCTCTCATTGGAATAAACATGGCTGCCTTGTGACAAAAGTCCATTGTAGAAAAGAGAATAATAAATTTTCTTATTCATTTGTCTGGCAATGCTGGCGGGCTTGAACTGCTTGAAAGCACTGAAGGTGCAAGGCTTCATTATAAAATGGAGACTTTCGTTAATATAATTATTGGACTCCTGCATGTTGATAGCAGAGGTGATAGCAGATATCATAGTTTAGTTCTTAAAGTTTCTATCTATTCTAGGTCGATAAAGTTTCATTCATGCCACGTAATAAGTTTATCGTTTTATCGTTTTTTAGCTTTACTATTTTATTTCAGCTCGATGGAATCAATCAACGTCTCACAGATTTATCGAAAAAGGTACAAAACTAATGTTGAAGAAAGTCAAGAATAATATTTACAAGAGAATATGAAATTTAATAGGATAATTCAATAAATATTTATTGTTTTAACAGCTAATTTCTGCTGAAAATGGTTTGCTAGCGAAGCACAATGGACTAGATAAAAAGGTATGGATACAGAAACAATGATCTTCTTCTTCTTCTTCTTTACTTCTTCTTCTTCGTCTTCTTCTTCTTCTTTTTCGTCTTTTTCGTCTTCTTCTTCTTCTTTACTTCTTTTTCCTTTTCTTTTTCTTTATTCTTTTCCTTTTGTTCTTGTGGTTCTTGTTGTTCTTCTTTTTCGTCTTCTTCGTTTTCTTCTTTTTCGTCTTCTTTTTTTCGTCTTCTTCTTTTTCGTCTTCTTCTTCTTTTCTTCTTCTTCGTCTTCTTCGTCTTCTTCTTTTTCATCATCTTCTTCTCCTTTGTCTTCTTCTTCTTCGTCATCTTCTTTTTCCTCTTTTTCTCGTTCTTTTTCTCCTTTCACGGCTGTGCCAATATGTCTGTCTTGTCAACAGGTCAGCGCAGCCGTTGATTTCCTCACATATTCAATCAGTGCAGCGGAAAAAGAATTTGAAAACAAAGCCTCACAATTGTCTGCGTCTATCAAGGTAACCATATTTTATTATGGGTCTATTATGAATCATATATTTACTACACGGGGATGATCCGCTGAACAGGGTATGGTTTTTCGAGCTTTCTGTCATAAACAGGGTATGGTTTTTTGAGTTTTCTGTCATGAACAGGGTATATTTTTACCCCATTTCCCAATTTCCTTAGTGTTTTTTTTTTTGTCATAGTCAGGTATATTAATTAGGTAATATGATGAGCAGCGCGGTCTTTCGTCTTTCGGGAAATTCAGCACGTTTTCGCGGCATAAACAGGGTCCCAAACTGTCATAAACAGGGTCCCATTTTTATTACTTGTCATAAACAGGATATAAGAATTTTTTTTGTCATAAACAGGGTAACCGTTTTAGGATCCCAGCGGAACACCCCTACCCAAATCCTAGCGGAGAAATCCCCCCCCCCCCCCCCCCCCCCCCCATCACTTAATCTAACTCAAGCTATCAGTCATTCAGGGAGCCCATCCTATCAATCAGTCAAAAGAATTAACATTCAACCAACCAAAAAATCAATTTATTAATTGAATTGATTCACTTTCAACTAGTCAGTCAGTCAATAAGTCGAACAGCAACATCGAATCACTAACAAAGCATTTTCATCTATTTAGGCTGTTAATGAGAGTCGTATCCCAGGCCCTCGGGGACCACCAGGGCCTCAAGGCAATCAAGGACCTGAGGGACAAGTGGGTCCAAAAGGATCAATAGGGCCAAAAGGACTACAAGGGATACAAGGTCCTAAAGGAGAGCAAGGAGTAAGAGGACCTCGTGGAGAGAGTGGTATAAGTGCCCTGAAAGGATGTAAGCACCATGAGCTAACACAAGTAGAGACCAGTAGACCGACTGTTGAGGTCTACCTTCCGGACCTTTCTCCGGTGAGTACACTATTGGGGTAATAATGATGATGATGATGATACTGGTGAAGATGATGATGATGATACTGGTGAAGATGATGATGATGATAATAATGCTGATGGTGAAGACGATTTTGATAAATGTAGATTATGGTAACAACAATGATGATGATAACGATGATGATGGTGACGAAGATGATGATAATGCTGCTGCTGCTGATGATGATGGTGAAGATGATGACGATTATAATGATAATGATAACGATGATGATGGTGACGAAGATGATGATAATGCTGCTGTTGATGAAGATGATGGTGAAGATGATGACGATTATAATGGTGTAGACTATGATAACAATAATGATGATGATAACGATGATGATGGTGAAGAAGATGATGACGATTACAATGATGATGATAACGATGATGACGGTGACGATCGAAGATGATGATAATGCTTCTGCTGCTGATGATGGTGAAGATGAAGACGATTATGGTGAAGATGTTGAAAATTATTGTAATGATAACGATGATCACCTCTTTAAAAGATTACAATCATTCCAGGGTCATGTGATGGTGGGAGTAGAGTGTTCATCTAGTGTCCAAGGTGTGACCAGTAGGTTCTCGTCAGCCGGGACTACGACATTCAAGTGCATATGTTCTCGTGGTTCTACAATAGGCTGGGGAAACGACGACGGCGATAATGCCATGACCAAAACCGATACCAACAAAAGGTTTACTCATTGGGGTAGGCGTCGTGTGAGCAGCTCGCGCAGGCGCCGGTACCCAGGAGTGTTGCCTAAGATAACCTGCGAAATGCATTACTGGGAATGTCCAGCTGAGTAAACCACGTGACATAGTCCAGGTTGAAACAAGGTGGCTATTTGTCTCAAATCCACGAGTAATCTTTATAATTTTACTTGGCCATGGGATAGTCAGTATAGCACAACAGTAAGCTAAATCGGTTACTTTGTTTCAATTTGGTTTTCGTGATATGACCGAGTATTATTAACAAGCAACGTGTTGAGACGATTTGTGTGATATATTGTAATAAATGATTGTAATTGCAAAATGCAGACAATTGCTTCCAGTTTTAAGTTTTCGAGCAGAAAGCGATGGTTTTTTTGTTTCACTATTGTACCCCCAAGAGATACGACAGGCATACCCAATACTTTTCAGTCGCATCCACAACCACCTCCTCCATCCACTCCCCCAATTTTTTTAATCGAAGGTCTAAGAGATACGATGAGCATACCAGATACTTTTCAGTCGCACCCACAACCACCTCCCTCCCCTCCCCCAATTTTTTTAATCGGAAGGTTTAAGAGATACTTTGAGCATACCCGATATTTTTCAGTACCTACGAGTCGCCCCTGGGATATTTGGTATTCCAAAGTCTATTAATTGGACAACAAACCACCAGAAAAACAACAATTGAATTTTTTTTTAATGGGAAGGTCAAAGGTTCAATAGACCAGTTTCATGTTATCTAGCACCGCTGTACTACTAGACAAAAGGCGCATTTGCAAAGGGATAGCCCCAATTCAAAGTAAGTTCAAATATGTTTTCTATTGTTAAGCGAAATGTTTTTTAAATGTTTTCTATTGTTAAGCGATATTTTTTTGGTGCTTAGCTTTGCATTGAGGCTTATGCGCCTTTTGTCAAATAGTACAGCGATCACATTTATTATTCCTGTCAGGTGGACCCAGATTTTTTACAGAGGCCCTTCACAAGGTAGCGTCTTCCGAATAACGTTTCTATAATTTGTTTTTAAATTTTGGACGACTTTGAACTGCTGCTGTCACGATTGGTAACGGATGCTGGCCACAAAGTCTGCCATAGCATCAGCAGAAGACTGTGTTTGGTTAGTGTCCTCACTGACTTTCGCCACACATTGATTCGAATCGTTTGCTTGAAATTGTTCACTTTGGTTAGAGTTGGAAGACGACCCAGTATTACCAAGTTTGTTTATATCATCCTGGGCGTTTAATTGTTGTTGATGTTGCTGCTGCTGCTGCGGCCATGGTTGCTGTTGACTATGCTGCTGTGGCCATGATTGCTGTTGATATTGTTGTTGTTGATATGGTTGTTGTTGATGTTCAACATCCTTTGCTACTTCATTCAACTTTGTACCTTCTTGTTGTCCTGGATACTGTTGCCATGGAAAGGCCAGTTGAGATGATGGACCCTGTTGTCCTGGTAATTGTTGCCATGGAGGTGGTAAATTTGGAGGTGGCACTGAAGTATAGTTAAAAGGAGGAGGGAAGGGAGGGTAGCATGGCATTTGAAAAGGAGGAGCACCTGGGGGTGGGTATTGGGAGAAATCCACAGGGGGAGGGGGAAGGTTGGGAAATGACTGTCCTTGCTGTAATTGGGGAGGGGCTAGGTTTGGAAATGACTGTCCTTGCTGTAATTGGGGAGGGGCTAGGTTTGGAAATGAATGTTCTTGCTGTAATTGGGGAGGGGGTTGGTTTGGAAATGACTGTTCTTGCTGTAATTGAGGAGGTGCTAAGTTACTAACAGGGGGTTGGCATGGGGGATATTGTACATGAGGAACATTTGATATCTGTTCCTGTGCCCTTGCTTCACTGAAGTGGTCGTGGTGTGTTTGATCTTCAGTTCTGTCAGGATTTCTCTTTGATTTTCTTTTGCCTTTTGTGCCATGTACATTAGAGTCTTCATTTGAATCATAGTAGAGTGAGGGTGGTGCAAATTCTTGAAGACGTTCATCTCGGCGCTGATTAACGTAAGACTTTACAATATCTGGTTGCTCTGAAAAATACAAACAGCACTTCTTAGTCATGACTTACAAAAGTACTTCCAAAATAATCTAGGTTTGTTTTTCCAAAACACTTGTTCCCTGAAGATAACTCAGGTTATAGAAACATTAGTCACCAACACCAACAGTCTTAGTCAAGGCTACATACACCCAGATAATCACATTTACCATCATTGCTTACACCTGTATTGAAACCATTCAAACTTCAGATCAACATCAACATCACTTATTATATAATCTTCAGTGAAATATCAGGTGATCTCCTGCGCAAAAAAGTGATATCTTCACATTTGTGAAAATAACATGTTATTTCACATGTGAAATTATACGTTACCATGGATACTCCATGCATTCATGTTATTTTTGATGCATATCTTGATAAAACTTTTGCTTTTTCATTTGTCATGAGTTTATATAATAAACAGAACATTACATTCGCTGCGCTCACTCGTGAGATATCAATTGAAAACTCGAAGACAAAATCCGTATCTCCGTACGCCCATACATATCTATCTATATCTCACTTACTTATTTTATGTTTTGCCCATTCTGGTATTTTCTTCTTGTCACTTATTTTACTCTCCTCTTCATCATCTGACTTTTTATTCAAATTATTATCAGTATTCAAGCTTTCCTCTTGTTTCTCAGGCATTTCAGTATCCTCTTCTGGTTTTTGATCATCAGCTGTTTTGCTTTCCTCATCCTCTAAAGGTTCACCAGATTTTAATTTTTTCCTGGCACGGACTTTGGCCAGGCGTGCTTCGAGTGCTGCTTTTCTTTTGTCTTTGACCTTTTCAATTCGTGACCTTTGTTCTTTAGTCTGCAAGAAGGAAAGATTTCACATTGGGCTTTCTGCATTGGACTTGCACTGCAGGGACTGGGTCGTAATATAGGACACATGTGCATCCCAAAAACAAATGCAAAATTTTAGAAGTGGTATAAAGTTTGTCTCAATATAGGACAAAGAGATCCCAACAAAACAAATCTTTAAAGCAGGGGTATATATATAGTTGCATTAGACTTTCTGGATTAGAATTGCACTGTGGAGACTGGGTCACAATATGGGACAAAGACATCCCAACCAATCAAGCGCAAATCTTTAAAATAGGGGTATATGAAGTTGCATTAGGCTTTCTGGATTAGACTTGCACTGTGGAGACTGGGTCACACTAAAGGACACAGAGATTGCACCAACTTTTGACAGGAGTATATTTTTATGCTGAAATAAATGTCTCACTACCTCTTCTCTGAGTTTTGTTAGTGTTTCCATCTGTTTCTGTCTTTCTTCTTCAACCTTCGAGAACTGGTAGTAGCCAACACCAAGATTGCGCACCTCTAAAATGAATAACACAGAGGGAGTGATAAATAAGGATGTAAGAAAAACAAGAAATAAGACAGAAACAAAGGAGAGAAAAGAAAAAATAATAATAAAAAGTTTAATGGAAGAATACTCGAAATTGATGAAACAATGTAAAAGGAAAATTAAGAGAACAATGAAGCACAAAAAGATTATTACTGTGCGACTTGCAGTACCAAATAGTCACTTACAAAAACTTTTGATTAATTTTTTACATTATTTTGACATTTTTCCATCTCAATGGACCAATCAGGTACAAGTTTATATCGAGAAGCGGAAACTTAGAAACTTTGATGTCTGTAATTGGTCTGATTGAGATGAAAAAATGTCAAAATAATGTCAAAAATACATCAAAAGTTTTTGTAAGTGACTTTGGTACAGCGAGTCACACAGTAAGTTAATACTCCAAACTTGAATTCTTTTATGTACAGCCTAAGCCTCAAAACCATCATGTATTATGGCAAAGAATGAAAACATCAACAAACAGTAGAAATACAACACTGGTGTTGTACTACTCTGTGATGAATAATTTACCTATGTAATAAACTAGGAATTGATGTGTCAATATGAAATACCACAGGTTTTGTCTCTACTATGCAATGAAGAATGTGGAACTATTCCATTTAGTATTAGAGAATATTTGGGAGTTCTGGTTTAGTTGATATTAATATTAATTACCATCAAATTGGACATTTTGATAATGCACAGGTCCGACTGGTCTATTAGCTGCTTCCTCTTCTTCTTTCTCCCATTTCTTTCTTATCATTTCTCTTCTCATATCTTCTGATAATAATGTTGGTGGACTAGGGCTGTCAATGTACAAAGAAAATTGTATAATTATAATATATTATAATAATTATAAGCAGGAATCATAAGCTATTGCACTCTCCAGAAACAAGGGGGAGGTTGGATCTACTTTTCATAATACCTTTGCCGTCGGTAATATATTTGAATAACCATTATGTGACTGCCTACACGAGGTAGTAACCGTCTACCCAAACAAGCAACCCAGTCTCCGTACATCCAACTCACCCCACTGATTCTGGAGAGGAGAATGAAGGTGCTTGATTGCAGAAACTTTATGGAAATTAATGCAAAAGTCTATGAACATCATTAATAGCTGTTATTATTACTGCATAGGGATATATGAAAATAATTAACATATTTCTGCCATAAGATTATATAAGCCCTTGAAAAGTCCAGTCCATTATATAAATATCCCTTGCACAAAGAGTTGCGAATTGGATAGTTATGTAATAATTATTGATAACCAACCTCCTTTCAGGTTTGATGTCCTTGTCCATTTCTTGTAGTTGTTTGAGGTCTTTTCTTAGACATCTTCGTGATCTCCCCAAAGCATCCACATAATCAACCCTAATATATTTATGAATGAGAGAATATATATTTTAAAGTTATTGAGTAATGAACAGATGAAATAGTCAACCCTATGTAAATAGATTTATGAATGAGAGAATATTTTAAAGTTATTTAATAATGTAGATAAAAAAGATGAATGAATAAAGTAAAAAAAAGGAAGTAATGTATTAGTGAATGAATGAGAAAACGCATGTTTGGATAGCAGACTCAATAAGATAAAAGAATGAATCAATAAATGAATGAATGGGAAGATTAACTGCAGGGATGGGCAACCATTGCAGATTAAAAATTTAGATTTAGAGTTAGGACTGCATGGATAGCTTAAACATACAAGACAAAATAATAAATGAATGAATGAATGAATGAATAGATGAACAAATGAAAGTATGAATGGAAATGTGAAATGAAATGCATCATTACCATTCATCTTCAGGACATGTTGGGGGAGGGGTGGGGGGTCCAATATCTTGAGATTCCTCATCATCTTGCTTGGCTACCTGAAATTACCTATATCATCAATATTTCGTGCAACAACAAAATTAATTAATATAATCAAAATGTCATTGAGTGTGTGAGTAAGAAAGTAAAGTCAGTAAGTAAAGCAATTTTAATGATATTTATATAGAGCAGATAGTAATGAAATACACTGAAATCACATCAGTAAATAAATGTCTATAATATAATATATGAAATTGGCCTTCGATAAATAGACACATATCTATGTACATATTCAAATATCAAAGTGTACATATTCAAATTTTAAAGTAAGTAAGTAAGTAAGTAAAATCAGTAAGTAGTTACCTCACTGTAAGACTTTTTATGAAAGTCAACAAGGAACCGTCCACCACCATTATCATCATCTTCATTATCTAATATATAGAACAACAGAATTTAGTGCTTTAAATATGTGTCTTTGGGGTTATCACCACACAAGCAATCATAATTTATTATCATGATTGTATTATATTTATTTTAAAGTTACGAGTCATCACTGCTATATTGTCTGAAATTTACAGCAAACTTTCACTTAACTTCACTTAACTTAACCGAAAATATATTTCTCTACAAACCTTAACACGAAATGTCTAAAGATATTACAAAACTCCGTAAAGAAAACGACGAATTAAAGTCTCAAGTCGCTGGCTTCGGAAAGGAACTTGAACAGATACAAAGTCAACTGGCCAACATTGATGCCGACAAAGATATCGAGAGAAGTGTCCAATACCTTTCCGACGACTACGACAGCTTTAAGTCTTTTAAGGAGAGGATGGAAACCGAAGTTCTAAACATGGCATCTAGGCTTTCAGCGCTAGAAGATAGCGTGTACAAGATCGACGAAGCCATAGAAGATGCATTGAATTACAGCTACCAGTATAACATTAAAATCGTTGGGATCAAGCAAAACAACCGCTATGAGCCAGCAAAAGATACAGTTGAGTTTTGCTTAAAGTTATTTAATGAGTTAGGCGCAAATGTGGCCGAGTACGATATCGATATCGCCCATAGAGTACCGAGCCGAAATTCAAACTTCCCTCCACCGATCATATGTAAATTCACCAGGAGAATGGCCAAAGAATCAGTCATGAGCCAAAGAAATGAAATAACCAAGATAGACCTAGACAACATTGGCGCTGAAACTGCATTGAACGGAAAGATCGGAATCTATGACCATCTAACTCCCCGCACTCAAAAATTGTTTGCAAAAGCCAAGGAGTTCCAAAAAGAACATAACTACAGTTTTTGCTGGACAAAGAACTCCTCGGTGCTGCTTAAAGCCTCTTCGGAGTCAAAGGTGATACGTGTAACAAGTATCGATGTATTAAGCAATCTAGAATGCGGTACAGACCCAACACTACAGCCTGAGTTTCATCAAACAGCGGCAATGTCATACCCATCAACACAATCGACAAGAGGAAGACCAAGAACGAGAAATCAAAATAGATAAGTGACACTTGTATAAATATAGTAGCTATATATATATTTCTAATCATCAACTTGACAATTCACTGATAATTTGCTTAAAGAACTGCCTTACTATGACCATGACATAATTTCAGCACATGGTCAATTTAATTCTAGTTCAGAAAGCAACTTACCAAATAAGAAATACTTGAACAAATTAACTAGCATATATGACTTAGATATATTCAACCTTAACACAAATGCTAATATAAATCCTGATAGCAATATTGAATACAAACAAGTCAAAGCTAATTACTATTCTCCGCATAGTTTCTCTACTCTTAAAAATTCAATATCTGATACGAACATCTCTTTTCTACATAGTAATATTAGAAGCCTTAGGCACAACATCGATAACTTTCAAAATCATTTACTAAATGAATTAGACTATAAGTTTAGCATAATCGGTATAACTGAATCTAGAATAACTAGCAAAAAATTACTTGATTTTAATCCATCTATTCCGGGATATAGATTTGAATATGCTCCAACACCTCTGTCAGTAGGAGGAGTTGGAATGTATATTGATGATGCCCTGAAATACAAAGTTATTGAAACAACATCTAATGAGGCTTTCCAGTCGCTATGGATCGAAATTGAATTTAGCAAAAAATCAAATATTATATGTGGAGTTGTCTACCGGCAACATAATTCTCCAGACTCATTTTTAAAATATATTGAATCTACATTGGAAAAGTATAGTGCATCAAACAAACCGATCTATATCCTAGGGGATTTCAATATAAATCTTCTTAAATCCGAGTCATGCAGGTATGCACAAAATTTTCTTCTTGCATTACAAAGTTACGGATTTATGCCATCCATTGATAAACCAACAAGAGTTCATAATAAGTCAGCTACACTTATTGACAATATATTTTTCAATTTGATTGAGCAACCACTTGTTAGTGGCAATATTGTATCGGACATAAGTGATCATTTTACACAATTTTGTATTTTATCCTCGAGAAAGAAGGAATTTACATGCAATGGAAAACAAAAACTACGAGACTTTTCAAAATTCTCAGAGACTGCATTCATAGAGGATCTTCGCGATATCAATTTAGATAATCAGATTAACTGCGACGTACATCAGGATGTTAATCAATTATTCTCCTCTTTTTATAATAAAGTTAATAAGGCAATTAACAAACATGCACCCGTCAAAACGATTTCGAAACGTAAAAATAAACAACTATCGAAGCCATGGATAACCAAGGGGTTGCGTAAATCAATTAGAATAAAAAACAAACTCTACCTTGGTGGAGATAGAAAAAAAGTATAACATTTACCGTAATAAAATATCTAAGCTTACAAGATTAAGTAAAAAACTTTATTATCATAACTACTTTGAATTTAATATTAGCAATATGAAAAAAACATGGCAAGGAATAAATAGCCTTATATCTAACAAGAAGAATAAAAAACTATCTATTAATGCTATCAAACAAAATAACAGAAGCACAACTAAAGATCCTAAAAAGATATCTGACACAATGAATAAACACTTTGCGACTGTGGGACACAAACTAGCATCTAGCCTGCCCAATTCCAAAGCACCATACTATGAATATCTGGACAATAATAGCCCTCTCAACTCATTTTTCTTTATTCCCGTTTCTACACTCGAGATAGAATTAGAAATTACTTCCCTCCTGACTAACAAAGCCTATGGCTTGTATTCATTTCCAGTTGCCATATTTAAATGTGCAAAATCGATTTTATCAAAGCCACTTGCAGATATAATGAACCTATCAATAAAGACTGCAATATATCCTTCTAAGTTAAAATATTCTAAGATTGTTCCCATCTATAAAGACGGAGATGAAGAAGACCCTGGAAATTATCGCCCAATTTCTCTACTTTCTAACATAAATCGTATTTTTGAGAAACTAGTTTACAACCGACTTAAAAATTACATAGAGTTAAATAATATCCTCCACCCTTCACAGTATGGATTTCGCGAAAAGCATTCAACACAACACGCATTACTAGATTTGATAAGTGAAATCCAAGTGAATATGGATAAAAAAATGTTCTCCTGCGGGATATTTATTGATCTACAAAAAGCTTTTGATACAGTCAATCACAAAATATTACTATCTAAACTAGAACATTATGGAATTCGAGGGATAACTAATAATTGGTTTGCCTCCTATTTATTTGAGAGAAAGCAAACAACCCAAATTAAATCAAGTATATCTGATAAAGAACAAACACTATACGGTGTACCACAAGGATCTGTCCTAGGACCTTTACTTTTTCTACTTTATATAAATGACATCCAAAATTCCAGTGATAAATTCCGCTTCTTCCTATTTGCAGACGATACAAACTTACTATATTCAGATACAAACTTGCGATCTCTCGAAAGAACTGTAAATAAGGAACTAGCTAATATTTGCGACTGGCTGCTAGCTAACAAATTAACATTAAATATTAAGAAATCAAATTATATTATTTTTGCTCCATACCAAAAAAAGGGTGACTTTAATCCAATTATAAATGTACTTGATACCAATACCCGGAAACTGACACCTCTGGAGAAGAAAGACTACGTTAAATACCTAGGTCTCGTAATTGATCGAAACTTATCTTGGAACTACCATATAAATTACATAACTTTGAAAATAAGTAAAACCATCGGCATTATCTCTAGATTGCGGCATTATGTTCCATATTCAACCCTACGCACTATTTATCAATCCTTAGTCCACCCATATATCTCTTATGGGCTATCTGTTTGGGGCCAAACTACTAAATCAAACCTAAATAAAATCTTGATTCTTCAAAAACGCGCCCTAAGACTTATGCACTTTGCTACAAACCGTGAACACGCAATCCCTTTATTTGTGGCTTCTGATATCCTCCCACTAGATATGTTTTACTTTCATACTATCTCAGTGCTGATGCACGACGTGTATAAAAATATTGCCCCCCCGAATATTATAAATTTATTCACTCATGTAACATCTGTACATAATTATCATACTAGAGCTGCTAATTCAGGAAATCTTTTTATTCAACGTGGCAGAACATCCAAATTTAACAAATCGTTCTCCTCCACCGGAAGTAGAATCTGGAATGCAGTCCCTGAGAACATACGTCAATCAAGCAAAAACCTATTCAAGTCCAAATTAAAAAATAGTTTGAAGCAAATCTTAGAAGAGGAAGACGCATACTTAAATACTTCGGGAATAATATCAAAAATCTCAAAATTGAAATAATTGGTACCTCAATTGTATTGTATACATATATTTTCTTTAACAGATCTGTAAAAATATATGTGTGTGTATTATTTAATGTAATATATATGTCTATATATTATTGTTATTATTATTTATTTATTTATTTATTTCTTTTCGGTTAGCATTTAAAACATTACTATTTTTGTAATATATTGAAATAATAAGTATAATTGTAATATCAAAATGTAAATCTCTATCTAAAGTATCTGCACAGCCTGCCTCGACTAGTTATGCTACCTGCAGGCTGCGCACGTAAATCAAATGTACAACATTATATATTTATAAATAAATTGAAATTGTCATCATCATCATCACAACGATTACTACTAGCATCAACCACTTCATTCAGCCAGTCATTCATTCATTCATACATTTATTTATTCTTCCATATATTTATCTATTCAATTATTTATCCATTCCATCATACATTTGCCCATTCATTTATCCATTCATTCAGCCAGTCATTCATTCATCCATTCATGTCCATTTATTTATCCATTCATTCATTTATTCAGCCTGTCAATCATATGTCTATTTATTTATCCATTCAAGCATTCAAGCTTCAATCCATCCATTCATTCATTTGCTCTTGCATCCATCCATTCATTGTATTCTCATTTTGCACTGCCATCATAAGATTTCACTATCATTTGACATCATCTTCACTACAACCGTTGATTATCATCAAATCATCATTACCCTCACCATCATCTTCATTATCATCATAATCACCATCATTATCTTCATCATAATCAAATCCTTGATACCTTTATAGCAAAGACACCAAAGGAACAAAACATAGAAATACTTGGACACTCTTTGGAAGTATATCGATGCAATAACACAATAGATTCTATTATTATTACTGGGCTACCTGTGGTAGACCAGTCATTAACTATTTTTTTCTGATTTCGACCAGACAAAATTGCCTTTGCGGCCTCATTATAGCCCTGACACCATGACAACACAAATGTTCTCCAATCATATCAGATTTCTGTCATATCAGAGATTGTTCAAATAAGGATATTAACAGGTATACTTCACCTTCAATTTCACCCTTTGCCATTTTTTCATATAATGCAGCTTTTGCATGCAGCATTTCTTTTGATTTCTGTAAAGACTTTTCTTCCTCTGAAGGTTCACTATCGTAGTTATTATCTTGGCTGATTGACTGAGACTTTGATTGTGGTTTTGCTGGCTTGCTCCAAATTGGTGGCTTCTATTTATACAGAAAAGTGCAATTTATAGTATAATATAGTAACAACCATTTGACAACAAAATTTGTACATACTTTAGTCGAACTTCTCTCTGTTTTGGCTTTATGCGTTCCACTTTCTTGTCGAAATTGTTGCTCTTTTCTAAACAACTCGGCCTTCAAATCTACAATCTAGAAAGACAAGGTACAAAGGAACAAATTAGAAAAGTTGAAACTTCTCAGTCTTGAAATCTAAAGGAGATATTTTAACATACCGACGATTCGTTCACATCTATGACTTTCTTGGTAGCCATTTTGTTTTTTATTTGAATAACCGCTGACAGACCGCGGATATACCACAGAAATCCCGCGCCTGTTTATAGTTGCGTTGTTGATAAAAAATAATGTTTAATTTTTCTATCGTGGTGTCGCTTCTTCTTTGTTACTTTCAGTATTTGAAAGCGAAATGAAAAGTGCGTGAAATTGAATATTTGAAGCATATTTGAAGACATTTGAAAAAAGAGCGGGAAATAAACTTTGCTGGGCCAGCGCGCGCGCTTCCAGCTAGCTGTCAACCCTTAAATAAATTACCCCCAACCTCAAATGCTTTAAGTTATTGGCCCAAATATTAATTTCATACAAAGCATCATTTATCATATTGTCAGTAACCATTTATTATAATTTATTTTAATGAAATATCACGCGAAAGAGCGCCACGTATTATTTTACTCACGCATGCGTGAGATGCAACTCAGCTGTGTTGTTATTTATAGCTGGTTGTATGCAAAGTGCCCGAAGCTATCATTATCATTTGAGCGGAAATTTTCTCAAAAATCATCACTGGAGCTTGCTTAAACTATAAAAAATGAGTGATCTCCGTCGAAGAAAAGTTGGGTCACAAAATGGCGTAAAAGAGAAAGCTCGAAATTCCAAGGAACTAATTAGTGACACTTCGACGTCGCCAAGTGAAGATTCGTGGACATGGCTTCTTGTTGTTGAGGTAGTTGTTGCGCTTGCAATTGCTGTGATTGTAGGCTACAAATACGCTCTTTATGCTAAAGAACTACATGAGAACGATATGTGGTTTTCAAACATAGGGGTAAGTAAAGAAATTGCATCCTATTGAAGTTTGTTTAACATTATAACTGGTACGAATCCACTGGTACACCTTTGATACCGTTACAAAACGGAAACTGATGATATATCTAAATAAACTTGGATCTTTGAGTATTATTGCTGTAAACCTTAAAAAAAATAACACGTTTTCGTTTGTAGAAATCCTCAACGAAGGAGTAAATATTATAACAGTTTTAACGAACGCCTTATATTAAAGTTGTTAAAATTTTAATGTTAATTTGCTCGAGGTCAACTCGAGTGTGTCTATAAACCTGTTGATAATTTTTCTCACATCTCATAATGGGACATAAAATTTTACGAAATAAATAGCTGTCAGTGTATTTTATAATTTTCACTTGGAAATCAAGTAATATACTATGGTAACAGCTGGTAGAATAGAAATAGCTTTCTCATCGTTGCTAGGAGATTGTATAATTAAGTCTTTACAAGTTCAATATTTTCGATAGCCTTAGAGATATATTTATTTTTCTTAGTTAGCGAAGATAATTAATTCCCATATATTTATTTCAACTTCTTAACTTAATATTGGACCTAGAATCGATCTAGAAAAACAACATTTTTAATGGTAATTTTTCATTTAATATTTTTTTAATGTTTTTGTCACCTGTTGTCAAAAGATCAAAGATAATCAATACTTGTGATCCTACAGTGTCAATAATGTCGTCTTTCACAAAGTACCACCTGTAAAAACAAGGTTTTTAAAAATCAAGAGTTTGGTTCTGCCTTTTGAACTAAAGAGTAGAGTAGATTTGAGGCCATATAATTACTACTGTTTTTTTTATATATATTTTTATATTTAAAATTATTTAAACTAAAATAAAATACAGTTGTAGAGAAAATAAATTTATGTTTTGAAATAAGCTATGAATCATATTATGAATATAATTACTGTCCCATTATATATTTTAAAATTACTTTATATTGAACTTTATCATTTTATAACTCATTCATTCATTCTATTCTTCTATTCATTAATTCATCCATTCAGTCATCCACGAATGAGGTTATCCATTCATTCATCCGTTCATTTATCCATTCAATCATTCATCCATGCATTCATCCATGCATTCAGTCATGCATTCATTCATATGTTTATTTATTCTTCCATATATATTTATCCATTCAATCATTTATCCATGCATTCATTTATTTATCCATTCCATCATTCATCCATTCATTTATCCATTCATTCATTCATTCAGCCAGTCAATCGTATGTCCATTTATTTATTCATTCATGCATTCAAGCTTCAATCCATCCATTTATTCATTTTTTCTTGCATATTCATTCATTTTATTTTCATTTTGCATGTTGTTATATATTAAATTATTTCATATGAATTTTGTTTCTTTTAATCTACATAAAAGACTTTTAATTTTAAAGATTTCGTTTCTCCTTCCTTTCAGCAAATTGAAAGGGAAATTTCTTTCCGCACTGAGGCAGGATTGTATTTTTCTTACTACAAACAGATGGTCTTAGCACCATCAATAACAAAAGGTGAGTAGTAATTGCGTTGTACTTGTGTTATATCTAATATGTTATTTGAATTGCAAAATTTTAGTATTATATAGTTCTTTTAGTGTGTTTGTGTATATATAGTAAAATATGAGTATCATTAATTATACTAACTTCTTGTAAGTCTTCTAATGAGTCACATTTAGCGTGGCACATCTTAATTGTAAATAGCATTAATTATACCAACTACTTGTAAATCTTCTTGTGTGTCATATCTATTGTGGCACTCATTAATTGTAGATTTTTTGTTTTTGTTTTTCGTGTTGTTAGTTATCAATAAAATACATATAAAACAAAAAACAAAAGGTGAGATCCCTAGTAATGTTTTTTTCCACCCATGTCTTTTTCCAAGGGGGGGACTCCTGGGTAAAAGTATTGGGGATGCTCGTCGGAAATTTAAAAACAATACCCCTAAATGTTAACAGAAATATTATAAATGGGCATGGTTTTGACAATTTCTAACCCCTAAAAGATACCACACATAAATAACAAAATAGTGCATTACAAGAACGAAATGCATTGTGGGTCTTGTAATATTGTTTAAAGTAAAATAAATGATAATTAGTTATTTTATTCTTAGCTCATTCCATTCAAAACAATATACAAGCTAGTTTTTGGGAGTCAATAATTTATATTTCAAATTAATGAGACCTGCAATGCCCTTTGGTCTTGGAATGCACTATTCAGTATTCAACGTTTTTTGAAATAGGTATATATAATATTTTTTTATTCTGAATAGGACTTTATGATCTAACACATGACAACGCTACAGAACACCTTAGAACTATTAATATCCTTGAGAGGTTTAACGTCTATCAAGAGGTTATCTTGGCTGTTATGTACAGACTTTTAGATTTACAGGTAAAACTATCAATAGACCTCTTTACCCCTGTATGCAAATTGCCCATTTCAGACCACGTGTCAGTCCCTTAAGAATTGTTCTTTTATGATGAACTTGTTATATCATTTACTTGTGAAAGAAACATTTGATCACAATCACACGTGATCTGAAATGGGACAACAAACAAGGAAGGTAAAGAGGTTTATTATAATTATTTTGGTCTTGTAAATGAAAAGTTGAGATTATGCGTGATTGTAGTATTGAGAAAGACTGTTGTTGCTGAATGACCTTTCCCACCAATTTGGAAATTGTTTTCAGAGAGTCTGGGTTACAAAACTCCATTTACAATCATAGTAACTACTGGGTTACAAAACTCCATTTACAATCACAGTAACTACTGGGTTACAAAATTCCATTTACAATCACAGTAACTACTGGGTTACAAAATTCCATTTACAATCACAGTAACTATACTGGGTTACAAAATTCAGGTTACAATCACAGTAACTACTGGGTTACAAAATTCCATTTACAATCACAGTAACTTTACTGGGTTACAAAATTCAGGTTACAATCACAGTAACTACTGGGTTACAAAATTCCATTTACAATCACAGTAACTACTGGGTTACAAAATTCCATTTACAATCACAGTAACTATACTGGGTTACAAAATTCAGGTTACAATCACAGTAACTACTGGGTTACAAAATTCCATTTACAATCACAGTAACTACTGGGTTACAAAATTCCATTTACAATCACAGTAACTACTGGGTTACAAAATTCCATTTACAATCATAGTTACTACTGGGTTACAAAATTCCATTTAAAATCACAGTAACTATTGGGTTACAAAATTCTATTTACAATCACAGTTACTACTGGGTTACAAAATTCCATTTACAATCACAGTAACTACTGGGTTACAAAATTCTGGTTACAATCACAGTAACTACTGGGTTACAAAATTCCATTTACAATCACAGTTACTACTGGGCTACAAAATTCCATTTACAATCACAGTAACTATTGCGTTAAACATTCCATTTACAATCACAGTAACTACTGGGTTACAAAATTCTATTTACAATCATAGTTACTACTGGGTTACAAAATTCCATTTAAAATCACAGTTACTACTGGGTTGCAAAATTCCATTTACAATCACAGTAACTATACTGGGTTACAAAATTCAGGTTACAATCACAGTAACTACTGGGTTACAAAATTCCATTTACAATCACAGTAACTACTGGGTTACAAAATTCCATTTACAAATCACAGTAACTACTGGGTTACAAAATTCCATTTACAAATCACAGTTACTACTGGGTTACAAAATTCCATTTACAAATCACAGTTACTACTGGGTTACAAAAATCCATTTACAAATCACAGTAACTATACTGGGTTACAAAGTTCCATTTACAATAACAGCTAGTGTAACTCTAAAAGTACCAGTGAAAATACCACTTGACATTTATATTGATCATATATTTTTAATGTTGATTTTAGTTTTTCCATCCCTTTCTTGATAATTATCATTAATGGCAATCTACATGTACATGCTATAACTCACATAATGTATTGTTGTTGTTTTATTTTAGAACTCAATGGAGTATGTCTATTTTTACATCAATGCCATATTTGGTCTGCATGGAATGTATATGGTTGCTTTATTTGTGTCGTCATGGATACTAAGTGGTTCATTTCTATCTGGTCTTCTAGCAACAGGATTTTATATTTTTAATAAGTAAGCCAAATAATTGCATTTTTTATTAACTATTTACATATAATATTATAAATCTGTTCAGTTGAACAGATAATAATATTAAAAGTGGTGGGCTTAAAAATGTATCATTTGTTTGTGTATATAAACAAGAAAATTCTCAAAAACATTCTGAGTTTTGGAGCAGTATTTTCACGAGAAAAACGGCAGGAATAGACAAACTTTCACTTCATTTAATATACGAATTACTGTGTTATGATGATGATTGCAATTATATATTATGTTTGAATACAATATAACAACAATTTCAGGGTTCTTTTTCTTTCAACATAATTCCCTCTTTTGTTGTTAAATAACAATATAATCATATTATTAATATAATTATAATTATTCATCGCCCAGTTTACTTTTCAATTAGTCCCCTGGTTTGTAATTATTGATTTAATTCTTACTGTTTTTTTCTTTTTTTATAGAAATGATACTACTAGAATTTCATTCACACTGCCACTGAGAGAAAGCTTTGGTTTTCCATTCCTCTTTGTACAAATTGCTTCAATAACTTATTATATGAAAAAAGATATTTCAAAAATGGCACAGGTAAGTTAAATAGTCCTAGAAATTATTCAGCCTAGAACACATTGCTATGTAGGTTTGCACCCAATTCAAAGCCACTGGGAATAAAAACTTTGGTTCCAAAAATATTTCCAAGTTAACACAAGACAAATAAATAATCTTATTCCAAAAAGATTTGAATATAGCATTATTATATAGCAACGCATTGGCCGATTGGTCTATTGACTATGACACAAATTCATAATTATTATATATGGCCAGCAATTTTTATAATTTATTAATAACTATTGTATCTTACAGCACGACACGCAAAAGTATGACCACATTTAATGTATTTGCATACTAGCTACTATATGCACTGGAGTTTGTACTTTAAACAGACACATTTGATGTGAAGTTGTGTGATTTTACTGAATGAGGCATGTAAAAACTCATTTCACAGCATAAAGTCTGTGCATAGTATGAAGTACAAGTATACTGTGAAGTATGCGAATATATTAAAAGTGGCTATACTTTTGCGCGTTACGCTGTAATTAGTCAGACTGATATTCCATAAGTTGGTTCCAGTTTGTTCCAGTCTGTATTAGAAACTTATTCGACTTATTGAATTTACTGGTCGATTTTGATCTGCATGCTCAAATTATTTCCTGGAATTATCAATGAATGTATTGTCAGTATCAATTATCAATTAATTGTATTGTTTTAACAGTTTATCTGCATTTGGTCTATACTCAAGTGTACATTCTTCTTCACACTTGTCTGGCAATTTGCACAGTTTGTATTACTACTAGAATGTATGGCTTTCTTTGGTGTGTACTCTCTTGGATTTGCTCCTAAACACAAGGTAGTAAGATGTTCATTGTATTTACATATTACATTTTTTTACTTCTTCTTACTCACTTCCTAACCCCTTCTATACCCCACTCACTTACACACACATGCTCCCAATCACTTATTAATATTAATATACTCCCATCTTTCTATTGATCCATATATTCATATGGTTATTCAAACACTCATTTGTTTGCTTTTTCATTCATTGATGTATTTGTATATTCATTCATGTATTCATTCATTCATTCATCCATCTATCCATTCATTTATTCGTTCATCCATCTATCTATCCACTCAGTCACTTAGGCTTTTATTCTTTTATTCATTGATTCATTGAATGTCATTCTTTTACTCATTCATTCATTCTTTTATTCATTAATTCTTTCATCCATTCATTCTTTTAGTCTTTCTTTCATTCATCCATTCATTTATTCTTTCTTTCATTCATCCATTCATTCATTTATTCTTTTAGTCTTTCTTTCATTCATCCATCCATTTTAATATCCATCATGATAACTAAAACAACATTTTATTATTATTTCTTTGTTTTTTAGTAATTTACCCTATTCTTGTTGTATCCACAGATAAGAAACCTCTATTTAATAGTCATATTATCCATAAGTAGTGTGTGCTTGTTGATGTTTGTGAATGACATGATGTTATGTTCTCTTGCTCTGTCATTCTGTTTTGCTGCTCTCCTGCTCATGGCCTTTCAAGTAAGTTTGCAATTGCGATATTTATCTATTCCTACTTACTAATTAAAGACCCATGGTTACTTACCAGCATGCTTTGCTTTGCATTGTTCATTTTGATTTGAGTGTTAATATAATTAGTTCACAGTTGGTATTATTACAAGAACACAAATAAAAGAAAACACTAAACTATTTAGCGCAAATATCTACTAACATCACATCACAAACATCACTCACAGTTGGTATTATTACAAGAACACAAATAAAACAAAACACTAAACTATTTAGCGCAAATATCTACTCACATCGTAAAATATATCAAAATGTTGACTACCATGATCATGGTCCATGAAATTTAATCTTCCGCACAGTGCATGATTGTTTGTGACTATACAGTAGGTCTTTCGTTTAATATTTCGTTTCATGCATATATGTTCAAAAAAGCAAATTTATATAAGTGCATGATCACATTGCTAAAATAAAAATTATATATAATTTTATCAAGTATGGTAAATGTTCACATCAATATAAAAAATACTCTAACTGTTGCTTTCAAAATTAAAATAATGATTGAATTTGTGCAAATTTATTGTAAAATTATTTAATTTTACCTCTTGCAGTCTGATGAGCCTTCTAAAGGACACTTGATGGTCAAGCTGTTTAAACTTTTACTACACATTGTAGCTGTTGTTGTCTTGATGGTGGCAATAAGTGCTCTTATTAAGGTACTACTATCAACTCATTCTATAATTATTGTACATAAAAAGGTTTTCATTCTCTCTAATATTACTGATCATGAGTGTTAATATCTTAATGGATTGGCTGATTTACCCGTAATCCTTTGCCTCTTAAATCACTATGGTCAAGGTAAATGTATACAGCTATATATACAGTACTCAAAAAGGTTGACGAAGGGTGTGAGATGCATGTACCCTGGATGCCAGAGGTTTGAGGATTTTTACAATTTAAAGTAGTTTCGCAAGTAGTTTTTTGAATGTATTTTGTTTGTTGCTCTGTGACTTGATCATCGTCGCTTCGCAACTTAATATCTCGTCGCGCTTTGCAACTCATATTATGAATTCCCTAGTATAAAAGAAGGCCCCTCTGGAACCAGGGTATGTTACATGCTGGTAACAATAATTTTAACAAGGGATAAATTATGCTGGAAAACCCTGCAGACAAAGTTGGTTCGCTGCGAGCTCTCACTCATGAGATATCAAATTTGAACACTTGAAGAAGAATTCCATATCTTTGCCCGTCCATGTTTTATTCTCTAGTATATACATGTACGGTATGTTCACTTTGTGTTTTATTTCCCAATACTTAGGTTATATTGAAAGTGGAATCAGATGAGCATATTTTTAAATTTCTGAAAGCCAAGCTTGGTTTTAATAGAGGAAGGTAAGTAGCATTTAATTTATTTTTTGTTGTTACTACCACTACCATTGTCACCATTTACCATCATCATCAATGTCACCATCATCATCATCATCATCATCATCAATGTCACCATTATCATCATCATCATCATCATCAATGTCACCATTATCATGATCACCATCATCATCAATGTCACCATTATCATCATCATCAACATCATCAATGTCACCATTAATCATCATCATCATCAATGTCACCATTATCATCATCACCATCATCATCAATTGATGTCACCATCAACATCATCAATGTCACCATTATCATCATCACCATCATCATCAATTGATGTCACCATCAACATCATCAATGTCACCATTATCATCATCACCATCATCATCAATTGATGTCACCATCAACATCATCAATGTCACCATTATCATCATCATCAACATCATCAATGTCACCATTATCACCATTATCATCATCATCAATGTCACCATTATCATCATCATCAACATCATCAATGTCACCATTATCATCATCACCATCATCATCAATGCCACCATTATCATCATCATCAACATCATCAATGTCACCATTAATCATCATCACCATCATCATCAATGTCACCATTATCATCATCATCATATCATCAATGTCACCATTATCATCATCATCACCATCATCAGCAATGTCACCATTATCATCATCATCAACATCATCAATGTCACCATTATCATCATCATCAACATCATCAATGTCACCATTAATCATCATCATAATCATCATCAATGTCACCATCAACATCATCAATGTCACCATCAACATCATCAATGTCACCATTGTCATCATCATCATCATCTTCATCAATGTCATCATCATCATTGTCACCATTATCCTAATCATCAATCTCACAATCGTTATCATCAATGATCATCATTGTCATCACCAACATTATGATCAACAATATTAAATCCCTTCATCCAATCAACTATAATCCTCTGTCATTTCCCCAGGGATTTTGACTCTCTATTGTATCTATGTGAAAGTTCCTTTAAAATACTACCATATGATACATACACAAGACTGACACAAGGCGTGGTCTTTCCTTGTTACATCCTTTCTTTAGCCATAGCATTGGTAATGCTGCTATATACTGTTATTGTTAACTGGAGGTAAACATAAAGGCACTGTTGCACAATAATTTTCTCGATAGGTAATATAATGAAATTTGTAATACCGTAAAAAATGTTGACTTAACTTTACTGACGTTTAGAGCTTTAGCCCTTCGTCATTTTACTCAGGCGAAGGGCTAAAGCTTGAAACATCAGTAAAGTTAAGTGAACATTTTTTACAATGTTACAAATTTCATTCTATTATCTATTGTTTATATCAAACACTGATGCAGCCTATACTAGTGTACTGGTTAGTTTCCATTTATAATTTTCTCATCAACTTGTCTTGCAATGTTAGCTCAAAAGTGTGACATTGTAAGCTGCTGTGTTTTGTTGCAAAATGTAGAACTTAACTCTACTTTGTGCGATGCTGCCTGCAACAACTAAAAAGCGAGACAGCCCCAGTCTGTTACACTGTGTAATTGTCTAGTAACTTGTAGAGTTCCATTGCGAAAAGTAGAACTGAACTCTTACTTTTTGTAATGCTGTCTGCAAACTGTGTGTGCTACAGTACTGTGCAAGTCTTCAGCAATGGCATTGTAAGACAAGTTGTCGAACAGTTGCACAGTGCAACAGCAACTTTTAAAACTTGCAACAGAATGTCATTTCCGGGTAATGTGTCTTACCAAGTTATTTATGCAGCCACTACTTTTTGAATTGAATTGAATTGAATTGGTGGCATCCCTGATAATGTGCTATGTTATCAAATGAATATTGACATTTTATCTAAATTAAGTAGTAATGGCACTGGTAAATTTTCTTTCTCTTTTTGTTCAAAGTGACAACAGAAAAGAAGAAACAGATAAAAAGGATGACGATGCAAAAGCAGACTCTACCCTCCCCTCCCTTCCTCTCAATGATCAGCCTGAGGTGGTCTATAATACAATCCAGACTGTTTTGTTTGGCATCATGGCTGTTTCTACTTCAAGATTCAAGTTTCTATGGACACCACATATGTGTATGTATGCTGCTGGTCTGTTCTGTCATCAAGGTTTCTGGAGATATTTGATGTCTAAGATTAAAATCAACTCTGCTGTGGTAAGTGATATTTCTATGATGATGATGATGATGATGACTATGATGCAGATGATGCTGATTATTTAACAAACAATATTATGCCTGAAATGTACACATTTAATTAAATTGGTTACAATGTGAGCATATACCTGCTGTACTGTTTGTGTGCAGTTTATTAAATACTTATTTTGTATTTTGTTTGTAGAGTAATATATTGAGCCATGCAGTTCCTGCTCTCTTGTTGGCACTTCTTCTAAGCCTAGTAAGTCTTATTTTGATTACTGCGGTTTTCGTCTTTCTGCAAACTCAGACATTCCAACCGCCATTTGTGAAATACATTTTTAGTTGCAGCTAATTTATCGGAACCTATTATGTCTTTGATTGACGGCAGCCAGAAAACGTATTTTCACAAATATCTGTCAGAATGTTTGCAGAAAGCAGAGTTGTGTGCAAAATATTAAACGTAGAGGTAGTGAGTGTGAGTGAGTCTCCTCGATTAGTATGGCGCACTGCGTCCAGCTAGAAGATTGAGACGTTAAAAAAGTTATTATTATTATTAACTTAAAGTCGAAAACCGCAGTAAATGTACAGGCAGCATATCACAACATAATACATACTGGTAGTTAAGACAATCGTTTTGATTGCAACATGTTGATTGGATTTGTTAATTTTTCATAATTAATAATAATTATTCTAGTATATGTAAACCTGTTGTGTATTTTAATAGAGACTACCTCTGGCAATGGAGGAACTCAAAGAATTAAAAGAATTCCATGATCCTAATACTGTACAACTAATGAACTGGATAAGGTAGAACAGCTTGAATGATATTAACACATTAAATATGATGATTATTATAACTGAAAACGAGTTGTAAAATAACCAATTATAGACTCATCACAGTAAAAATTTATAGAAATTAAGTTAAGAGACATCACCAATTGAAAGCTCTTGTTTAAAGGGGATGGGGTGATTTGGAGGCCAGTCAACACCAACCCCCCACCTATTGTATTTGTATTGTGATAATGGCTAGCACACAATATAGTCACCCCTTGCTCATCCTTCCTGGATCTGTGCCTATTGTAATTAAGTGGTACCTCCATTAAGCAGCCACCAATTCAACGGCCCACCTCTATTAAGCGGCCACTTAGGAAAGTACCGAGGGTTACTGCTTAATAGAGGTACCACTGTATTCATTTTAAATAAAGTTTCTATTGTATCCTGTTTACCTCCATAGGAGCAACACCCCTCCTGATTCGGCATTCACAGGGAGCATGCAGCTACTTGCAGGTGTCAAATTATGTACAGATAGACACATTACTAATCATCCACATTATGAGAATAAATTTCTACGAGAGAGAACGAAACAGGTAATCAATCAATCAATCAATCTTTATTGTAAACAGGTTCCCATTTAAATCTGTACTTTCCCATTTAAACCTGTACTTATGCAAATTTTGTTGATGTGTGCTAAACACACAGATCAACCAATCAGAGAAGTTCACTTCAGAAATAATATACTCTGATTGGTTGATCTGTGTGTTTAGCACACATCAACACAATTTGTATAAGTACAGATTTAAATGGGCAAGTATAGAATTAAATGGGAACCTGTTTGTAGTACAATAATTGCAAATAATTTACATACATTACAAATTACAGAATCTTTGTACTAGGTCAGAGCTCTGTTAGTAGTAATACAGTAATTCAGTAATACAGCTGTAGTAATACATTTAACAATAATAATGGACCAGTATTAAATTGCTTCCTTCATATTTTTTTCAGACCAGGAAATTAAAAAACAACTTGTAAAGAATTGCAATAAATATTTTGTTAAAGCTTTGCCTTTTCATACCTGCAAAGTGTTTTTTAGCCAGTTTAGTGTGTGTTTTAATGTATTTTTATTCATTCAATAATGAGAGATTCGGCGATAAAATACTTGCGATTTCGTACATCGCTAAGAAAAAAAGCCATAATATTATAATAAAGTATGATTTATTAACCTCGATTGTTGGGTCTGTCAGGGAAAATATCAGACCTCGGTCTTTTTTGCACGTGCTCATGCAGTCAGTATTGTCATTACCTCGGTCTGATATTTCCTGTACAGGCCTCACACTTGGATAATAACCTCGTAGTCTGTTTTCTCAGTCTAAACAAGCTGCTGTCATGAATATATTTTATCTATGAATGTGTATCAGGTCTATCAAGTCTATGCACGTAGAACATCACAGGAAGTCAACACCATTCTCAAGGAACATGGTGCAGATTACATCATCCTAGAGAATAGTATTTGCTACTCGCAAATGGATCAAGGCTGTAAGCTAAAAGACATTCTAGACCTTGACAATGGTCATATAATAGAAGGAGGACAACTTGAACCAGGTCTAAAGTTCTCATCAGTACCAAGATTCTGTGAAGCTATCAAGTACGACCAAAAGAACTTTGCTAAGTATTTCAGGAAGGTCTTTGAGAATAGAACGTTTTATTTATACAAGGTTTTATAATGTGGGCCAACAAAATATTGTTTAGCTGAACAAGAAAGTTAAAGTTTTGAATGAGTGGATGAATGAATAAATGAAAGAGTACTAGCAGATAAATGAATGAATAAGGATTAGTGGATGGGTGAATGAATGAATAAATGGGTACTAGTGGATGAATGAATGAATTAGTACTAGTGGATAAATGAATGAGAACAAGTGGATGAATGAATAAATTAATGGGTACTAGTGGATGAATGAATGAATTAGTACTAGTGGATAAATGAATGAGAACAAGTGGATGAATGAATAAATTAATGGGTACTAGTGGATGAATGAATGAATTAGTACTAGTGGATGAATTAATGGTTACTAGTGGATGAATGAGAATGAATGAATAGAATAAATGAATGAGTACTAGTGGATGAATGGATAAATAGAATAAATGAATGAGTACTAGTGGATGAATGAATAAATTAATGGGTACTAGTGGATGAATGAATAAATTAATGGGTACTAGTGGATGAATGAATAAATTAGTGGATAAATGAATGAATAAAGGAGTTGTAAGTTAAAGCTTGGAATTAAATAATAATGTAATTAATTAATTAATGGACGATAAATTATTGCTATATGCTATAAAAAGTTCATACTGTAGATATAAATAACCATGAAAACTGTTAAAAATAAATTATATATTTTAATTAACTAGGAACAACAAATAAATAACTAGAAATTAATAGAAATGTTGAGTATGTTTATTGTTGTTATTCATCGCCATCCATTCACTATCTATCCATCATAAATTCAACCAAACAACAAACCAACCCAACTTATCAAGCAAACAAATCAATTAATCAACCAACATATGTACCAACCAATCAATCAATAGACAAACACGTTGCTATATACATTTCCACCCAATTTAAAAACTTTTGTTCTAAAAATTTGCCACATGATATCAAAATCATAAGACAAAGAACCTTATTCTCAAAAGATTTCAATTGGGTGGAAACATACATAGCAACACATTAGCTGATTTGGTCTATCAACTTTTAGTTATAAGGAACAAGTGTAGCTAAGTTGGTTAGTGCATGGCTTTCTTTGGTCACAAGTTTGATCCCTAATGGCCTCACACTTTTCGACTTCTTTCCATTCAGTGTAGCGTTCAGTAGCTTTAAATACCCGTAAAACAGAGCATTGATGGGAGAGGGGGAAAAAGAGTGCACTGTCGGCTTTCTGGGAGACCAGCTTACTTCTAGCTGAAGGAACTACTGACGCTAAATAATAGTACTTTTCCTTTTATACATTCTATTACCTATTAAAAATTCTGAAATTGCTGTCAGGATTCATTATTATCAAATTTTACGTTTGTCTCTGACTCAAAATGCGCATGCCACAACAAGAACCGCCATTACTGATGAAGGTCCGTGGTAATGGACCGAAACATCTATTCTTCTAAAGTTTTTTAAGTCAGAGACAAACGTAAAATTTGATAATTCTATTATTAAGTTCAATCCAAAATCACATGTATGTAAAAAGGTTATGTTATTTAAAATGACACATATTACACCATTTTGAAACAGTTTATTCATATCATTGAGTGATTGACTATTCTTACCTAAGTATGATTCAAGAAAGAAAACTACATACTAGATGTCAGTGCATTGCATAAATATAAATAGGAATAGTATAACAAATATTAAAATCATAAAAATGATTGATCATTACAATCTTCAGTCTAGTTTTATTACCGTATAAGTAATACCATGTCATTGAAGGAAATTTAGAACTAATATAAACTTAGAGTGATTACCCTTCATCCATAAAATCAAAAGTGAAAAAAATCTAATTTGTACTACAAATCAAAAACAAATCCAGAGTCTACTAATAACTATCAAGACCAGGAAAGCATATGGCTGATGCAGAGGTCACAGCTGCAATTCCATGTAACATATAGAATATAGAATATATGTCCAAGTGAAATTATTTTAGTGTATCCCAGCCTTTCAAGTTTGCCAAGAATTGCATGGGAGAATGAAAATAATACTCTATATTAAATATGTAAAATTTTGAATCCCAATCCATGTTACTTTCTGTGTTTATAGCACCAGGCTAGCTAAAAAAGCTTGTATGGTGGTTATACATGAATATGTAATTTCTAAGCATCCCTCACATCTCGATGTGCTTTAGGAATAGTTAGAGTTATCCCTTCAAAATCTTTGGTTACTGTAATTTGGCACCCTAATCTTGACCTGAAAAGGACATAAGATTATTAGTGAATTGTTGATGTATGAAATTACTTTTTTTTCCACAAAGATGACAACCAGGTGTTTATGCTTTGATGGTAATGGTTATAACTTTTTTATGATGACAACAATAATGATTTATATAGTGGTGCAGTGGCGGGTCTAGGAATATTTTAGGGGGGGGGGGGGGTGAATGTGAAGCGTATATTTTGGTATTTGTGCATTGTGGTTATGATAATAGCAATGATAGTGAAGGTTTTTGGTGACAATGATGGTGTCAGTGATAATATAGTTGATGATGATGCTAATGATGGTAGTTATGATTACACTGATCATCATGACAAAAAGGTAATGATGGTGATAACAATAGCAATGATAGTGAAGGTTTTTGGTGATGATGATGATGTCAATGATGATAGTAATGATTACACTGATCATTATGACAAAAAAGTAATGGTGGAGATGACGATAGCAATGATAGTGAAGGTTTTAAGTGATGATGATGATGTCAATGATGATAGTAATGATTACACTGATCATTATGACAAAAAAGTAATGGTGGAGATGATGATAGCAATGATAGTGAAGGTTTTTGGTGACAATAGATGAAATTGATGATGATAATGTCAGTGATGATAATGTCAATGATGATAGAAAATAGAAATTTTATGAAATAGTTATGATTTTGTCAGATACAGTACCGCCTGGAATCACATGTACCTTTTTCGCGAACAGAACGCGAACACTAAGTGCGTTCTGTACGCACTTTGTTCGCACTTTGTTCGCAAATTGTTCGCAAATTGTTCGCGATCACCACTGTTCGCCCCAAAAGTAATTTTGATTATTCTAAACAGTCACCCATACTTTCAAAAAAGTTTTAGAAAACTCATGTGCCGCACATATAATCATTTTGTAAAGGTCTTCTCCCTTTTTCTGTTCGCGAACACTGTTCGAGAACAGTCTGTGTTCGCGAAAATTTCGCGATCAAATTGCGAACAATTTGAGAACAAACTGCGAACAGAACGCGTACAGTGTTCGCGTTCTGTTCGCGAAATGCACGCGAACAAAGGTACGTGATTCCAGGCGGTACTGTATATGGAGACACAAGAGCGCAAAGATCGTAATGTGCCTGCTTTTTTACTTTACTGCATAAAAGGGGGTGAAAAGTCACCCAATTCAGTTTGAATGATTATGAAAATAATCATCAGATATAGTTATGATAACAGGTGATAATAATAATGATGATAATAGAAATAAGTAACTATTCTACATGACATGTAATTGACCCAATTTCTAATGCTATTAATGCATGCAGTCAACACTCACGTATCGGTCAGTCCAAAAGCCAGGTCTAACATGTCCAGTTCTTCGTCCGTAGGCTCTTCAAGGTTTAACTTGTTCATTTCTTCTTGATTGAATATCAAATGACAAGTTGAACAAGAGAGTGTTCCTTCACAAGCACCTAGGGAATATGAACATAACAAGTTGTTGCAGTGGTAGATTATAAAACAAGTATTTCTTGGTAGAAACATGCAATACATCACAAATTGTGTATATAAAACACTTTATTAGAAAACTCCAATATCAAAATGATAACAAACACAAAGAAATAAATGAAGATAAAATATCTATAGTCAAATAGAATCCCAGACTTGGGTAAATTAAACTTCATAATTATTATGTTCATATTGCTGACATCCTTTGCAGGCTTCAGTGTGTAGACTGTAGCTTAATTGGCTGTAGGGGCAGATCCAGAAGTTTGTCAAGGGGTTCCAATTGCAAATGAAGGGGTCTTAAGGTGTTATGGGGAGTCCAGTCCCTAAATATCTTAAATTAAATAGGGGTGTGTTCGATGCCACTAGGGACACCCCCTAGATCCTCCCCTGGGCTGCGTTTTTCCAAACAGAAGTATATGGATGTTTACAATTTGTTCTTACCTTCTAAGTCAACATCATGATCTTTAGCAATATCTAACAGAGAATCTCCTATCTTAGCTTTGACTGGTATCTTATCACCGTCACGGTCAATGAAGGTTATTGTCACTCTGAAGTAGGAAGAAACAAATAATCATAAAATTATGTACATTTTAAGGAAAGAATAATAACCATCATTATCATCATATTAATCATCATTGGCCATTGGTACCATCATCAACCCACTATTCATACCAATATTCATTATGAATAACATTATAGACCAAATTGAAATATGGTGTCCAATTATAATACCTATTGTTCTTGACTGGCTATAGCCTTGTGTTCAACAACTGCATGCATCAACATATTATTCAATGCAGCTTCTACATGCAGTGTTAAGTTTAAAGACAACTAGCACAAACGTTTCGTGTTGGACCCCTTAGGGTCTATTTGCAGGGTTCCACCAGAGTTAATAATGGTACCGTTCAACCTCAACACCGTAACAATAGGCCGTTCCTTTGAAGTTTGCCGGGTTTCATAACCAGTCCCTCCATTAAACTCTGGTTCCACAAATCAATCTATCAATGTTGGAACACCTTTACCTTCCAACATACAAATCATGTTATTCAGAGTGAGTTTCGCCCGTGAAAGAGAAACGACTTAATTGTCTTGGTTGATAAAGAACAAAAGGAAACAATGCGTTAATGCCAGAATGATTTCAATAATTCGTAAAACGAAGTGTCTAGATGTACGCCAGGCGTACAGAGTGTCTTCAAAGACTACATGTACGTCAATCGAATTATTTAAAAAAAAGGCTTGGCTTTAGAATACCCCAACACTTTTTAGGCCACAGTATAGACCTGTCACCGTGGTCCGCAGTGATTGACTGTGGACCGCAGTTACACTTAGTTGTATATCTTTATTTCACTTCGGACTGCGGACCGCGGTTACAAAAAGCTGTATATCTATTTCACTTTGGACCGCGGACCGCGGTTACAATAAGTTGTATATCTTTATTTCACTTCGGACTGCGGACCGCGGTTACAAAAAGTTGTATATCTTTATTTCACTTCGGACTGCGGACCGCGGTTACAAAAAGTTGTATATCTTTATTTCACTTCGGACTGCGGACCGCGGTTACAATAAGTTGTATATCTTTATTTCACTTCGGACTGCGGACCGCGGTTACAATAAGTTGTATATCTTTATTTCACTTCGGACTGCGGACCGCGGTTACACTTAGTTGTATATCTATTTCACTTTGGACTGCGGACCGCGGTTACACTTAGTTGTATATCTTTATTTCACTTCGGACTTAGTTTATATTAGTATTTCGCCGTTCTCAAAAGACAACGGAGTACGGGTACAGCAATTTCCATTGCATGCCTTCAAAAATGTCGGGGTATTCTAAAGTTGCTCCAAAAAAAATCCTGTTTAGGACTAAATCTACTCGAATCAAATCCACAAAACTTTGTTTAGAATTTCAAAGGCCTTCCGTTGAGGATTTTAGGTCGAAAATTCCGAGCTTTTCCAGCGCTCTATATACTAGCGATTTGACGTGACACTTAAAAAATGTTTGCCGATTTTTTTAATAACAGCAAAGACTACGTGTACGTACGTACGAATTATTATTTGGCTTTTCACGACCTTATGTCTAAGTTTGACATTATTTATTACAAATAAAGCTTTTATATTGTATTGTAGCCCCTTGCATTGCATTTTCTAAAAAATAATGCCATTGTCGAAATTTTGTCCACCAACTGTTTTATTAGTGTCACGGCAAATCGCGCCAAATCAACAGAAGGCCTTTGAATTTCTAAACAAAGTTTTGTGGATTTGATTTGAGTAGATTTAGTCCTAAACAGGATTTTTTTTTAAATAATTCGATTGACGTACATGTAGTCTTTGAAGACACTCTGTACGCCTGGCGTACATCTAGACACTACGTTCAGAAAAATGTAGAACTTTGTTTACTTACGATTCTTGCTTCGGTTGTTCTTTTGAGCTAGTTGTTGACAAGGCAGAACGTGGAGAGAATCCTAATACATAGGGAATTACGGTCCTAGTTGTAATTAATCGAGCTGATTGGGTGGAAAGGCATAAAGATTTTTTTACAAAACTTCTCAGCACGGACGCCATCTTGATTGTTGAGCTATTGCATAAGTTGTATTGCGTGACGTACGTCATGCGTGACCCATATAAGCGTCACCTTGGTATTTGTTCTTATTTTAAACAAAATTTCAAAATAAATTCTGCTAGTTATTTTTTTTTAATGAAAATTCGAATAATCTTGTATTTCTAGTAATTAGTTGATGAGAAATTGTTGCAAAAAAGCCTGTACAAATATGTGACGTACCTATAGCGTGACATGACGTAGACATACGGGAACCTCGAACTATGTAATTACATTAGCATAATTTCCTTCGCTGATCGTCTTTCCGTGTGACTTTCTTCTGCGATAGACGTACTAAAATGATTCGTATTTCGATCCTGATTGTGGGAGCTTTCCTAGTGGGAATTACTCTAGGACAAGAGTTTAAATCGACAAAAATTGGTGTTTCAGAATCAAGCCAAAAGAATCTCGAACGAGTCCTGATAAACGTCCAAACTACCAAAATTGAAAAAGATGACAAGGGAAATTTCAAAGACGCCGAAATTTTGAAGGTAAGTTTAATAGGATTTGAAAACTAACTCAACAGAGTTATAACTTAGATATTAAAATATAAATTCGATGAAAAACATTTATTGTAGAGAATAAAAGAAAGTTTAAAATTTCGAAGTTTGAGTTTTTTAATATTCTGACAAGAAGAAGTGATGATTGAAACGCGCTACATGACCATTGTGTCGAACTGATATAAATACTACCACCAAACTTCTTAAAAACGCAATTCCAGGAAGGGCTGTCTAGTCAGGAAATATATTTTTTAAGTCGCTTTTAGCTTTCCTTGAGCATATCGATTAATACAGGATGGATTATCGCCAAATTTTTGTGCTGACTGTCAATTCAAAGAATAATTTATTCGAGCGACTTATGTCTAGTGTCGATTTGCAACGAAGTTGTAATACTTTTATCACGATTTATCACACCAAAACTACTTATATTAATCCGTGAAAGATGTCTTTCATAATTCACATGATTTTTTTCTAAGCTATGGTTAAAAAATAGGCAAAAAAGTCCATGAATATATGTTGTTGATTTCGTTATTAATGCCGTCGTCATATTAGCTTTCTTATGCAAATTTTGTTCACTCCTTCGTTTGGAGTTATTGTTGTTGGATTCATTATGCCCTAAGAAATATCACAGCTGTTTCGTTGCTCTTTTGTCAGTTTTTTAATGAAGCTAAGATTGCTTTTCATTTTTTTCTGTTTCTTTCAGCATTTCTGTAGATTTTAAGAAAAAATATTTTGTGTTCATGATTATCATGCAGCTGTGAATACATGCATGGGTGGTTTCTATACGACGAAAACATTTTGAAAACTTCTGGAATAAATTATTAATTATTTGTTTGAATTTTCCTTTACAAATTTGGAACTTTTGGAAATTGCATTGACAATTGCTTCAAAATGTGGATGAAATTTGCTGATAATATTATTATGCCCTTTCTGCTTGATGTATATGTCAAATTAGTTATCTGTTATTTTTTTTTACGTGATTCTATGGAATGAAAACATTAAGAGATGTTATTGAGAATGATGGTGATAAATATGATGATATCAGTAGAGATGATGTTAATGGTTATGATGATGGCTGTCTAAAGGCCCAGGCAAACAGCTTCAACATTGGTTTGATTTTGTGGAATGCTGTAGACTGGTTGTTGAACAATGTTGAACGTAGTGGGGACAAACAGTTTCAACATTACCGTTCAACAAAATCAAATGGATGTTGAAGAAAATGTTGAAGCCGTTTGCCTGGGCCTTATGTAATAATGGTTATGATGATGATGCTGACAATGGTGATGATGATAATGTAAAGGTGATAATGGTAATAATGATGATATTGGTGATAATGATAATAATATGGTGATAATGATGATACTGATAATGATGATGATGATTTTTCTTGACATCAGTTATAGTAGTAATGATGTTGATGCTGTTTATAAGGGAGAAGACAATAACAATGTTCCTTATTATAGTGATGACGATAATATTGTTAACAATAGAACTGATACTGATGAATAAAATAATAACAGTGATACAATGATTATCTTTCTTAGGTCAGTTTCCAAGTAACAGTTATAGAAGGAAACATCCATGTCAATGGATTCAAGGCACAGCACGGCACTGTTACAGCATTCCACTTCCATGCTCAAATAGGTACTGAATAATTATAAAAATTAGAAGAATTAATTTGATTATATTATCAATGTTACCAAGAAGATTCAATTGTTTTTGATGTACATGGCTTCAGATCATCTTTCTTTTGTTTGGGTGACAAAGTGGTTTACCACGTGCCTGTCACCTGTGTAGTCTAGGTTTGAGCCCCGTCTCAGGCATGACTTATATGTGAGTTGAGTTTGTTTTCCTATACCACAAGAGATGATTTCTCCAGGTTATCCAGTTTTCCTCCTTCCCAAAAAGAACATGTGAGCCAAGTTGTGTGCAAAATATTTAAAGTAGAGGTATTGAGTTTGAGTCTCCCTGATTAGTAGGGCACATGATACATGTCCAGCTAAAAAATTAAGAAGTTAAAAAAACTGATTTATTTTATTTTTATTTTATTTATTTTCCTATTTACAGATGAGATTGGTAAGAATAATGCTGTACTCCGCCACCATAAGTCTCTACCAATCCTGGTGCGTATTCTTGTTGTTGAGCAAACACAAGTGGTTGGTGCAAACCATGCAAACAAGCTGACAGTTGAGGCACAGATTGTTGAAATTGACAGCAAGAAAGTCACTGAAATTGATGTCATGCAGATGATTGTCAAACTTGACAACAGCAAGAACGAACTCCTTGCAGAACGTAAAGTGACTGCTATCCGCATCTCTGAGAGCAAGATTAAGAGTCATCCATCTAAAAATGATATCCATGTTCATCATCAAGGAGGTAAATTGATATGTTCATTTTATTGATATGTAGGTGGACGACGTACAGTGACTCAGTTTGTTATGGTTTTGCCAACTAACCATTGCTATTAGAACAAAAAATATATATAAATCTATTGTGCTAATGGTTGGCAAATTAGCTCACCTATAAACAATTAATATTTGAGAGAGAGATGAGACAGTAGGAGTTCCTCCTGCGGTATATCTATAGATATTTTTTTGATATTTTCATTGTAAGAGCATTAAGATTTTATGTAATGCGCAAGAAATAAATTTATTGTTAACAGGTTCCCATTTAAATCTGTACTTTCCCATTTAAATCTGTACTTATGCAAATTGTGTTGATGTGTGCTAAACACACAGATCAACCAATCAGAGTATATTATTTCTGAAGTGAACTTCTCTGATTGGTTGATCTGTGTGTTTAGCACACATCAACACAATTTGCACAAGTACAGATTTAAATGGGAAAGTACAGATTTAAATGGGAAAGTACAGATTTAAATGGGAACCTGTTATTATTTTATGTACTGCTGCAGATTTACAATATTATTGGACTGTTAGGCCATCTTAGGGCTTATGGCAAAGGGGCAAAGACAATATGTACAGAACTTTGATCAATATGCCATGTGCAATAGCTAGAAACAGTTTGTTTACAGTGCTTTAATGATATTGATTTCTATTCACAGGTAACCTTCCAGACAAGCCTCTGCATGCTTCCAAGAAACAAATGGATGACTACTACAAACACCTTGGAAAACCAATGAAACCTAAAACACCTCTGCATTCTGACAAGACCTCTTATGGCGGAAAGGTATAAATTACTATGACTTTTATCATTACTACCTTTGTTGTTACAATGTATTGATTAGAGTGCAAACATTATACCTGTGAAACAAGTAGCACTTATTAGGTACTAAATAGTGCTAATTAAACAATAGAAAACAATAGAATTAGCATATACTATTTATGTTTCACGCTTTTAATGTTTGTACTCTATCCTCATGTTTACTATGATCATCGCTGTCATCATCAACATCATCATCATTGCCAACACTTAAGAAACAAGTGTGGCTTAGCTGAAGGATTCCTTACCGAAGCTAAATAATGCTTTTCCTTACTTTTCAACATCATCATCACTATTACCAAAAACTACTGACATGCTATGCCAATAATTCTGATTTTTTTAATATATATTTTAATGAAATACATTTTATTATTAACTCTAACAGATTGACAGATATGAACACAGCATCTGCAAGGGTTTCTACAAGCTGCCATTCGCTGCTCGTCTGTCTATCTTCCTTCTGATAACATTCCTTGGTCTTGCCACTGTATTCTGCTGTGTGCGTGCCTTCTGTTGCAAGTCTCCTGCCAAGACTCAAAAGTTCAGCCTGGATGAGTTTGATGACAAGTGTGATTTTGACGGCGTTTTTGATGCACCACCTCTTGATACCAAAATACCACTGGAGAAGCAAAAGCTTGTTTTACAAGCTTAACTCACATGGAGGTGTTGAAAAAGGATTGTGTTTTTGCACTTTTATTGATCATTAGATCAAAGTTTGTTAATTGTAATTATAGCTTCTAAATTGTCCTATGATATCATGATATCACATCTTTGCAGGAAAGTTTACACAACTACAATCATGTTCATAATTGTTAGGACTTTGTAACAATTTTATGAACGTTTTTGTTTGAGTTTGAAAAATATACAAAAGGTATCAAATTGGATTTGCCCCCCCCCCCCCCCCCCCACACACACACACACACTCTCCCCTCCCCTCCCTAAAGCAATGTTGATTGGCCTTTAATTCAAAAGACAGGATATGTCCCAAGGTATTTTTCACATGATTGTAGTCTGTCCATCTCTGAAAAGGGTGACAGGGCAGAAATTCCATGTACATTCGTCTTGTACATACATCCAGTACATAACATTCTGTACTTACAAGATCACAGCTTACATGCAGTCAATGCTGTACTCTGCTTTGATGTGATTTCATGATGTCATAGACAGTTTTTATTTTTCTAGTTTTTCTTATTTTTCTTATTTTGCTGGTTAATTTTATCTTTTTTGTAAAATAATTTAAAATAGCTTTTGTAAAATCACAAAGAAACTTTCTCTATTTTAACCTTTAACATTTTGTCAACATTCAGAGAAGAGATAAATGAGGTTTCATAACTGAGTTAAAAAAGAAGAAAAAATGTTGTTTTTTAGGACAAGTTGGGAATGTGAAATTCTTCTCTGGATGTTGATCTCACACATTTGTAATTATGAATATTTAATGTCTGATTGTCACTATTACTAAATGCATTGGTTATTCAATTGTTGATGTTAGTATAACAATTACAGTATAATTGTATCATTGTTAATGATAACTTTAGTAAACTTGCTGCTTTGAATGTAGACAGTAGAGTAAAGCTTAAGGCCCGGGCAAACATCCTTAACATTTGCCTCAACAGCCTTTTGTTGAATGGCAATGTTGAAGCTGTTTCCACCCCATTTCAGCATTGTTGAAACCGTTTGACTCCTACTTTCAACATCGTTCTGCAGCATTCCACAAAATCAACCCAATGTTGAAGCAAATGTTGAAGCTGTTTGCCTGGGCCTTTATTCCACAAGTCTGTACCAGTTCACTCTCTTAACGTTTCTCTCTCATTCAATCACAAAAACAACAAAAAATGACTGAGATTTAACTGGAACACATTTAAGGAATAATTTAGTTATTTAGAAGAAATTTGTTAAGGGTATTACCATGTTGAAAACACCGTGGAAGAAAGTTAATCTGACTTCCAAAGGGAAACAAAACGACTCATTTCGCTGTGTAAAATACAAACATCCAGCTTTGACATCATTCAGTTATATATTATACTGATTGCCTATTTAAGTTGTGTCATACTAGGGATTTAAAATGAGTATTATTAGAGGGTAGTAAATAAGTTAGTATTAGGAATAGCTGTTATTGTACATAAATTGTAACCTGTTCACAATATTCATTGCAATAAAATTTCCACATTGTGCACATTAAATGAGGTATTTTTTTCTGTCTTATTATTACTATCATTATTTTTATTGTTATTATAAATATTAGAGTGTGAATAGTATATCCATGAAATAGATATTACTAAATAGTATCAAAATTGCACTAAATCGTATAACTAGAGTTTCATGGATATATTTTTTTTCAACAAATTATTTTATTGAGTGATAACTACTAAGTATAAAAAAAAGAAAAATTTACAACACTAAATATTTGGATCACCCAAAGGGGATATTGTTTGTACTATGATTTCATCAAAACTTTCCTCTGACTACTAAATATGAAAGAATGTATGATGCTATCAGAGCGAAGGCTGTACAATAAAGGCCTTGAAATGTGAATATTCTTATTTCCAACATAAACCACCATATCGTCATCCTCGGGAACCCAGGGGTATTCTTCTGTCGCTCGTTTCTCGCTTCCACAACATATACCCCTGGGAACGTAGTCTGTTGGAGCTTGTTCCGGAAGTCAAAATTCAAATTTATTTAACGACTTTCTTTGAAAGGTTATCTTGATTTTCATTGGTCGACCTGATATGGTCGACCAATCAGGAAAGAGCTGAATTTTGACTTCCGGAACAAGCTCCAACAGACTACGTTCCCAGGGGTATATGTTGTGGAAGCGAGAAACGAGCGACAGAAGAATACCCCTGGGTTCCCGAGGATGCCATATCGTAAACATCACCATAATTACTGCTATCATCATCACCATTATGATCAACACCATCATTATTACCAATATTATTATTTAGCATTAATATATTTGACTACATTTTTAACCAATCAATGGCAGCGTTAGAAAAGATCGAAACATTTCTTTCGAACCAATCAGCTGTTTGAACAAAGGTGAAATCATTGAGCATGCGTAGTACCCGCAACACAAACATCCAAAAATAAACATGGCGGGCAATTTGAACACGACTTATAAAACAGCTGTGAGCAAAAAAAAGGTATTTAAAACCGCAAATCCAAGGGATATACGGCCAACATTTACAGCAGAGCGAAATGGAAATGTGTGGAGTTGACTTGTGTAACAGAACTACTAATAAATAGATAAATTGATGAAGAAATTGCCGCGAAAGCTCATCATCGAAGGAGCAATCCAAGGTAACTAAAATCCTATATTTTATTATTTAAGCTTAAATAACGCTGTTTATTCTCATTTAAACATAACAAACAAAGACCGTATGAGCCATTTTTGCTGTTCCGTCCCCTTAAAAATTATGACCTAAAATCAGCATTATTCTTTCGACCTTTGGTTATTTTTCGTCAGTTAGCTTTTAATTCTATTTTGGTTTGATGCTGGGCTCTATTTGAGAAACTTACTAGTAAGGGACAAAGAAGAATTGTCGGTCAAAGTGATTTAATTAGACGAAAAAAGGTTGCAGGCCGTAGCTTCAAATTAAAGCTGGTTCAGTTCGGAGGTTTGGACTTCCGTTCAGTTGTTTTCTTCGCCAACCCGGGAGCCAGAGGGGCCAGTGACTCAGAGGGGAAACTACAGGGTATGCTAGCTAGTCGGGATTATTCAAAAGCATTTCTACAAGCATAGTTAATAGTTATTAATTATCCTACAAGATTTATACCGGAAAGCCTTTTTTTAAAAAAGCTGACGATTTTTAACCCCAAGACAAACCACATAAAAGAATAAAACGAAAAAAGCACGGCTATACATGGGTAAGAAAAGCGAACGGCACTTATTAAAAACTTATTAAAAATACCAAAAGATGTCGAGTCTGATTACTGAAATTTCCATCCGTAGACCCTCTATGATCACTCGGAGTTCAGAGAAAGGGGATAGGATGGGAAAGATGATTGAAAGAAAGAAAACAAAACTTTGAAAGAAAGCAAACTGAAAAGAAACAAGATCTTCTCAGGCCTTTGGTAAATTATTGTTCTCTTATTTTAATATCATTAATGATAAAAAACAATAATTTGACATGTAATTCTTTAACAAAGTTTTTAACGGTCATTTTTCGCCGTGGTGTACCCCAAGATCGGTTCTTAGAACCCCTCTTATTAGCGTTCTTATTGCATGCTCTCTTCGTCAGTTTTTCATCTTTTTTTTCTTCTTCTTTTTTTTCTGGCAGTTTTCTGTTTTAATATCTGTGGTAATCAGCTTCGTTTGCTGTTGGTAAAGCGTTGATTTGGTCAAAGAATAGATCTAGATCATCAAAAGTCACTAAGAAGTCTTCATCTATCGTTGAATTTGGGCAATTCAAAGCAAGCTCTGCTAAAATGTCTTCCTCGTTGCATAGTTCTTTTACAGATTCCATTTCGTATTGATTAAGTGTTCCATTCGATGATAAGAATTGCTGAGCGGCCGTAAAGTCTTCTTGTAAAGAAGATAATTGTTTTTGATTAATTGTGTTTCCTTCTGGGATATTTTCTTGGTTACATAATGTTCTCTGTAAAGTAGATATTTCTCGTTGATTCGCAGCTACTTGTAAAAATGTTTGTTCCTGATCTGTTCTTTGTGGAGATAATGATTCCTGTTGAGAAACTGTGAATTGGTTTTCCAAAGGGGATGTACTTTCTTGCTTTGCTTCTCCGTGTAAAGACTTTTGTTGAGGAAATAAAACATGGCAAGATGACATATTTTGCTGACTTATTTCTTCTTGAAAACTGGAAAATCCCTTTTCAGTAACTGGTACTAAATGATCGAATTCTTGTTGGTTATTTTCTCCTTTCCGCAATGGTACATCTTCAGTAATTTTTCTCTGTGAAGGTGAATGTTTTTGCTGAGCAGTTGATCCTTGTGAAGTTGATAGGTGTTCCTCGCTGTTTTGTAAACTTGGTAGTTTGTGATTTTTTGTGTCTATTAAAGATGGTAATTTTTGTAGCAATTCTTGATTGTCATCTATGTTTTGCAAAGAAGAAGATTCTTTTTGCAGCCCTAATGCTCCATCAAAATATGAAAAGTACTCTTCCCGAAATGTTCCTTGCAAACACGGCAGTTCATCTTCGGTTGCTTTTCCTCCAACAGACGTATTTTCTTGTTGGCTATGTTGCGAGTTAAAACTGAAAGAGTTGCTAAAACTAAGAGCATCTTGTGAAACTGGATAACTTTGCTCGGCAGTAAAAACGTCAGCTTGAATCATATCATGATCTAGCGGCAATTGCTGCGATAGTTTATCGTTCTGTTGCGGGCTCTGAATTCTTCTTATGTCTTGCACATTTTCCCGTACATTTTCCTGCTCAAGCCTGTTCGAAAACAAGTTTGTTGACATGGAAAGCTGTTGATAATTTTCTACATTTTCTTTTGTATAGTCTACATGATACGATGGCGACGGAGTTGAGAAATCAAGTATATTTGCTTCCCTCGCGTCACTTTTGATATCATAGTCAGTATTCACTCCGATAAATCTTTTCATATTATGCGCTAATTTTAAAGCGTCGTCGCCCTTTCCACAGCAGTCTTGTAATAGCTCGGTTAGATATGTGATGTACTCTTTAGCTGAAGCTAAAAGATCCATTTTTGTCGCGTTCATCATTCGTGGCAAGACTGTCTTCAAATCGTTAAAAGCTACGTTCATTCGTTTGACTCGTTCTCGTTCCTTCGTATTAGCTGCCAATCGTTTAGTTTCATTTAACATGGATTTTTGAGCACTAACCATATTGCAATAGTATAATTAACTGTCTGTTGGTCTTTCTTTTTTTTCTGGAGGTTTACGTTCAAGTTTATGATCGTCCATGTCGAGCGCTAGGTGTTTTATAATGATTCGATTTAGCGGTAGTACTTTGGCTACACTGACTTGTTTCTGTTATTGAGCAAGAGTCCTTAGACTACACATGAAAATGTTTGGTTATACTTTGTACCAATTTGTATAAACTTTCTAAGCCGTATGACGTCATTCAGGTCAGTCCCGCGCGCTTTCCCGCAAGGATCCCGCAACATTTTTACTCAAAAGAGGAAATATATACTCAAAAAGTGGGCGTCCCGCGTGAACTATCCCTTTTCGTCCCGTAAATATCCCGCAACATTTGTTGCATAATAGAAGAATGTTTACTAATGGAGATGTTTACTAATGGCGCGGGCGTCCTGTGAACTATCCATTTTCGTCCCGGAAAGATCCCCCAACATGCGTTGCTTAATTGCAATCAGGCGTCCCGTGAACTATACCTTAATTGCCCCGTAAATATCCTGCAACATTTATTGCTTAATAGAAAAATGTATACTAAAGGATCGGGCGTCCCGTGAACTATCCCTTAATAGTCCCTTAAATATCCCGCAACATTTATTGCTTAATAGAAAAATATATGCTAAAGGATCGGGCGTCCCGTGAACTATCCCTTATTATTGTCCCGCAACATTTATTGCTTAAAAGAAGAATGTATACTAAACAATCGGACGTCCCGTGAACTGTCCCTTACTATCGTCCCGTAAATATCCCGGAACGTGTATTGCTTAATAGAAAAATATATACTAAAGGATCGGGCGTCCCGTGAACTATCCCTTACTATTGTCCCGCAACATTTATTGCTTAATAGAAGAATGTACACTAAACAATCGGGCGTCCCGTGAACTATCCCTTAAGAGTCCCGTAAATATCCCGCAACATTTATTGCTTAATAGAAAAATATATACTAAAGGATCGGGCGTCCCGTGAACTATCCCTTACTATTGTCCCGCAACATTTATTGCTTAATAGGAGAATGTATACTAAACAATCGGGCGTCCCGTGAACTATCCCTTACTATTTTCCCGTAAATATCCCGCAACATTTATTGCTTAATAGAAAAATGTATACTAAACATTCCCTTCATCGTCCCGGAAATATCCCGCAACATTTATTTCTTAATATAACTCGATAGAAAAATTGTTCGGGCGTCATTGATGGTCCCGCAACTATCCCGAAATATATAAGTGACGTCATCAGTTTAGGAATTGATCCAAACATCCCGAATATCACCGAAATAACCCAGTAGCATAGTTTTATTGTTTACCCGACGTAGTCAATCGTTAAAAATCGATATCGATAAAAATCGATTAAAAATCACGTGATTTTTATCGAATTTTAACGGAAATCGATAAAGAAAACTAGTGTGATATCGATTTCCGCCCTATGGACACGTTTTTAAAGCGATTATTGCATTTGGTTAGAATGCCATCTTTATCGGAGCATATTTAAAAAGTGCGCGGCATTAAAGTGCACCTGAAGCCCTTCATGATATTTTGCAAATCTGTTGTACATGGGGTGTATAATAAGTGTACTTAATATTCTTTGATGTCGACCTCTCTTTTCTGAGATATAAACATTTGGAATCTGAAAATGCAAAAAGAAATTCGTCATCATAAGTGCATTGTGGGACTGTTTTTATAAAAACCGCTACCGTCGCGTCTACCATCGTTAGATGGTTTTTTATTTGTATTTTGTCATCTTTTGAGGTAAGATAGCGCGTTAAAATGGAAACTATGTAGATGCGCAGTAGCCTGCGCAGTGGCAATAGTAGGCCCCGTCCTTAAAGTTTGCATATACGCTACCTTTTTCGGGATTCCTGTGGTGCCTAGGAGATAAGCGTTAAGGCGATTTTTTTTAAACAAAGCAACCGAAAGCCGGGTTCCCTGTAACCTGATTTGAACATGTTTGTCGTTCTATCTTACGTTCTGACGTAAACTATTTATCACTTGTTGACTGGGACCGAGGGAAACAGTATGTTTTGTGGTCCCGAGGGTCCACAAAACATACTGTTTTCCGAGGTTTCAGTCTATAAGTGTTTTGTTATATACCAACTGTCAGAGAAAAAACGAGCCATCTCGCTTTCTTGCACTTGCGTAGAACTGTTTTAACAAGCTGTTTTAATTCAGGTTTGCTTAGCTCTTCAAAGTCGGCAGAAACTCCTTTTCCTAAGCAAAAATCCCTTAGAATTTTCACGGCTAGTTTGGTGGAGTTCTTTGTGGATTACGACTCAACAACTTTTCAATATCTTCCTCTGTTCTGCTTGCAAATCTCTTACTTTCCTCCATGTTGTCTTTCTGGTCAACGATTTTGAAACGCGCGCCTTGTGCTGGGATTTTCCCGCTTTTTACTCAATCGACTTCCCGTAATTGACTTCCGGTTTTGTTATTCCCGGTCAATAACATATTGTTGTCCGCAGAGAGTCGTTGCCGCAGAAACATCCAAATTTGTTCACGTTCACGTGATACCCTCTTGCCCAATCAAAGTGCGAGAAAAATGAACTTTGACAGTTGGTATATAACAATCATCTATGTAACAGGCTTAGCTATAGACCACAGTTTCATAAATAATAGCGGAAAATATTTGTTTTTCAAGTTAACAGATATTTTAATATTTTAGCACTGTCATATCAAAGAACCACCTGATAAAGGCATGTTTGGAAGATGCTCTGGCTAAAATACCAATGAAGTTGTGCTCAATGAAAAATGTAGAGATTTGTATGGAATTTTCTGCTGAGGCCTTTGATGCCTCTTTTTGGTGTTTTTCTGATTTTTCAAATTCTTATAGCTTCTTGCAAATTTTATCGTTTTTTTTTCTCAAACTTTCACAAGTTATTGCTATGGTGAATGCCTATCATATGATAGCTTTCTTTCTCTTAAAACATCAATTTTAAAAATTATGATAATTAGTGGCCGGGCGGCCATTTATTAAAGTCATAGACATCAACCAACCCTATTGAAACTACAGTATTACCACTTACGACCTTGCGTAAAAACGTAATGCATTTGTATACTATTACCGCTTACGTTGTCCTTGCGTACTGCAGCCATTTTTTGAACTATATCCCCTTTAAAGTTCTTGCGCAAAACGTATCGCATTTACGTTTTAGAACGATTACCCAACCACCTACGACGTCTTTACGTAATGCAGCCATTTTTGGAACTATATCCCCTTTAAAGTTATTGTGTAGAGCGTATTACATTTACGTACTAGAACGATTACCCGACCGCCTACGACGTCTTTACGTATTGCAGCAACTTTTGGAACTATATATACTCGTTCCTGCATAAAACGTATTGCATTTACGTTTTAGAACGCCGGATTACCCGACCACCTACGACGTCTTTACGTATTGCAGCCATTTCTTAAACTACATCTCCTTTTAAGTTTTTGCGTACTGCATATGCGTAGTGAAACTATTACTGCTTACGTATTGCGTATCGCACTGATTTATTCTTCACTATAACTTTACGTTTTTTGTCGTTGCGTATCGGATCCGATTAAATCGATAATGGTAAAACCTTTTGCAGCCTATGTATTGCAATGTGTGGCACTGGTCAGAAAGAGTTACTGATCGTTGAAATCAGGAAATTTTCAACAGCAGGTAGATATGGAACCGATAACTGACAGGCCGGTAGCCTGTCTGTCTTCCATATAAGGAAGTTATTTACAGCAACCTTTACTGGTATTACAAGAAAACCTTTCAACTGCCTTGGACCACTGCGCATCGTGTTCGCGCACCGGCTATTTTCCATCCTTTGTTTGAAAAAATGCGAACCTGCGCTAGACTTTGCTGAAAAACAAATGGAGTAAAAATTCATGGAAATCTTCTTCAACAAGGACAAATTTGCACAGGATTATTGATAAGATGATGTGTGATAAATCATGAAAGTTTGACAAGGAATGGCAAAGTTAAAAGGCTGATTTACAATGGAAGAGGTATTGACTACATTATGTCGGGACGCCACGTCAGGGAAGCTAAAGTCAGTGCGGGATGCATGTAACGCAGCCACGGGTATGTAAAACTCAATATTCACCTCTCTAGGGGAATTATTGCTGATATTTTACCTCTGTGTTTCACAGATGGGCTGTTACTCTCACGGACCGGAACACGGACACTGGAACCTTTTGAGTTAAGGCAAGTAATTATATTATTCAATGAAGCCTTTGTTTTGCTCCAATGGAGAAACAAGTGAACAGTTGAGTCATAAGATATGTTATCTTGATTTACAGAGAAAGATGTCTTCTGCCTTTGAAACTCGCCCTCGAGTCGAGATCTTCGAAACTAGCAACAAACGCGATAAGCGGACTTCAGGTAAATAAAAGATAGTATTGAAGACTACCTCGTTGAATCAACAACTTATGCTTTAAGTTTGAAAATGACTTATACCCTCGCTTTAGCGGTTTCAATTTTCACGTATACCATCTTTCAAATTGAAAGTTTATTTAAAACGTAATATTACTATTCAGAAATCGTTACTATCAGATAATCAGTTTATATAGTCTGTTTATATTCAAATGAGTGTCAATTTTAAACTAGACATTAATCAAAGTCAAACACTTAAAAAGCAATGTTTCCGGGAGAATTTTGTCCTCCTAGCAACATCGCATTATGGAGATTCGCGCCCCTCCGTAAAGACAACCTTGTATTTATTTTGAAAGACATAATGACATTAACTTGATTATGTTCATTTGATTGTATTCTCTTGATTATATTCTCCAGCTCAAGTTTTCTGCGTTATTGATTTGTATATTAAATTTGGATTTGTGTAGTTGCAATAATTAAGCCGCTACATGGAGTATTTTGTTCAAGTTGGAGTAAGCTACGGTTTGTGCGAGATTTATTCGCATAACAACGATTCTTTTTTTGTAAACTTTAGAGAGATAAATGCTATTGTTGTGTTTTCTCGTTGAAACTTGATTTTTGCTTATAAAGTGCAAATTAATATAAATTGACTATTTATAGGAAAAGAATGCAACTTTGCGCTCTAAATTGAAACGAAAGTTTGTCGTTTTTACAACGACAAGGACACTGCATCCCTACTTTATTTTGTTCTTTTTACAATATCTAGCTGTTTAGTGTGCAAACAGCAGAAAAAATATAAATTATTGACAAAACACAAGTACAGGTTCGTCTAAGTTTAAATAAAGGCACTAAAATTCTACATGTAAACAATAGAGCTATTACCGAAAATTAACTTTCAACTTTTGCATCGTGGAGGTTGATAAATTTGCATTTTTGACGAGCGAGTTTTCAGTTGTAAAGTGGATGCTCAGTGTTGCTAAGAAATGGCCAATTTAACACAAAAAATGCAGGTTTTTAGCTGAATTTAAAACTCTTTGACAACGGATTAATTAATTTTATTGGTTTTAAAAGAAGTATTTTTTTAATTACTGTAAGATTTCATAAGGTTTTAGTGAAGTTTCGAGTTTCTTTTCAGAACAAAACCTGCCGTAGTGCTGGTGATAAAAACTTTACTCTACCTTGAGTTCAAAGAGTCATAGTAAAAAATACAAATAAATTATTAATGACTAGAAACTGCTTTTACGAATACAATCTCCATAAAAATCCGCTTATAATTATTCCAAACAAAAAAAATTACCTTTTTGTAGATTTTCTAGTAAAATTAGCTCGTTTTGAGAAACTCTGGTGGTAGTTTTGCCAACTTTCTTCGGCTATACAACAAAAACCGTTAGGTTTGTTCTAGTTGTGGTTCATCAAATTTAAAATCAAACAAAACTTGGTACGTAATGGGTTAGGATTTCCAAAAATCAGTATAACTTTTTAGAAAAGGTATCTGAAAGTATTTTTTTTTTTTTTTTGCAATGAAGAAATTTTGTTCGCAATGTTGATAAAACTCTTGAAGATTCGAAAATTGCGGGCTTTGAACGTACAAACTTGTTTTTATATTAACAAAAATAAAGAATCTTTAAGCAGGAATTTCTAGTTTAAGAATTGAAGTAATCTACTCTATAAATCTTTGTTGGCATAATTCTTTGATACGAAAGTTTAAGGGGGCTAAAAACCCAAAGCTGGATTAACTACATTTGATTTACTAACTTTAAAGTGCTTGGATCAAGAATGCTTTTTAGTCTGATTATAAATGGTTTGATTTCCTCATACATTTAATGTTATTCTAGGCAGTTTTCTTTAATTCAGAGAGCAATGATGCTTTAAACCAACATTTGAAATATATGTTTCTTTATTTACGTTGAAGAAGCGGGTACAAGCGGTTGTTCTAGTAAGTTTGAATGCTACTACCAGGAACTGGAGCAGGTTGATAGAACAAGAACAATAACCTACAAGAACAATGTTTGAATAAGTTTTTCTTAATGATCAACACATTGAAAATAAAGCGAACTTTATTGTACATTCTGTTGAGTTTAAAATGTATTATATGATTTATAATTATAACTAGAAATTAATAATTTCCTGCTCTACAGCTCCCAGAGTGTTTATATCACAGTATTTAGATACAAGCGGACGTTTTTCACTGAGCGTACCGTATTTACTCGAATAAGCGCCTCCCTCGAAAAAGCGCCGCACTTAAACGCTATTATGTTACTCTAGAACAGCATTGGAAATACATTTTCACCAAAACCTATATTCTTCAGTCCAAAGTAATTATATTTCACCGCTCGCCCATTGAGTTATCATCCCAATATTCGTAGTTCTGATCAAGAAGGGGACAGTGAGATCGAGAAAGATTTAATAAGCGGCCACGGCGCTTATTCGAGTAAATACGGTATCACTATTTCCTGATATAGACACGGTAGCCAGCCAATTAGAGCGTGCGTAGTATCTCAAATATTTTACAACAGTCCTTTTAGACGGACGCCTATTTTAAAGCGACCACTTGTGTTTTAGAGGGTTTTCGTTTAATAGGTTTGTAATTTACGGCTAGTCAAATCCGCAGGCAACTTCTCGCTTCTTACTTTTTGGGGCCGAGAAAGGACTAGGGACAAATTGAGGGGAGGGGAAGAAAAGGCAAGAGTTCCTATTTTTTCCTCCAGCTTTTCGTCCCTAGTCCTAATCTTCTTTTCGACAAAGGAAGCCCAATATAGAAAGGAAGTCCGAATTCCGGTTGGGTTGCCTGCGGAGGAGGCTCTTTACCGCCAACAACGAGTACTTGAGAATCTCATTTTTCCCGAAACAGATTTAACATTGGCTGATCTACCGCCACAGAGAACTCCAATAAATGTTCTTAAGACTGAATATTAGCATTAACAAGGAGTAGAAATGATGGTAATTGTTTTTTACAGAAACTGATTTCGGATGAGCGTTTCCGGTCTAAGGGGGAGGAAGATTTGGAGATGCAACTTCCGGTACAGTTTGTCAACGCAGTGGTGTCCACTCCCTCTCTGTCTGACGAAGTACAAGTTGAAGTTATGAAGGTACGTACCTCGCTTACTACATAAAGTTTCAACAGTCAGTCAGTCAGTCAGTCAGTCAGTCAGTCAGTCAGTCAATCAGTCAGTCAGTCGTCAGCTAGTCAGTCAGTCAGTCAGTCAATTAGTCAGTCAGTCAGTCAATTAGTCAGTCAGTCAGCTAGTCTGTCTGTCTGTCTGCCTGTCTGTCTGTCTGTCTGTCTGTCAGTCAGTCAGTCAGTCAGTCAGTCAGTCAGTCAGTTGGCCAATCAGTCAGTTATCAGTACGAGATTCAGACTGTCACTCTGTCAATCAGTTAGCCAGTCAATCACTCAGCCAATTAGTCAGTCACTCTGTCAATTAGATAGTCAGTCAATCAGTTAGTCAATAAGCCAGTATAAAGAGATTCAATCAGTCAATCAGTCAGTCACTCTGTCAATTAGATAGTCAGTCAATCAGTTTGTCAATAAGCCAGTATAAAGAGATTCAGTCAGTCAATCAGTCAGTCACTCTGTCAATTAGATAGTCAGTCAATCAGTTAGTCAATAAGTCAGTATAAAGAGATTCAATCAGTCAATCAGTCAGTCACTCTGTCAATTAGATAGTCAGTCAATCAGTTAGTCAATAAGCCAGTATAAAGAGATTCAATCAGTCAATCAGTCAGTCACTCTGTCAATTAGATAGTCAGTCAATCAGTTAGTCAATAAGCCAGTATAAAGAGATTCAGTCAGCCAATCAGTCAGTCAAATAGATAGTCAGTCAATCAATAGTTTTGCCATTGACTAATTGCATTGTTTTGCTGATTTCAGATGCTTCTCATCATTACTTGTTCAGCATCATGTGAAGTTCACGGAGAACACCTTATCAAAATTGCCGAGGTAAATATTCTTACTTTGTTCTGATAACTTGTTCTCGAATACTTATTTTTGTCAAATATAATTATCGAACATGTAAATATAAAATGTCTGATTAATTGCTTTTCACGATGATTTGTTCTGATAAGTTCTGATCACACGTTCTAATACCTCGTTTAGATATGTATCGAGACGTATACACGTGCCCATCAAAACGCAACGAAAACTGCATGTCGAGCAACTCTGAATCAAATGTTGAGTTCAGTTTGTCATAAACTACAAGAAAGCTTAGCAAGGACTACGGTAAGATGATAGAACTAATGTATACTTTGTAATGATGATGAAGATGATGATGACGTTGGTGATGATGATGCATGATGATGAAGATGAAGACAGTAGCGATGATCATGATCAGTGATGACGATGATTGTGGTAATGATCAATAATGAAGAAGATGGTGTTGGTGATGATCATGGTGTTGCTTAAGATGATCGATGATGATCATGATGAAGATGATAGTGGTAAGCGGGTGATAATTATGTTATGAATGTGATGATGATGACAAAGACGTTGTTGATAATGGTGATGATATAATATATTATATGTGATCGTGATGATAATGATGATAATGATTTTAATTGTCATTTATTTTCTCGACAGGCTTCAAAGATTGGAACCTCAGAAAACAATAGCGAAAAATGTAAGATATAATACCATAACTAAGACAAAAATATAAACTTAATGTACAAATATGAAAACATATTGCTGACCAAAGTTGTTTCTTTTTCCAGCTACCAATGCTTTTGCAACGGACAACCACAAACTTCTCAGCTTAGATGTTGTATTATTATTAAAACATTTCTGTTTCCGTACGACGGCGGGGCCAAGGTGAGCAATATTCCTTTTCACAGTTTCGTTCGGTTCCGTTCAGCAAGTCGAGGTTCCCGTTGCTGCATGGCATGATAAATTATAGTTTTGCTATGCGCAACAACGCGAACCTCGACTTGGAACTATCATTCGTGGTCACTGAACGGACCCGCCATTACAACAATTCAACATATAATTTTCCAAAAATCTTTGTCGCAATCAAAGCTACATTCAACACTTTGAAGCCTGCAAAGAATGTCGGTATTTGTTCTCTTGTTATTGATTTATATTTTGGTTGTACGAGTTTGTACTATATGATCATAACAAGTTGTTGCAGTGGTAGAATGATAAAACAAATATGTCTGTGTGTTCTTTTCTGTAACTTGTTTTTGTTGTGCAGTTCTCCTGGTCAGCAGCCGAACCAAGCAGTGCCACTCTACCTCGAAGCCATCCTCGTCATGCTTGGTAGCCTCTCCACCTTATTACAAAACGATAAAGAGTTTATTACCGTCATTTGGCAGCTGCTTTGTCCCGCACTGATTCAGCTCCTTGGTAGCCCAATAACGGACCTGAGCAAAAAGGGCAAATCCGTATTAGGTTCCTCAGAGGACATTAATCGAGGGGGCCGAGGAAGTGGGAGTTTTCCTAAGGCCTCTCCTGTAGTGGGACCTGTACCAAGGACCATATACAATATCGCCAATGAGCTCCTACGGCTTATAGGCCCTTTAGCGGCAATGAGACCAGTTTTGGAGTCACTGTTTCATAGAATTATACTGTATCCTCCCGCTCATCAAAGAACAGAAGCATTAAAGGCTTTGAAAGAGGTAACTTATTTGCAGTCATTATCATCATCATCATCGTCGTCATTATTATCATCATCGTCATCACTATCATCGTATATCATCATCATTATCACCATCATTATCATATCATTATCTTCATCATCATCATCATAATTATATCATCACCATCACCATCATTATCATAATCATTATCTTCATCATCATCATCATAATTGTCATGAATATCATTATAAATATGTCATCAATCATCGCCGTCATCTTCACAATCATCATCATCATTATAATGATCATTTTAATCATCGTTATGTTGCGATCATTATCATCATCATTATAACAGTGTCGACAATAACCTGATATACCTATTTCTGTACAGATTTTAGCAAGCCCACAGAGATTATTGGATGCAGCAGGTCCAACGATTATTGATAAGGACAATCCGCCATCACCAGACTCGCCTACTGAACAGAAGAAGACTGATTTAGACTTACTGAGATTGTAAGTATCGAATTTGTGTTGGTGCATGAATAGATTCATCATTAAAATCACAATCGCTATATGCTCAAAATATGTGGTAGAGAGAAAGCTAATCAAGCCTCTGGTGACCAGGGTACCACTAAAACCACAACTTTCTAACCAAACTCTTAACTTATTTCTTATATTTCAGACTGATGGATGGAATTGTTGAGTCTGCACACTGCAGTGACAGTACAGTGGCAAGCTGTAGTGTAGCATGCGTAGTAGCATTACTAGGTTCATTGGAGGACCTCAGCCAAGGGCGTGGCCTAAGTGACGAGCATATAGAGTTTCTAAGCCAAATAAAAGAGAATGAAAACTGGGAAGAGATGTACCAAATCAAAAACAAATACGAAAACGCGGCATCGTCCAGAGATGTCCCAAAGTTTACAGTCGCTGATGTAACGTTTGAAGAAAGTGATGGTAAAGGGAAACGAATCGGCTGGGAGCATGATTCAGATCAGCGACCAAGTCCCGAGGGAGATATAGGGACTGTAACCGAGAGGTTTATGAAGAGTGGTAATGTGTGGGAGACGAACAAAGATGAAGAAAGGAAAGATATCAATGGTAGGATTTATAGTTATTATTTTGATATTTTAAAAAGAGCACAATTCATAGATCTACTATCCATCGTGTTCTACCTTAGTTACTGTTGCTACGTCCGACAAGCCAAATACGTTTTCTCAATATACAGCACGAATATACATAGATTGCTGAAAACTTTATAAGTCTGTCTTGGATTTTATCTATTCTAAGAGTACTCTAGGAATCATTCTCAAATCTACGATGTTTGTCGGACATTCTATATTCCAGCCGGAATACTGCGCAATTGTTTCATGTTCACTCAAGCAAATTGTGGATCTATGAATTGCCAATACTCCAGTTTCATGCTATCAAGTACCGCTGTACTATATGACAAAGGGCGCATTTACACAGACTTGGCCTCGATTTGTTGTAAAAATATTAACAAATTACAAGCAAAGCATGAAAAAATGTTATCGCTAACAATAGAAAACACATTTGAATTTACTCTGAATTGAGGCTATCCCTGTGTAAATGCACCTTTTGTCAAACAGTACAGCGGTGCTAGATAACAGGAAACTACTCTATTGGGACTATCCCCGTGCAAATGCACCTTTTGTCAAACAGTACAGCGGTCAGCTAGATAACATGAAACTGTTCTATTCCCTGGTGCAGGAGGAATCTTCCTTTATTGAGCAGCCATGATATTCATTATCTATTTGTTTTCTGTTTTGCTACTTTGATACCGAGGTGACAGTGACAAGACTGCGCGCTCTATTCCCGTACATCCAACTATGTTTTGATCAATTCTAATTAGTCGGGCTAGAAGGCCCGACTCTAGTTTTACCTTTTAGCCAATCTATCTGTCATGTCGCGTATAGTCCCTCATGATGTTTTAGGAACGAACACAGGAAGCCCAAAGTAGAATTGTTTAGCCTCCTGTGTTGAATTTATGACTAGCCCGACTTCACGCTCATAGAGTGTCTAGTTGTGAAATACTTCCTTCATTCTATCCTATCTATATCTATAACTATTTTTTTTAAAGGATACTTAATCAATTGTCTCACGATTGAGGTCATTGTCTTTTTTATCTTTCATGTACTTTTGTCTTTTTTATCTTTCATGTCCTTTGTTTACTTACTACAGCGTTTTGTGTTTTACCAGATGGAGAAAGCGATTCCAAAAGTGTGAGGAGCGTTCACTTTGCATCTGAAGACGAAGTCGCCATGTTTGAAGCTTACGAAAAGCAAACAGAACGTCAAGCAACCCAACGCACAGGGATCCCAAGACGGTCCAGTTCGCCTCGTAAAGCAGGGTCTAACGGACGAACCGCTGTACGTCGCTCTCTCTCATTTGACTCCAAATCAAGGCCGAGCTCAATTCCTAGACAGACTGGTAGCGAGGCTCAGTCCCAGGGAGCGCAAGGTACTGAAGAGGCGCGGTCGCTAACGGATTTGGATTTATCGCCATATAAGGCAGTCAAAAAAGATATGGGACTTCCCTTAAAGAGGTCGAATTCATGGACCGCGCTGACGTCGAATGAAACCTGGGAGCCTGGTAAGAGTGCTCCATCCTCTCGACCCAGTACCAGACCGGGAGAGGACGCCCAAGAATTTGTCGTGAGACCGCGAACGAATAGTGAGATACTGAACGCCAGGAAGACGTTTGTGGAATCAAAAGCTAATAAGCTGGAGGCGAGAGAACGGATGGAGAGGTCAAATAGCGAGGACCGGTCCCCTGGCAAGGGACCACGCCCTATTTTAAGACGTACAAAGTCGGCGTCTGATTTTGATCGAAAACAAGACGTCAAGAACGGGAAGCCAAAAGGAATATTAATCAAGGCCAATTCCGTTGACTCGGAACCTGAAGATAACCAAAAATTACCCGTCAAGAAGAATGTCAGATCTGTTGTCAAGATAAACGGAGTTTTCGTTACTAGGGGGACTGGAGTCAAGTCACCACAAGCAGCCCAACCACCACCTACAGCAAAAGTCGTACCAACAGTTGAGGCTAAGAAAGCGAGCGAAGTTAGGAAGAGTGTTCAGGAAAATGAGAAGGAGGGAGCTCGAAACTTTGCCCGTTGTCTTCTTGGTATTCTACCGTCTGTTCTCAACCTTAACGACACCACAGCAGTCGACGAGGCTCTACAGCAGTTCGCATCGGACGTCTGTGAGGCTGTAACGTGTATGTCCTTGAAACGAAAGAATGTTCCAAACTTCGGAACGCTTCGGGGAAGATCGGATCTAGTCGATGAGGCGTCGGGAAAAGGAGCGACGTCAGATCCTCATTTCCCGATTCTCAACGCCGATGGTGTGTATTTGACTGTTTATAAGACACTGGCTCTCAGCTTGAATTTATTGAAGAGTGGGCACTTTCAAAAAAAGAACTCGGAGCCTCCTTTGACACAGGTAACCCAATATAACATCTTGAAAATGCACTGCTTTGCTAATGCAAATTTTCTCTCGTTCCAGTTTATTTAGAAGGTCAGTGTTGCGCGGCCACATTTTGTCTCATTGATTTAACAAATTTGCCCCCTGAGTAAACTGGAACGAGAAAAAATTTGCATTAGCAAAGTAGTGTATTATTTATAACGATGAACAGTGTTTGATCGAGAATTAAAATAAATAGAGAAGAAATAGATAAATAACATTTACATAAAAAGATTGAGATACATCCAATAAATAGAAACTAGCGAGTAAACTAATACAGGCTGCGTCGGTGTTTGATATAAACGATAAGTAATATAATGAAATTTGTAACACCGTAAAAAATGTTGACTTAACTTTACTGACGTTTCGAGCTTTAGCCCTTCGTCGGAGTAAAAGAGTTAGACTAAGAGAGATACTGAGTATAAATAATAATAGCCAATAATAAGTTAATAAAAAAACAATGTTGCTTTGTTGTAAATATTTTAAGCAACGAACTTAATATTCACGTTTTTCTTTTTAACAGAAAGAGTTCGTGGACAGTATCCTGGACAGCGGTGTCATGGTGGGCCTTTCTTCCGTATGGCTGGGAGAGCTGTATAGACTAGTGACCACGTACAATATACTTGGCAAAGCAGGCTACAAACCAAACGACACAAGCACCAATCGTGCTCTTGTAAGCCTTCTGTCTGAGAGTATTTTTAACGCCGATAAGGAGTCTGGGAACGAGGTGTTTTTGCGTCAGCAAGAGCCAAGTCAGTTGACCCCTGCTAAACGAGAAGGGACTAAATTTGGTCGAAAGGTTTTGTTGACCGCTTGGGACTCGGTACTAGAGGTGTTGTCACTGCCTTTGGAAGCCACTGCGTCAGGTAGGACATTAATCCATAAATAGAAACTAGCGAGTAAACTAGTATAGGCTGCGTCGGTGTTTGATATAGACGATAGTTAATATAATGAAATTTGTAACACCGTAAAAAATGTTGACTTTACTTTACTGACGTTTCGAGTAAATTCCATAAATAGATGGATGGTGGATGTAAAAAAAATACATGAATGTATAGATGGATGAAAGAATAACGAATAAACAAGCGAACGTATACGAATAAGTGCTTCAATATATGAATAATTTAAAGGAATGCCTCTTTACACATATTGTTACTTCACCTAAATAAATGAATGGATGGATGGATGGATGAATAATGAATGATGAATGAGTACGCAGGACTTGTAAATAAGTGAACAAACAAGTGAGCGAATTAGGGCTTCAATAAATGAATAATTTAAAGAAATGCCACTTTATATATCTTTCTAATTAACCTAACTGACTGTGTGTTGTTTTCTAGCGATGGGAGGAAGCAGCAGTATTGCTGCCATGTTGGGTGGTGAATCAAAACGTGACCATAACAGAGAACGAGACACCATCTGTCTTAGTCTTGACGGGTTACGACGAGCAGCACGTCTATCATGTACTCTTGGTATCCAGACACGATGTGAGCTGGTCCTTGCATTGCTAGCTAACGCATCGTGTGGACAGGAAGGTGCAGCAGGAAAGCGAGCTAGACAGCAAGTGTTGTCAGGACCAGTTAAGCTTCATGCAGCACAAGTACTTAGTATGGATGGGTTACTTGCTGTAGGCGTGGAGTTGGGAAGCCATGCGCCTAAGTGCTGGAAACATGTCTTCAGGTAACAACATAACATGTTAGAAGTCACTACTGATGAGATTTTGTTTTCTCTTTTTGATCCAATGGCATGTGATGTCACGACTGACGTCATTTTGTTTTTCGTTCTGATGTTATGTCACATTATGTCACGACTGACGTCATTTTGTTTCTCGTTCTGATGTAATGTCATGTGATGTCACTACTGATGTCATTTTGTTTTCTCTTTAAGATGTCATGTCATGTGATGTCACTACTATTGATGTCATTTTGTTTTCTATTTTTGACACAATATCATATGATGTCACGACTGAAGTCATCTTGTTTCTCATTCTGATGTTATGTCACATTATGTCACGACTGAAGTCATTTTGTTTCTCGTTCTGTTGTACTGTCATGTGATGACACTACTATTGATGTCATTTTGTTTTCTATCTTTTTCACAATATAATATGTCACGATTGATGTCATTTTGTTTCTCGTTCTGATGTATTATCATGCGATGTCACTATTAATGTCATTTTGTTCTTTGTAGATGTTGCTCGTATATCGCTGAGCTGGAGCGACAGCAATCAAGCCATGGATCCATAGATCCATCTCAACGAATCAACGGTGACAACTCATCGCCATTATCAGATTCGTCGTCAAGCATATCAGACTATTTGAATGGAGAACTGTCTCCTAATGGCGAGAACCAGACAAGAACCAACGAGAAGTCAAACAGTAATGGTGGTATACTTAGTAGTGCTGACGTATCAAGGGCTATCTTTGCTCTATCAGCTGCAGTAGATCGGCTGTTTGAACATGCAGCTAATACACTTCATATAGAAGCCTTACTGTCTTTTCTACAGGTTAGTAGCTATGGTGTATTCTTAGACTGGTTCTTATCTGGTTCAATCTTGGCTTTGTTTGTTGACTTGGATGGTCGTTCATTTTTTGTTGATTTGTGTGATATTTGTTTTGTTTATTTTGTAATTTAATAAGTACACTATACGTATGTCTCAGTGATGTCTTTAACTGCTGTTGGATTTTATTTGCGCGTTTTTACTCTTGACTTGTTTGTCGTGGCTGTTTGCTCTTTGATGTGTGTTTGTTTTGTAAGAAACTGATTGATCGTTCTAGCTATGGTTGCCTATTGATTTCTTGATTGTGTTTTCTTTAAAAGTGAATTTATAATGCTTTGTGCTGTGTATTTTAATCTGGGTGTTATGCTTTCCTAATGTGAGAGGTGACCCTCGGGCTACCTGTTGAGTCTCTTGAGGACATGGAAACGTTTATCGATTAACTGCCATGTTTTGATCATGTTTTGATTATTTGTATGTATATAACTATAATAGCCTTTTAATAACTTAATATCTACTACCAAGAACCACACTTCATAATATTAAACTATTCAAAACAACCTGCGATACACTAACACCTCTTCTAATGTATTATTTCTCCATACAGGCGCTCATTCAAGCCTCGCAGAAGCAGTTATTTGGTAGCACCCTAGAAAGCTCACTAATTCAGCCACTATCAAACCAATTAAATGGTCAACAGTCATCCAACTTTGCACCGTTACATTTATATCGATTAGCTGACGTCATGTTGAGAAGCGCCCGCAATGCTAACCGGCCATTACTACACCTAATGCGCGCATGGGCACTACTGTCGCCACATTTTGTAGAGGTAGGTTGCACTGTGTCATCTTAATCATCTTTTATGATATTATCACCATCATAATCACTCATCTCATTATCATTTTTTGTCAAAATTTAAAAATAATTATTCGTACCATTTCTAAACAGTATCTTAGAAAGTTAGCTAGAGCAAATGCATTTAAACCATGAAATGAGAACAACTTGACACAATTATTACACTTATTATTTATTCTGGATAAATAGTAACAACAATGAATCACTAAATAGTGACTTGCTTGCTTGCTTGCTTACTAATACACCCTTTGATTTTCTAGGCGGCATGTCACAGGGAGAGACACATAGCCAAGCTGTCAATCACGTGCTTACACGACGTCCTTAGTGAGTTTCTTATCAATCGTAACGAGCTGCCACATTTCTGGTTCCACGAGGCTCTGTTCAAACCGTTTGAGAGTATGTTGGCGTTGGAACTGTGCGGCGAAGAAGAACAAGAACAGGTAAATAATTATTAATGATACATCTTTTGTTTTGATAGCATAAAATATCTTTGGCATGATGAACAATTCATTTTAAAGGCTTCTTTGCTTCTCATGATCATCGATCAAACTCAGCCCTGATAGCGTGTAATTTGTTCCTTAGAATTTGAATACATTCCGTGGAATTTTGAAGTGTTTCAATTGTTTGATAATTCATTAACTAATAAAATATTGTTGTTGTAACGAATGAACAAGAACCTTACACGTAATAGAACAGTTTCACGATGGCGTCATTTCACTACTTTTTAAAGATTTTTGATATTTCAATAGGTTTTTATTTACCAAAAAAACGTCATCAGACATTAGTTTTTATTTTGTGATTTCTGATATTAGTGTTCCTCTTCCATTTATAGGCACTCCTAACACTCGCCGAACTCATTAACATTCATTCCTCAAGCATCAAATCAGGCTGGCGTCCAGTCTTCCGTGCCATACGCTCGGCCCATAATTATCAACGAAGAGAGGGGTTTGAGAACTACGAAAATGAGGCACGTCCTTCGCCCGTCTTCAGTATCGTCTCATCTTTCCTTTTGAATAAAAACCCGGCGGTTTTCGGCGCGGCGGCGGTTGAGTGTATTCAGTCTCTACTCGACTTCGTGCGTGGTACGTTGTACGAAGAGTCTACGGACGACAGCCGAAGTGACATCGAAAGTACGATAAGTAACGAGAGTATGAACATCGCCAACGATATGTGCCTGCCTGCTTTGGAACATCTTTCCAATATGTCTAAGAAATTAGCGTCTATTCATATTATGCCTTCGAGTTTAGTCTTCAACGGCGCTCATGCTATCACTTTATTCGATCTGCCTCAAGTTTACTCCGTGAATCAAAGTACCAATGGCACCAATGGCACAACGGGGAAATCAAACAACTCGAAATCCAAGCCCCACCCCAGTCCTAGCTCGGCAACAACAGCAGCTTCCATCACCGCCATCGACGACACCGGTGTCTTACGGGTATGGTACCTTCTCTTAGAGGGGCTCACAAGTGCAGTGGCATGTTGTCCCCGAAGATATCAGCCCCAGACTTTAGAGGTCCTATTTGAGATTCTAAGGTCCGTTATTTCGGTCCCTGGGCCCAATTTCACGATCTATACCATCACTCACTTGTTGCTGCCCATGTTAAGGGAATGGGTCTACCGTGGCGAGAGGAATAGACATTATTGGGAAAGTACAGCGGGTAACTTCAAGCACGCATGTGGACTGGCCACTGAGCTAATTGTAGAGGAGCTTGGAAGGTTCCTTAATGTTCAAGGTAGGCGATACTCTAACCCAGGCTATCCTCTGTTTTTTGAAAGAGAATGGCACGAGTTTTATTTCTCAAAAAGCTTTGATGTATAATTTTGAATAATCTATTATTTTTTTAATTATTTTTGTGGGCAGTATATTACTTGAAAGATTTTTAAATTATCTTTTTATTGCATTTTCTGATAAGATTGATAGACTTCCAAAAAGTTCTGAATTGAATTATATTTTTATACAACAAGAGCTTACTAAAAATTATTCAGCAACAACAACAGCATTAGCAACACTATTTCCATGTACATTATTTTAATGTTCTGATTGGTTTTCAGGAGCATCTGACTGCGTGCCAGGCATGATCAAACAGAACTTAGATCTGCTGATTGACTGTGTGTCACAGCCTGTAGAGGGCATCGCTAGGCTTGGATGCTCTTGCTTGAGGTAAATTTGTACGCTATACATGTACATGACATGATATTAGGAGGTGTGACATAAATGAAATGGTAGAACATCACATATAATAACTATTGACATGACATGACATGAAAAAAATGACATTGCAAGACATGGCATTAGGAGGTGTGACATAAAATGACGTGGCAGAATATGACATAACAACTATTGAAACGTGATATGGCCTGAAATGACGTGACGTGATGTTACATGATATCACGAGGCGTGACACGACATAACATAAAATGACATGACATTGGTAGACGTGACATGACATTAGGAGGTGCGGTATGAAATGAGGTGACAGAATATATCAACTATTGAAATGTGAAATGACGTGACGTGATATTACGTACGGATTGTGACATGAAATAACGTGACATGACATTACAAGACGTGACATGATATTACTAGATGTGATGTGACATTATGAGATGTGGCGTGACAATACTAGATGTGATATGATGTGACATGACATTACAAGATGTAACGTGACGTGACATGTACGGATTGTGACATGACATTACAAGACGTGACATGATATTACTAGATATGATGTGACTTTACAAGACGTGACATGATATTACTGAATGTGATGGACAATATTGGATGTGATATGACGTGACATGACATGACATTACAAGATGTGACGTGACGTGATGTGATATGACATGAAATTTAATAGTGTGAGATGATACAGCATTGTATATCCTGAAGTGACATGACATTAAATTTCGCGACGTGACATGATGGCAAGTCGTGACATAGATACATTACATTGCATTACATAACGTGATGTGACATGACATGACATGACAATGCATTACTTGACTTGGTGTGACATCGTATTCCGTGACTGGACATAAGATAACAAGTTATTAAATGATATGGTGTGACATAATATGACATTACATAACAAAGCGTGACATGAAATTACATTCATGACAGTTAACCACAATACTTCGCATCACATCTCAATGTTTTCCGCTAAATACATGGACACCTTTGGTTGACAAACCAATTGTTGTTATATCTACAGGCATCTGTTGCTATCAGGGGGTCCACTGTTCACTGAAGACCTCTGGCAGATTGTATGTGATGGCTTACAAGAAGCTGTTCAAGCTACATTGTTTAACATTAAGGACATGGTCACGTGCTTTCAACCAGGGTCATACAGTGTTAGTGGTGATGAAGGCATGATAGTCAAGATAGTAGCAAGACGAGAAGCAGTGCATGGAGGCTCGTTTAGAATGCAACAGGTTGCCGAACAGGTAAAATATAGTGTTGTTCATAATGATAATGATGATGTTGCTGCTGCTGCTGATGATGATTTTTGTTGATAATGGGTATGATGCTGATGACTATGATGATGACGATTATGATTATGGTGATTATGATGATAATGATGATGGTTATGATGATGATGATGATGATAATGATGATGACGATGATGGTTATGATGATGATTATAAAGATTATGATTATGGTGATTATGATGACGACGATGATAAGTATGATGATGATGACTATGATGATGAAGATTACGATTATGATGATAACGATGATGACGATGATGGTTGAGATGATGATGATAGTGACGATGAATATGAAAATGATCATGATCATGATGATGATAACGATGATGATTTCTTCGTCAGGTTTTCTTGCTGGATAGTCAAGTAAACGGGCTTCCTATGCGAAAAGAAACGAGAGAGGAGAATGGTACCGATGATGATGAACAACGTACATATATGTTTGTACTGTCGACTATCGAGAATAAAGATAAACCTGAAAATGCTAATAGGTAGGAGACTCGTATTAAATATATACCAAAAAGATATCACGATTATGGTTCTGATTATATCTGATAATAATGTTGATATTGATAAAATCCCGTTGAAGTCCCGAAGTTTTTTCGGGCTTCTATAATTGCAATTACTTTAATTGCTTTACTCCCCGACGATCATATACTTATACAAAATTTAATATGACCGCGGATCAAACCAACATATATATCTATATTGAGCATATTAAGTGCTGTTTATTAGTGTCAAAATAATAATAAACAACTTGATAATAACAATAATATAATGCTGATAAAAAGATTGTGAAAATGGAATAAATGTTGTTTTGATGATGATGATGGTCTGATGTTGATGATGATGACTTATGATGATGATGATGGTGATGATTATGAAGATGAACGATAATGTTGAAGTTGTGGATAATTGTGATAATGATGCATTGCAAAAGCTGCATTTTTCGAAATGCGTTGATCCAACGCTTTTTGGAGTAACAGTCAGGTTTTACTCAATATATTGAGTGCATTTTACTCAATGGTGCATCTACATTTACGTTAACTCTGTATGATGACTGATTGGGTTTACTCACTATAAAGTGTCATTTTGAATGCGAACTCAATATTTTTTGTTGTATCTTCTCAGCCGTTTTTGCAATGTGATGATAATATTTATGACGATGATGATGACGATGACGATGATAATAAAAGCGGTGTTAAAGATGATCATGACATTTTGCTGTTCTAACATATGTGACAAACGTTGTCTTCTACCATTGCAGGGTTCCTATGAGAAGCCTTCTTGTCGGTCTCCTATCCCATCAGCTTCTTCTCCAAACGATCAGCTCTGTCCTTCTCAGTGCCAACGAGACCACAAACAACACGACAACGGTCGATCCCGAGGGGGAGTCGGCTGTGGAGCCAGAGACATTCCTTCCAGGCCTTCTCTCTTACCTCTCCCCCGCCAACCTCTCGGTTCTCTTCGACTGTTTAATGGAATCGCATACGGTAGCATACGAGTTTAACGCACGGCCGGGTTTAAGGTCCTTAATTCAAAAGCTGACCAAACTGGATCACCCTGGTAACCTGCTGCGTCAATCAACTACCGCGTTTACATGCTATCTGCATACGTTATTTCAAATCTGCAAACACAGTGGAGAGCATTTCTCAAGCTCGCACATCAAGAGGATACTTACTGGAGACCGTGTGAATGGCACTAATGGGCATGCGCATAACACGCACGCTCATGCACACGCACACGCTCACTCGCACGATAAGGATGATGTTTCTAAAGAAGAAATCCTTGGTAGTCCTAACCGACATAATGATTTACTTAAGGGAAATGGAAGTGTGGAATGGATCGTACGAAGACTGCACGAGGCTTGTGATCAACTTACTAGTGTTTATATACGAATGTACAACACATATACTAATGACAATCAGTTCAACTATAGCATATCGACTACAGAGTTTGATTTCGACAGGAGTCTATCATGGACTCCCATGTCATCGCCCGCCCGTGATAACTACTCTGATGAGAGACCAGCTTCTCCCAACACTTGGAAGTATGGCTCACCAGATCATAAGAAAGAGAAGAACGGTAGGGAGAATCGAAAACATAATCTCGAAGATGATCTTCGAATGATTGAACTTGAGAGGCAGCTTCTAAGAAGGAAAGAGGACGAACTGCTACAGTTAGGGATATGGACAAATCTAGTGATTCTTATGTTAGAAGCACTACTAGGACTACCAACGCTGCAGTTTAAGGCAGTCTTGCCAGCGGTTTTCCCCGCTGTGACAGGCTTAATAACGACTGGTACTGACCCCAAAGTGAGGCAGCTAGTTTGTGACGTAGTACGACGTGTTGGAGCCATATATGGCATTGTCTGATCGGGAAATACTTCATGTGTACAAATCGGTGTTTATCGTATTTAATAATTTTTTTAAAGCCCTTGACATAATTTGCCTGAATGAAGTACCTACCCTCGCTTGTAATATACGCAAGGTGTACGTCAGGCTTTTTATGTAAAATACGCAAGACGTTCGCAATGCATACGTAAGCTACGTGAAAGAGGTGAAATAAACCCGATGCGTAAAATGCAATCAAAAGATATACGTCCGGTTTTATATATAAATTCAAAATACGTTCACAAAACGTAGTATTTAACTATAAACAAACACAGACTTGCGTAATATTTACGCTAGAATTCCTTAGAATATATATAAGATACGTATGTATTAAATACGCGCACGATTTGCGCATAGATACGTACTACAAACGTAGCATGCTTACGTATAATATAGACAGCGATAAGGCGTCTTTTAAATGTCTGAAAATATCGCTGATATAATGTTATTATAATATTTTATGTTTTTTTGGTTCGACACGAAAAATTCGACGGTTGAACTTTATTATTCACACTATTGTGAAATAATAACTGGTTTCTAACCAGTAAATACGTTTTGTTATGTTCAGTCACTGTAGAATTAGAATATAGTAAATAGGTAGAGTACAAACAATAAAAGTGTGCAAAACGTATCACTATTTAGTACTAATAGAGTGGTTTTCATTAACCCGTGAAATAAAGAGTATTAGTTAAAGTGTAATAGTCAAATAACAACAAAAGAGCACAATGGAATTAAGGTGTATTAAAGAGTAATACACTAAAGTGTGTTTCACAGGTTAATGAAAACCACTCTAAACAATAGAACACAATACAATTAGAGTGAAACAAAATTAAATAGTCAAGGTGTAATAGTCAAATAGACACAAAAGAAAACAATGGAATTAGAGACTGCTAAGGTGTATTAGTCGAATATCTATTTCACGGGTTAAATGACTTCACTCTAACATAATATAACTAATTAGTACTATTTATGTTGCACAACCTCGTTCCCAAGACCTTATCCCTTCGCTTTGTCCCCGCCACACCCAATAGCGGAGCGATAAGGTCCTAGGAAGGATGTATACTGCACGCTTTTAATGTTTGTTCTCTAATATAAGTACATATAGTAGATACAATAAGACATTACTGTGTTAGATATTAGGTGAAATGTTATTAATATATTATATTTATATTTAAGATAATAGATATTAGAGAGTTATATGTACTGTGAAAACACAGGGGTTCTTTGAAAGAAAATAAAGTTTGATTCAAAGTGTACTGTGTACATGTTTTTGGCACGACCTTTGAATTCCTAGTCTTCTTATAATCTTAATAAATCTTGGTAAAATGACCAAAACAACAAAAATTAAATAATGCACATCCTGAGTTTCAGTGAAATATTTCCACCCTGTTCAACTAATGCCAATTACAATTTAATCCTTCCATTAGATGGTTTACATATTTCTAGACCTTAACATTTTTGAAAAATCTTGGTAAAATGAGCAAAAAAAACGAACATTAATTAATGCATATACACTGAATAGCACATCTTGAGTTTTAGTGTGATATTTCAACCCTATAAAAGTGCTCAACTAATGCCAATCTCAATTTAAATCCTTGCATAAAATGGTTTTGCATATTTCTAGACCTGAAGATTTAAAAAAAAATTTGTAATCTTGTTAAAATAAGCAAAAAAACGAAAGTTAATTAATGCATATAATTAATAGCCCATCCTGAGTTCTAGCGCGATATGTCCACCCTATAAAGTCAATGATGTTTCAACAGCATGAGCTAAAATCCTTTCCAGAGTAATAAGCTTATAACTCATATAGTCTAAAGTAATAATTTATTGTTTTTTTTTTGTATATCTTTTGTTACAATATTACTTCTATCTAAGCCGAGCTAATAGGTTCCCAGGATTTTTCTCTCCTCTTGTAGTTTGGGCGGAAAAGCCCTGGGAACGAGTTTTGTTTGAAGAATTTGTTTACCCATAGTTCTTTTTGGTCGTTGATCATTGTCTGCTTTGCGTAAACCGACTTAATTAAAGCGGTGATTTAACTATTACAATATACTCCTTGTTTTAGCTGCCATTGCCTCCATGTTAAGCGATCGAATATTGGCCAATACCAAAACGAGTACAGGACTGGGTACTAGTTTGCCTAATTGATGTAATTAAGAAACATTAAATAGAGCAGATGAAGATATGTAAGATTCCTGAGTTTGGTTGCATTTAGTTGTATTCTGACAAAGATACAGCCTCATAAAAATGCCCAAAAATAGGTGGAAATGTGTGGTTTGGAAGTACGCCTTTCCTTCCAATCCATACATTCCTTTGTAATTTCGGGCAGTTTTGAATGGCTGTAACTCACTCAATATCCAACCAAAAGCACCAAATTTATTTCTTAATTACATTAATTAGGGATACTAGTACTCAGTCCTCTACTCGTTTTGTACAAGCCAATTGTTCTATTTCCTAGTACGTTTCTTCTTCTTTTTTTGTTCCTTTTTTCCTTTCTTCCCTTTCTTCTTCTCTCCCGGTACTTCTCCTTTCATTAGTGACTGGATAGTGGAACGGTTATCCCATAATGCTCTGGCGCCTTGTGATCGGCAACTGCAATGAACAAAATCGTTATTTTTGATGATGATGATGATGATGATGATGATGATGATGATGATGATGATGATGATGATGATGATGATGATGATGATGATTGTCTGTTATCCCAAAGTGCTCTGGCGCCTTGTGATCGGCAACTGCAATTAAGGAAATTGTCATTTTGATGATGATGAAAATAATGATGATGATGCAGTTGATGATGATAATGATCGTGAGATGATGGCGGTGATAGTTATAATAACAATGGCGGTAATAGTAATGATAATCAAAAGTGATGATGATAATAATCGTGATAATAAAAAAGATTATGATAATGATGGAGCTGAACGTAATGATGATGATGACTATGATGGATTGATGATGATGATGAAGCTAGTGAATATTAAATTCATTGCATTTTCTTTACAATAAATATATATTGATTTATTTCTATTTTCTACATTATCTTCACAGGCTTGAGCTATCTCGGACATACAAATCGTCAAAGTATTGCTATCGCATCAGCTCTTTACAACCTAGTATAGAATCGTTATCTTTGCAGGCTCAACATGGCGGTATCTTCAGAAGGTAAGCAAACGTTCAATTTTTTATTGTGTTTTGTAACTTGCATTTGGCGTGCGTTCGGTTGGTGGTTCGTTTCTGCGGTCGCCTCAAACCAATTGGTACCACCATTTAAAGCCAATCCTTAAAGTTTACGTACCAAAAAAATATTTCAAAAGTCAACAAGTTTTAATTTTCTTATCGTGTTTTCATCGTGCATTTAGCTCGCGAGTCGTTCTGTGGTCACCTTCAATCAATTCGTTCCGCCATCTAAAGCTAATTCTTTTTGATTGCAAGTTTAAACACAAAGCTTTTTATTCAAACTTCTGATCGAATTTTTTTACTTTAGATTCATTAAATATTTATAACTGAGATCGATTTTTCTCCGATATCGTGTCTGGAATCGGTTGTTGGGTTGAATATAAGACAAACCAGATAAAACAAACGACCATGGCAGATTTGGAAATCCACCCACTGAACTTTGATTTAGAACTAAATTGAAATTGAAAACCTGTAAAAAATACAGCTTGAGAATTAAAAAGTGTTTAACTAACTCCAAAAAATCAATATAATTTTAAGATTAACGAAATTATTGTGTGGTACAATAGTGTTAAATGCACCATATTGCCTGTATATCTTTCATATGAATAAGAGTGAAAAAGCAATCAGTATGCTAAAGTGTGTTTTACAGATTTAGAGTGGTTTTCTAGTCCATGAAACAAAGGTACTAGTCATATTAGAGTGGTTTTCTAGCCCATAAAAAGTGTACTTTTAAGGTGTATTAGCCAAATTAAAGTGGTTTTGATTAACCTGCGAAACTAATTGTACTTTTAGAATGTAATAGTCAAATTAGAGTGGTTTTCATTAGAGTGGTTTTCATTAACCCGTGAAACAAAGTGTATTAATTAAAGTGTAATAGTCAAATAAGAACAAACGAACAATGGAATTAAGGTGTTTCAAAGAGTAATACACTAAAGAGTATTTCACGGGTTAATGAAAACCACTCTATCCTGTAGCACAATTTAACGTATATTTATATATTATATAAGGGTGTAATAGTTGGATTTACACAATAGAAAACAACTGAATTAGAGTGTAATAGTCACTGCATGTGCCAAAGTGGACTTCACTAGTTTAGAGGGAAAATGGCTAAAAATGTACAATGTAGTGTATAGGATATTGCATTTATTGAAACATTTGTATTACTGTTTTTAAAACATGGAATTAAGATAATGTTTTAGTCATTTCTTTACATATGATGAACTATGCTCTTCTCAATTTTTTTAGCAGGCACTAATTTCTATTTCTACCAAAAAAATCAGTTTGTTTTTATATATTTCAAATGTTGTGGCTAAGATTTTTTTATTTCTCATTTTGTGGCTAAGATTTTTCATTTATTACAACATATTTTTAATACTGTTTTCAAAACATGGTATTAAGATAATCTTTTAGTCTTTTCTTTTCATATGATGATCTATGTTCTTCTCAGTTCTTTTAGCAGTTGCGATATAAACAGCACTTATTTCTATTTCTAACTGAAAAATTCTAACAAAATTGTTTTTTTATTTCTCATTTTGTGGCTAAGATTTTGCATTTATTGAAACATATTTTTAATACTGTTTTCAAAACATGGTATTAAGATCTTTTAGTCTTTTCTTTACGATGAACTAAGTTTCTCTCTTGCAAATCTTTTAGCAATTACGATATAAATAGTATTGATTTCTATTTCTAGCAAAAAATCAAAAAACATTTTTTTTTTATAGCTCATGCAGGGCATAATTGATAACAAGAAGAATACAAATTTTTCCTTTCTTAATTCATGAATGATCTACTGACGACATGATCAATCAATTTTTCATTAACTAACTCCTATTGATGCATTTCCGTCGACTTTTAACGTAGAGATAGAAGAAATCTACTTACTTCTGGCAAAGATTCGATTCAACGTCTTGTTTATTTTTGGGGTCAAGTTTAGTTGCGCAGACCCGACATCTAGTGCTCTCTTCCTGGCCCATTTGGACGGTTTCCAAGTCGTTTTTGTGTCTATGACTTGAAGTCAAGTCCTTCTTCTGGTGCGTTTTTCTAGGTTTTTGTGTTAATCACGGCCTCTTTTTCAATGGGTAATCTATACTGTGAATCTCTTTGCAAAAGCTGTTGATTGTTATCTGTGAACAAGTTTTGATCAGAATCAGTGACAGCTGAACCTCTCTAGGGGAGGGCTTGTGCTGGTATTGATTGAACAAATTCGATAGATTTCCTGGGAAAGAGGCCTTTGTAGGGGAAGAGTGGGGGTCATATATCCTCTACGTAAATCGATTCGATGCTTCAACTTAATAGAATGTTTCGTACTGAGGGATCGTCCTATTTTTCTTTTCCTTCATATTATATATGTGCTGGAGCCTGTAAGAAGGCAATCATTAAATTATTTATTCTCTTTTATTGCTATGGTTTTTAATTCTTCATTAATCCTCCCAACCCATGACAGTAAAGACACAACAACGGATTGTGGTATAATGGGGAAGGGTATGAAGTACTCCAACGTAGGCCATTATTTTAGACATCAAGTTTGCTAATTTGCCTGACAACGAGAGGTCGCGATCCTCTCCAAGGGGTGACAATCGATTTAACGGTTGCTGACGATTTAACGGTTGCTGAAAGTTTCTCCATCAACCATGACCAAAGCGACATGCACGCAAGCGCTGACCGAATTTCTCAACACGTCAACAACCATCGCATGAAACTCAATCCAACGAAATGCAATGAAATGCTCGTGTGCTTTCAAAAGGTACTATACCGAACATCCCAAAAATCACCATCGCGGATGACCAACTTGAAAGAGTATCTACTTATAAACTCCTTGGTGTCCACGTAACAAGTAATCTGACATGGAACGATCATATCAACTACGTCACCAAGAAGGCAGCCAAACGCGTCTACTCCATAAGACTACTCAAACGAGCTGGTGTGGCCACTAACGAACTTGTCCTCATCTACATAACATCTATTAGATCAATAATTGAGTATGCAGCGCCAGCATGGTTCTTCCCAGCTGCTGGATACCAAATTAACCAGCTCGAAGCAATACAGAGACGTGTACTAAGAACAATCTTCCCAGACTCCAAATATTCCGACGCTTTAATGATGGCCAATATACCAACTATTGAACATCGACTTCACACCATCACCATGTCATACTACACAAAAATGGAAAATAAGGAACACAAGCTCCACCATCTATTCCCACAGCGGTATAAAAACAACTATTCCACAAGATCGCAAGCCAGGGGAACAGTTCAAATTCCACAAACCCGCACCAAAAGAACAGCAAACTCCTTCATAATTAAAGCTAGCAGACAATATAACAACGAACTCATTGAAACCAGCAAATAATATCATTATACCAATTAACTTTTAATTTTTTTTAAATTAACAATTAATTATATATATATTCATCTTCATTCCTTACAATATTTTATATACCTATACTATCATAGATCTCTATCATCGAAATTATTGTACATATTGTTATATTATATCTATTATATAGAGGATATTACATGGGCGCGCGGAGATATGAATTTTATCTTCGAGTGTTGATAAGATATCCCACAAGTGAGCGCAGCGAACGAGTGGGATGTCTTTTCAACACGAGAAGATAAAATTCATATCTCCAAGCGCACATGTAATGTTCTGTTTATTATATAACAGATTGAAGCAAATCAAAAAAATATTTTACTACCAAACAATGGTTTCGTTACAATACTGAAAGTTGATTGGTTGAGAGTGATATCACACATGTGTGATATCAATAATATCTTCATGACTAGGATAGGCTTTTTATCTAGTTGATATCACTCGGTATACCACTATATGTTATATAATAAAGTTCATTATATAATCGATAGATGTAGATAGTTCCACAGTTATTAAATCAGTTTCTGTTCAAAAAAAAATTTCTTTATATGGAATTACTCGCAAAGTTTTTTTTATATAAACTTATAAATCAACAAATTCAATTCTTGTTTTTTTTTTACGAATTGCTGCTTTATTACTGCAGAGAGTTCCAGAGTTATTATGTCAGTTTCTATTTGAAAAAAAAAAAAACATTTCTCTTAATATGGAATTAATCGCAAAGTTTTCTTTTTTTAAATTTATAAATCAACAAATTCAATTCTTGTTTTTTTTTACGAATTGCTGCTTTATTACTGCAGAGAGTTCCAGAGTTATTATGTCAGATTCTATTTGAAAAAAAAAAATTATCTTAATATGGAATTAATCGCAAAGTTTTCTTTTTATAAACTTATAAATCAACAAATTAAATTCTAGTTTTTTCTACAAATTGCTACACTGTTACTGCACCTAATTCAAGAGCAAGAGTTAATGACCCGTTTTATGGCTTTATATTGGACCATCGGTCATTTTCATCACAAATATAAGATATTCTATAAAGTACTAGAGTATTCTAGAATGACGGCCAATTTTAGACGTTCTAGAATATCTGATCAATTTATGATAAAATAAAATGCCATTTATAGTGACATTGAGAATAATATAGCTTTCTCTACATAACCCAATTTTACGTTCTAGAACAACTAATCAATCTGCAATATTACTAATGTAATAACTGAATTTCCAAATTAACTATGACATATTAATTATTATTCTGAATGGTACGTCATAAGAGTAAATCAATGTTCGTTATAAGCGTTGTTACATCCACATTTCAAAAAACTTGTTACGTTACATTTACTTAACACGTCATAGTGTACTTGAATTAAAGGAGCTTTCTAATTGGCTAGTGCCTTGTTGATACAAAATCGACCTCATTTAATCTTTCTAACATAAGTTTTGTCAACATGATGTCATAGTATGGTTTAATAAAGAGGAGAGTTCTGATTGACTGCTGCTTTCTTGGCACAAAATCGGCGTTTCCGTTACGTCATAGTTCTGTTTGATAAATGAACCGCCGTGATTGGCTATCACGTTGTTGACATTTTCCGAGATGACATTGATATGACCTTGTTAATTAAAAAGAGTTGTTGTTGATTATATAACACGGCGTTGTTTTGGTACTATTTTTAGAAGTCAGCTGACAAACATGCGGTCATGTGACCAGGAAATCACGTGACGTTATACCGGTAGCACGTCACAGGTCTTAAATGTATTCTTGTCATCCCCAAGATGACTCAAATAATCATCATATATGCACATATAAGGAATAAACTCATTAGAAAGGAATGCATGGAATGTAGTTTTAAGGTGGTGTATACTCGACGCATTCTTTGTTGTCATGAACCGCTGGGCACAAGGAATGCATGCGGGAAATCAAAATGGCGTTGACAAAAGACCAAACAAACTGTTATTTTTTTAAATAAAGTGTATTTCTAGTGTTCTTTTCTTTCTTTATGCTTGGTGGTTTTATTCTCATTGTTCGTAACTACAACTGTTTTAAGCGTGTAAGTCTCGAAACAGACGACTGTCACAACAAGCTAAGGCTGTTCATCGCGGTTTCCACAGGACAACCACAGCGTCACTAGTTTTAGTTTCAAACTCTTCACTTTGTCTGTGTTTATGATATCGATCTGGTTTGTGGTTTTTTTTACTACGTCTTTTGCTCAAGTCCCGGAACACATCCTCAAGACAACCTTTCAGCATGTTTTGGTTTCAAACTGTTTAATCATTGTTTTCTTTATTTTTGGTATGATTTTGTATTCGTTATACTTCCCTCTCACTTCTCCAGTGTATCGAAATAAACCAAGGAGATAAACAGGATCTTTAATTTGTTTAACGTTCCTTTTCAGCAATGTGTTTTGCTTTCCAACTGTTCATCTTTCGTTCAGACGGTTATTTTAGTATTATACTCTAACCACACCTCAAGTTTAAGAGTTATCGATGATATGGCTAACTATAGATTTGGATGAGGTCCATAATTGTCGTATTGAATGCTTTTGCGTCATCCTAAGCGCGCCATGATGTCTGATTTCGCTCTGTGACATAACTGTAAGCATGGGCAACTAACTTGTTCATGCTATGTGAGCTGATCTGGTGGTCAGTAGACAAAGCGCTAAAGCAAAGAAATAGCACAGATATTGGTACTGAATGAACATAGAGTTTGTGCGCAATAACGCGCTATTTCTACTTTAACAACTAAACTAACTATTAACTACTTACTGTATAGCAACATAGTGTACAGTTAATGCTGTAATAACAGCCTGATGAAGCGCACAGGCTATTTCATTAAGATCACCTAACTGTATAGCATCAAAAGGTAATAGAATGAAATCTGTAACACCGTAAAAAATAGAAATAGCAACTAGCGAATAAACTAGTATATAGGCTGCGTCGGTGTTTGGTATAAACGATAGGTAATAGAATGAAATTTGTAACACCGTAAAAAATAGAAATAGCAACTAGCGAATAAACTAGTATATAGGCTGCATCGGTGTTTGATATAAACGATAGGTAATAGAATGAAATTTGTAACACCGTAAAAAATATTGACTTAACTTGACTGACGTTTCGAGCTTTAGCCTTTCGCATAGTAACAGTTAATGCTGTAATAACAGTCTGATATAAATTAAGCATTACTTTTGTCAAGTACTGAACACTGTCATGGATGTAAACTGCATGGCAACAACAATCGCTGTTATAATAGTCTAATGAGTCATTCACGATTCTCATCAGTGCCAACATATGGCAGCATTAAAAGCTGCACATAGCAGCAGTCCAATTAATAAGTCCTTTATTATTCTCACTAAAATTGTCATAATTGTAAACTGCGTGGCAGCAATATGTACCGTGATAGCTGAGTGTTCACATTTTGTGCCATCATTAACAGCAGTAGAATAAGTCCTTTTCTATTTTTACTCAGTGCCATTGTGTAAAATTGTCGTAATTGTAAACTGCGTGGCAGCAATATGCACCGTGATAGCTGAGTGTTCACATTTTGTGCCATCATATGACAGCATTAACAGCAGTAGAATAAGTCCTTTCTATTTTCACTCAGGACCCACTCAGTGCCATTGTGTAAAATTGTCATAATTGTAAACTGCGTGGTAGCAATATGCACCGTGATAGCTGAGTGTTCACATTTTGTGCCATTATCAGTATGACAGCATTAACAGCAGTAGAATAAGTCCTTTTCTATTTTCACTCAGTGCCATTGTGTAAAATTGTCGTAATTGTAAAATGCGTGGCAGCAATATGCACCGTGATAGCTGAGTGTTCACATTTTGTGCCATCATATGACAGCATTAACAGCAGTAGAATAAGTCCTTTTCTATTTTCACTCAGTGCCATTGTGTAAAATTGTCGTAATTGTAAAATGCGTGGCAGCAATATGCACTATGATAGCTGAGTGTTTTAAACAGCCTTTGAACAAGTTTCTAGCCAGGCCCTCGTGTGTTGTTGTCATGATCGACTACAGCGTGTACCATCGTTCATCAACAACTTGAACGATTTCTATTTGTTTCTGTCACAGTCAAGCAGCCAACATTCGCACTGAACTTAACATCAATTGCAGCATTGAGTATATTAGATTTTGATTCCACGTGATTGATTTTGTCATTCCAGAATCAATGATCAAAAAATATCATTTGTGGACCTTTATGAGAAATGACTCATTCCAAAAAAAAAAAAACACTAAAAACAGCACATCATTTTCAGCTCTATTCCTTTTATTGATAATTTATACAGACTGTTACAGTACATAAATTATACTTTTTCTTAATCTGTTCTAAACATGCATGTCGATCATTATGATCAGAAAGTTTGGTTTTTAGTAACATAGGTATATTATTCATCATGGCATGGACTGATACTCATCCTTACATACCCCTTTATAGAACATTCACATTCTATGTTCTTAATAAATATATAGTTATATATTATATTAAGAAAAAAATCTTTCATTAGCCTTTTCCCAATATTTTAAAATAAATACTTGTCATCTACGTATAATACACTAACTTATTGTAAAATTTACGGTACTTGTTTTAAATTTTTATACACTCATATTCTATGCTCATTTGCCTCAATGACATTGATATGCTATTAGGAAAATGGACTTTCCCAAAGATTTTGAAATAAATACTTGTCATCTACGTTTATACTAAGTTATAATAAAATTAAGTATAATTGTTTTGTTGTACACTCAAGACCACGTTCACTGCATTGCCATGCACTTCTTTGGCCATTTATATAGACTCTGCTGTACATAAAATACTTATGTTACTCTTGAGCTCTTGCTCAAGCACTGAGGTTTAACACACAGCAGGCAACATAAAAAAACTTCTTTTTGCAGCTTGATTGATCGATGAATGTACAATTTTAAAGTTTATGGAACTGCAAACTATAGTAATACTAATGGCTTTATTGATGTTGGTCATGAAGGTCCTTATTAATTATTTAGTTTATGTTTTTTCCCTGGGAACTACTTCAATCATTTTTGATTTTCAGCTTATATACATATCTTCTCGTGCTTGATATTTATGTTATTTTACTTGACGTACACTACTGAATAGTTTGTGAGCCATTGTGAGCAGAGTTGTAAACTAAAATATTTTAAAATATGGTGGTAGTGAGTAAGAATTTGAGCCTCCCCAATTGGTAGAACAAGAACTTTAAACTATATATGATGAACTCTTACACTAATTAACTGATTAAGTTGATGAAGTCGTTGTAGCCTGAGGGACAGGCCTTCCAGTGTGTTCTAAAGTTTGTGTATATATTAATACTGCATGTTGACTATTTTGAAGTATACATAAATACAGTAAATATGCATGCATGTACGTAAACTTTTATTTGGTCTTTTACTATCTCAGCCATGTTGGTCTGAATTTGTCTAGCAGTTGATAAAAGCTATATCACAAAATATAGATAACATAGATAACACCTTACATAACTGAAATAAATGATTTATAGTAAAGATAATTTGATTATAAATCAGTGGTAAAATTCTTTGGTACATCATAACAAAATAGTGGTAAAACTCTTTGGTATACCATAATTATTAAATAACTGTGTTAAATAACGATAATGTAGGATAATAGACCTCTAATTGCACATCTGATAAGACCTTCTATGTTAGGTTGTGATACCAACAGTTATAGAAATAGAAAACTTATAGAAAGTTATAAACATGTACAGTTATTGACAACAGCAACTTTATTTTATTGTACTACAGCTCTTAGATTACAGATTTTGATTGTACGAAAACGAATACACATGTACAAGTTTCTATTATAATCATCATGTCTTTTCCATCTATATGATACTTCGAAAATCAGTTGAAGCTAAGTTGCTTTTAACGTATGTTTTTGGGAAGGAAAAAATATGTATATTTTAGATCTGATGAGAAAATATTTTCTCTTGATTCATGAGAAGTATATTACAACAGTTACAAACACTGTGTAGTTTTGTTAACACTAATTGTAGCATTATTTTGTTACATGTAAATACACAGCCGATGTTATTGAACAAAGACATCAAATAAAACAAAATAAAAAGACGAATTCTGTTATGCATGTGTACTAAATAAACATCTTTTTATCTTGGAGACAAATTCTTAATAAACTAATTAACAAACTATGAAGTATTCTAATTATTAACTAAAGAGAAATTCAATTAAAAAAAAACACTGAAACCTATGTTCAACTAAAGTATACATCCTACTGCGTTTTTAGGATAGTGACAAAGGCATCTGTGTTGTTTAAATAAATGGCCGCGTTTCAAGGTTAAACTTGACTTTCTTCTTTTTGACGCCTATGTTAAACGTTCAGTCTACTTACGCTTTCAGTTTAACATTGTAGTAAAGAAACATCCCATATAATTCCTATCAAAAGTTCGTTCGTTTGGCATCAACGCATTCAATTGGTGAATGGTCTGTTAGCTTTACATACTGCCAAGGTTTCAATGTGCTCTCTACAATATCAGTTTCTTTGATTCCATTATACGTGCTCAATCCCGACTTCGAAAACATTGCATATCCGTTAGACAGACTTCAGTCAGACACTGAATAACAGTTAGATCATTTTCATTGTCGTTCAGTTATACCTCTTGAACGCTCAACGCCCACGACTCAGAATTTATGCTTAAAAAGTAGCACTGTTTGTCCTTTTGGTTGACATTGTGACTAATTCAAAACGTAAATTATGTATTCTACGACTTCTAGAGATTCTAAAACAATGTTTGTCGAGTTAAAACCCTTTTTGAGTGAACGTGCTACCACGCTTTCCGTTATGGCGGATTTCGTCATATCCCGTTCTTTACCGATCCATAAACATGCCGGCGTCTGTTGAACTTGACAGAGATATTTTTCAAGTTATCTTTGTTGAATTGAACTGCCGACAAAAACGATAGAAAGTGTCACTTTCATTCATGAAATTATCCAAAAGGCCTTCAGTGCCGAAATAATAGTACCAAATTCACTTTTGACAAGAAAGCAGCATAAATAAGATGATTATGCTTTCTCGTGAATTAAACCACACATAAAAACGACAAAAATCATAACTTTAATTCATAAAAACGTACAGAATTGTCTTAATTAAATATTATTTGACAAGATCCACTTTCAGTGTAAAGCAGCATGACGAAGAAGCTGACGCCATCTTGACTCTTCTTGCATGACTCGCTTGGTAAATTTTGAGGCTGAAAAACTTAACTTTGAATTAATAGCTGATGCTTGTAAAAGCCTGAATTATATGCATAAAACTTGTTTTTTGATCATGAGTTTTTTTAAAAACAACCGAGCATCAGTTCGTCAAGGAAACTGGCGCCAAATGCAGCGCCTCTCGGGCACTTTGCCGAAGTTGTACAGTTGTACAGGAAATAGCGGTTCCTGATGCTAAATCTTTTGTAAACCCGGCTTAACACACTGTTAATCACACTGTTAATCACACTGTGATTTTAACTGATCTGTACTAGATTTAATAGAACTATAATGCCGACTTATTGTCGGTGGAAAACTTTGGGTCAAACTGGAGATTTTCTACTACAAAAACAACCTGTGAGATTTTGATATATCCGCCCCCTTTCGGAAGTACATTGGAAGATTCAAAACAAATTTGATAGTTATGCTTAGAGACATTGATTGGACCCGTTAAATGATGAAATTAAATATTGTTTTGCTTTACAATAATTGTTTTTGGAAAAATGCTTGAAGACAAACAAAAGTTAACGTAAAATAACATTCGTATGGACTTGAAGGTAAAAAAATGCCAGACAATATTGTTTTGGGGACTAGTACTGCATGTTCAAACTAAATATATCAAAATTGTGTGGTAACATCGACGGTTGAAAGATGCTGTTGATAACTGAAAAATTGAGCAAAACTTAAGAACAGAAAAGCTTGTAAAAGAGAGTAAGGAAATGGATTGAAAATAAATGAAAAAGAAGAGAGAAGAGAAGAAGAGAGATTTGAAGAGAAGAGAAGAGATGTGAGGAGAAGAGAAGAGAAGAGAAGAGAAGAGAAGAGAAGAGAAGAGAAGAGAAGAGAAGAGAAGAGAAGAGAAGAGAAGAGAAGAGAAGAGAAGAGAAGAGAAGAGAAGAGAAGAGAAGAGAAGAGAAGAGAAGAGAAGAGAAGAGAGATTTGAAGAGGAGAGGAGAAGAGAAGAAGACAGATGTGAAGAGAAGAGGAGAAGAGAAGAGGCTGAAAAGAAGAGAAATGAAGCCGACAATTGGAAGAAAGAGGGGCCAAATGATAACATTTAGATCCGAAAGAATATGTTCTAAATATATCACCACCAACAACAAAAAATTCTGAACAAAAGCTTTGAGAGAGTTATCCGTATTATCAATAACCGCATTCAAAAGTGAAAATGACACTCGAAAACAGACCACAGTAGCAAACCACAACATTTCCTAGTTCATCTATCTACACTATTGTCCCCCAAGACTACAATAAAACCTTCATAGACAATGTATTTGAATTTATCCGTTATAAAACAATTACTAGACAGTGCTTATCTAATTCATAATTATCATCACGACGCCGGGTTTCCTGGGTAACTGCTTAAGACGACTTGTCATAATGGCAAGTCTTCTCTTGGAATCTCTTGGTAAAACCACAAAGATCCCATTCCGACTAACTTGTGCTTGTATCAACTACATAACCACACATTTGCTGCTGCTTAATTTGGTTTCCGGGTTATTGTCAGTAGACATCAACAACGAAATACCTCTGTGAAAAACAAGTTAGTTTCACTACTGCAATTTTTTTTGTATTTATGATATTATTTATATTTATTCATCCTGCAAATTATACCACACGTGAAAGGACAAAAGCATCACTTTATTTATTATTTATTATTAATTTTGAGCTGTTTATCTATTTAGTTTTGTATGATGAATGTATTGAGGCCCACAAGTTTGTTAGACGTCTTTAATGACTATTTAGTGTCACACTCGTGAAATAAAGAGTTTACTTATATATTACTTACTTACTTACTTACTTACTTACTTACTTACTTACTTACTTACTTACTTACTTACTTACTTACTTACTTACTTACTATCATGATTCAAGTTTCAATCAAAAGTATCACTTGTCTCTCTGAAACCATTGGGAGACAAAAACAACCCGGAGCATTTCAGGCTCCCGGATATCTATCACAGTCACCGCCTCTGAAACAGTAATAATAACACTTTTGTTTAATTGCCGTTAGAGGTTTTTTTATTTGTTAGCGTCCGGAAAATTATGATGGAAGATTAAGAAATTATTGATATGTTTTAATTCACTATTTTCTTTGAAACAATCAGAGTTGTTTGTAATTTTAAGACGACTCCGGTACTACCCAACACTCTCCCGTCACACCCACATCCACATCCACATCCACCCACCCCTCCCCCTCCTCTTTTCTTTTGATAAGATCTAAAGTGTTCACCCTTTCCTGTTCATTTGAATACATGCACCCTCCCCACTAATCTAAACAATCCACACACACACCCTCCGCCCTCCGTTCCTCCATTCTATCCTAGACTCATACCATTTTCTTTATTTTGATCAAATTACTATTTTGCGGACAAAAATGTGTAAAATGAAAGTTCAACTCGACATTTAAAAAAGTACAACCAAGTTCTCCTGTACTTTAAGACTTTCACCTTTTCTTTTATGGGGAAATTCAGAATAGGAAAATATGTCAAACAACTGTAATATAATTCCCCTATATAGGAGAAATAGATGTATGTTAAAGTATGTATGTTATTTTATGAAGGGAAATTCAGAATAGGAAAATATGTCAAACAACTATAATATCATTCCCCTATATAGGAGAAATAGATGTATGTTAAAGCATAACAACAGTATCATTGATGTGATGGTTAACTGTAAAACAGTTCCTATTTTTACGCGAACACTCTAACAAAGCGACGAACTGAATTGAAACTATTGCAATTTAAGAAGCATGCATGCAATTTGTTACTATCACAATCAACTGTCACAGTACAAACCTTATTAACTCTTTACTTGACTATTGAACCCTATTTTATAGACCATAAACTTAGACTTATTAATATAATTTTTTTTAATTTATAGGGGAAGTTTATCAATTGGGAAAAAAGTCCTGTAGCTTCTACCTGTCACAAAATTAGTATTAGAAATTTTATCATTAACTGCTTCTCGTTTTATTTTATTTTAACTACATTATATATATTGTGACAAATAAATAGATAAAATAAAAAATAAATAGATAAAAACACTAGCATAGTCCTTGATGAACAACTCATCTTCTCTAATTATTAAATAAAAACTTGTTTTTCATGCATGGGTTTGGCCGGTAGTCTTAATCGGTTTATAACCTGTTAACGTGACCCATTGAAGTCAACAACATACTGATATACATCGTTAACATATAGACTTCAACAATGTAGAAAATAATCCAAGATTTAATGCATGTTATTCAAACATTCTCATATATGCATATATCGTCAATAACGTAGAAAATAATCTACTTTAACAGCGTAGAAAAGATTATGCATGTTATTCAAGGGTGTGGTCGATCTTATAACAGCCTGTATTCTGTCAAAACCATTGAAGTCAATAACATACCCCTATATGCATATATAATCAATAAGGTAGAAAATAATCAACTTCAACAAAGTAGAAAATAATCCAAGATTTAATGCATGTTATTCAAGGGTGTGGTCGATCTAATATAAGTTTGTATTCTGTCAACGCCATTGAAGTCAATAACATACGGATACACAAATATAGTTAACACATAACAAGGGTGGAAAGACGTCTAGTATTAACCGATTATGGCCCACTAAAAAATCAATAAAACTATTATTGAATGGTATTTGAGGTCTTAACATACCTCAATACACTCGTATTGACCCCGTTGAGTTTCCGAATTCCTGGCACTCTTGACATACTCTCATGTTCTCGACATCATGTCCGCAGTAGTTTGATATGTTATGGATATTAAAACAAGGATTTGATAATCATTACGCAAAAATCCACATGTGAGTTGGTCATGTGCAAAATATTTAGTGTAGATCTAGAGGTAGTGAGTGTGAGTGAGTCTCCCCGATTAGTAGGGCACATGATACGTGTCCAGCTAGAAGAGTGAGACGTGAAAAAAGTGATTGTTTTTAATGTTTTTCGCCAGTGGCCTGTCGTTGAAAGCGAATCACCATATGCTTCCTTCCTTTCAAAAGGTTTCGTTAGACAATAAGGGATGTAATTGTTGTTGAGAACAATTTTGTTATAAACCTGGAATTGGACAGCAAAACCTGTCTTACTAATCAGTTTTTTTTTATTGACAACTGGCTTTTGAATAAGCCAATTATAAATTAAGAGGCTCGTTGGCCTAAAAGAAGTGGATAGCCGTTGATACAGATCACTAAAGAGTATTTTAAAAATGTGTTAAACATGAGTGCATATATAGAATATGTGTGAACTAAATCTAAATCAGAGGAATATGACTAATACAACTTATAAGTAGTCTTCAATTTCATTTCTTAGTACGTAAAGTTAGTAAGTTAGTACTAAGTAAGTAAGCAAGTTAGTAAATAGGTAAATACAGTAAATAAGTGAGTGAGTAAGTAAGTAAGTAAGTTTTTAATTCTTAGAGTTATTACACTTCTTAATAGTTTACACTAATACTAGAAGGATTTTAAAAAGCAAAGAAAAAAAAATATACATTACTATTAATGCCTAAATTAAATAGTAAGTACATAAGTAAGTAAGTAAGTAAGTCAGTCAGTCAGTCAGACAGTCAGTCAGTCAGTAAGTAAGTAAGTAAGTAAGTGGGTAAAGTCCTTAAAAGCTGGTTTACAGATCAAAGCATGCACTTTGAAGTGTGACGTTTTAATTTATTTATATGTACAAAAATATGAACAATCAAATTTGAGATTGTGACTATGACTGATTTTGTTTCGTTGCTTGCTACAAGAACAGTCTTTTATTACATTATTTTCTGTTATTTTCATTATTATTATTTGGTTGTTGTTATGTTATAAAAGTATCATTTTTCTGATATTGTAAATATTTGTTTCGATCGGCACTCCTTGCATAGTTCTCGTTATTATTATGTTAATCATATTTGAAGGGTCAGAGTACAAACGCAGGTTAATCTAACTATTCACTTGAGCACAGGAAAACATGTCAATACCAAATACTTCTGATCAACTGTTCTAAATCAAAATAGAAGCATTAATACCATTGACATCATAGGTACAATCATGTGCAAAATACCTTATAGGACCTGATCTGTCTTTTTTTACATGAAACGATTTCCATAACATTTTCCCGTTTCCCCCTCCAATCAATGTTAAGTTTTGGAAATGTGAAACGATGGTCATTTGAAAGGCCAATCAACATTGCTCTAGGTGGAGGGGGTTTTCAAATCAAATTGATATATTTTTTGTATATTTTTTAAAACTCAAACAAAAACGTTCATAAAAACGTTAAAAAAATGTCCTAATAATGTTGAGAAGTTATTAAAAATTAAAAGGTTGAGAAACAACAACTACTATTATGAATGTTGAACATGATTGTAGGTTGTTCATAATAATAATATAATAATAATAATAATAATATAATAATAATATTTTCCACAGCAGATCCACATAGTGGTTATTCTTCTGCTGGTACTCACACTCACTACCTCTACATTAAATATTTTTCATACATCACACCTCACATGTACCCAGAGAAAAACCCTCGTTTTATTCTCATTGTTGAGAATAAAAGTTCCACTAAACTTCCATAACTACATTCAATATTTAAAGAACGCACGACATTCGATACTTTTGTTGATTTTTGTTGAGGGAGTTATGTTGTAATGAGGCATTAACGGACAATCTATTATTTCAAACTCGTACTTGGTGATACTTTGGCATACAAAATATGTCAATACCAGAGGAAATACTTCAAATAAACTGTTTCAAGTAAAAATAGCAACAGTTTAAAGAATGCTCTCATAACTAGACCATAATTGAGTGGAATCAGAGAAAATAACGAGTTTGTCTGTCTACTTTATAAAGGTTTTCAAAGATGGCCTAAATACTTTGCGAACACGTTTCTGGACCACACTCATACCATGACGGAATGTATACTGATAGTAAGATTGTTATCAATTGAAGCCTGGCAATACTTTTAAATGGTCTTGCGTTATTCGTTATTATGTTTTCTCAGGCCTGTAGTTTGTATTTAAAGTGTAAACAAACACATACACAAAAACACATGAACAAGCAAACAAACAAATAAACAAACAACAACGACACAAACAGCAAAACAAACTGAAAACCTACAAGAAAACAAACCTTTAAGCACTACGGAAGAAAGCAAACAAACAAGCAAATAAACAACAAAATGACACTGAAACAAACAACAAACAAACAAACTGCAAAAAGGGAAAAATAAGCAGACAGTCAAACAAACAAACAGACAAACAAACAAGCAAGAAAGTAAACACGAGCAAACAAACCAAAAATTAACAATATTCAAAATTGAGCTGAACCTCTAGCAATTAGTTCAAAATTAAAGAGGACTGATAATAACTCAGACAATGACAAGATCGTGTCAGTAAACCAGTCCCATAGATAAAACCCACGTAATAATCGCGAACATTTTCCTGGGCGTTCAGAACCATCCATACCAATTTTATCGCTAAATAACTACACAATTAGAACCAATTAAATCTTTTGTCGTTCTAGATAAGTAAAGAATCGCACAGGAAATCAACTTTTTATCATTTTAAGTTCGGGCCCCCTTAATGGTGATAATGAGTTCACCGTTCCCACGCCGCTTGTTATCGTTCTTACAGATGACCAAGAAGAGGCGGAAATCAAGCAAAGATTTACGGCGTACTCTGAACAGACTCATTTCCTTCTTAAATATACTTGGGAGACTCAGTTTTCAAAATAAATAGAAGGGCCGGGTGTTTTTCGTATATACACCTACTTCAAAAATCGCCAAGGGCATATTATATTTTTCTCATGTATCTGTATTTCAAAAATCGTTGTCACAATCAAAGCTACAGTCCACTGCACGCACTGTCTGGAGTCTGCAAAGGATGTGGGCTGTAGCTTCGGATACTTTTATATGATATTTTTCTCATGTATCTGTATTTCAAAAATCGTTGTCACATTTACATTCACATTTGCGAATCACAAAACCGTGGGCATCTAGAAATATTTAAGAAATCGTTTATTGTTCGTTGAACAACTCACAGACAACTCTAACTACAAAAAGTTTAACATACTACACATCAGTCAAACTTCTTGCGGTGATATAGTTTCTGAGTTGTTCAACGAACAAAAAACTTCTAAATTATTTCTAGGTGCCCACGGTTTTGTGATTCGCACTGTAAAGCTACAGTCCACTAGCACTGTCTGGAGTCTGCAAAGGATGTGGGCTGTAGCTTCGGCTGCGACAACGATTTTTGAAACGAGGTGTACATTTTTTTATTTATCATGGTTATCTTGCGTCAAGAAATTCATTACAGTCTCCATGCATTTGACTCTACTCAGTAGACAGAGCTAGTAAAAATAGTATCTTATAAGCCGTTAAAAGAGAGTGGTATTTGCCGACGTTGCATCGACGAACTAAAACTTCTAACTTACAAAGTATACGCCGTATAAATATATCTTATTAGGCAGTTTGATGTGTAATATGGCTGGATATTTTACGAGTGAAACGCTGTATTTTGACGAGCCTCCGTATTTTCATAGAGCAAAATATTTTATTACTTGAAAGACGAGTAAAATATCGCTGGATATTTTTACTCGATCCAGTCCTACTCCTGTGATGACTAGTTCGATAATAAAAGAGGGTGTTGTGCCTCTCCGAGGGGTTTTCGGTAACAAGGGAGCATGTATTTTCGGGGAGAGGGTTTGCAATTTAAATATTAATGACGTAAGTTTCGGTGGAAAGGTTTCCTTACAAACACTGACGCAGTTCATTGACACAACCGAAAATAGTCTTCTGTAATTTCTTCCTTTAAGCCTAGTTTTCACTAGGGATGCAAGCACAAGCGCAAACACAAGAGACCTTATTTCGTCGTGAAAACCGTTTGACGCAGTGATAACGCAAGCGCAAGATATCAAAAATTTTCCTTTGTTCTTGCATTTGCGCTTGTGCTTGCGCGTGGCACTAGTAAATAGTGTGTTTGCGCTTATTCACGTCTCGTTGTCACATGCTTGTCCTTGCGTTTGTGCTTGCGTCGCTAGTGAAAACCAGGCTTTGGTGCTCATACGCTTTACACTTGAAGTCATGCCGCGTCAAACGTCGAGCTTTGAATGAGTCGACATTTCAAACACTGTATAATATAGATTGAAATCTTTGAAATCATTGAATTTCGCTCGTGCAAAGCTCGACGTTGTACTCGTAAAGACAAGCGCGTCTCTATTTACCCTGGTTACGAGAGGCTCAAAATACGTGTCAGGGAGAGAGTTAGGCAAGCCTCTGGTGACCAGGGTAGTCTATATTTACAGCCTGAGAAAACCGTGACGTTACTCGAGGCTACTTTATATGTAACATTTTAACTTTTCACAATTTAATCTTACACATAACAACACACAATTTAAACATTAGATCATTTAGCTTTTATTTTGAGTAATTTTAAGATTTCAACTGGCCTGCAGCCACTTTAATTACAGTGGTTAAATGGGATACGTTGACAAAAGCAACGATTAAATTCCCATTTTAAACCCAAAATCAATACGTTTTTTTAGTTATATTTGATTAAATACTTTATAGTGTCCCTTACTAGCAGGGTCTCCAAAGAGAATCCCGACAAGAAGGAAATTTAGAGTCTTTATGCTGTGCATAATAGTTTTTAAAGCGTATATAGTGCAAAAAGCATACATAATTATAAGTTTTAAGTTTATCTATATTACTATTTTTGTTTACTAAACTCTATTTGGTTCTATATGAAGAAGAGAAAATATACTTTCGTTACAGAGATGCGGTTTTTTGATTCAGCTTTGGTTATCAATATATTCTACTTTTAGTGTTGAACATTATTGTTTTATATCAGGTAGAAAGTTCAAGCTTTATAGTTCACACGCTGATACAACTTCTAAAACTTATTTATGACTTTGAAGCTAGTTTTCAACTTGGTTTTATGGTTATTTTGAAGGTTCTTAAAGCTATTTTCATTCGAAGTTTATGCTTGTTTTACTTTTCATTCAAATACCACTGCACAAACGCAGAGGAAAGCGCGCCAAATGCAAAGCACCAATAAATGTTTGAATTAGCGGGATTATAGTAATTTCTTTTCAACTATGGCATTACATACTGCAGTTTAAGTTTATATACCTTATTTAAGCAATTTATTAATAGGTTTTAAAAAGAATTTCATTCATGGAAATTATCTTTCAATATTTCATTCAAGTGCAAAGGTGCCAGTCTCACAAGCAAAGCAACCACTTCTTCTGGATGTTGAATTTTAATGATAGCGCATGCTTCTTCCAACATATTTACCTACAAGTAGAACAATTTACATCGAATAAAATAACCTTTCAAATAACTTTTGAAGCTTCATAAATAACTTGTTATATATATATCAAGATATCACTGAAATATTTCGATATCTCGTTCGCATTTTAGAATAAAAATCGAGGCATTTGAAACTAACTTAATCTATACCGTTCCTTAATTTTCTTATACTTTTCTTTATATTATTGCCTCGATACCCAAGTTTCGTCTTGGGAAATAAATAATATTTGCTTTTTACACTTTAAAACGTATTTGGATGTTTGACTTTTTCTTCTTAAGATATTGAGGCACTGATTGCCTTCATTTGATTGTTTCTATTTACGCCAGTGACCAGTTTTGTCCAACAAAATGAACTTTGGTTTTTAAGATCACAAGCGAATAACATAACTAAGATAGAAATAAAACTGACTATGTCTACCCTATCTGGTACTTTTTAGTCTTTCGAAAGATATACAGTTGTCTAATAGAAGACCAAGAAATTCGAGCGCTTTTTAAATACTCAAAATTCGTTGGAAATCACGGTAAAAGAAACAGCAAAGTCGTTAGACATGATTATCAAGGAATATTAAATATTTCAAAAGGGCGCGCTTTTCTTCAGGGACTAAAACTTTCCTATGCTTTTAAGACCTATTTCTTATATAAGACTTATATTTAGTTCGCATTTTGGCGAAAATAATTAAGTTATAAGTAGATATAATAGCTAAGAAGTTGCCTAATATGGCCGCCAGACTTTAGGAGATGAAGAGCGTCCGTTTCGTTCTGTTAATACTCCTTCAGTGTTGTTATTCACATGGTCAGCGATGCTTTGACTCATTACATGATTCGAGATATCTGTAACGCCTTCAACGGGTTCCTGCTTCAACCCAAGTCCCTGGTCCTCCGATCGAGGAGGCGTAGGGAACCCCGAGAACGTGTTTAAACCCTGTGCCATTGTAGACACACCCATAGTCTGACTCATCATTGGGATCATCCCGGCGCGTCCCATTGGAAATGTCATGCCGTTGGGTGGCCCTTCAAGTCCTGTTGAATAAGTCGGTTGTGATAGCTGCATGTTTGATTTCTGTGTTGTCATCGGCGGTTGAGGCATGTACGCCTGAGGTCTATATGTTAAGCCATTGTTAACAACACCATTGTTAACTGAGGAGTTGATTGTACTCATGAATTGCCCGTTTACTAAACCGTTCATGGTACCCATTGGTGAACCGTTTAGTTGTTGACATGCGGCCTGTAACATCCCATGTCCCGGTTCCATTTGACTTGGCGGACACATTTGATTAAACGTGTTTATTCCAGAGCTTGTAGTCGTAACTTGACTATGTGTTGTCGTTTGGTTTGCAGTTGATCTGTAGGGGAATTGTGACATGTTTTGGAATCGTGGGTCGGGGTAGACGTGAGGAATCACGGGCATAGTTGCAGTCGTGTTTTGAAGGTTTACTGTTTGCGGTGGTTTTGGAATTTGAAGAGGGTTCTGTTGTAGTTGTGTAAGTGCGGAGAAATTCATCGTTGCGTCTGGCTGTGGAGCGGGAATTAGTCCCGGGAAACTGTGGTAGCCCCATGATGTTGGTGTCCTCATCTGATTAGGATCTAAACGAAATTGAAAAAGAAATTAAAAGGTTACGATGTCATGTCTTCGTTTATCAGGGCGTTTAACCGCGATTTTACATTCTTATTTGTTGAGTTCTGTTTGGGCGCTTGTTGATTTAATTGCTGATAGCGATTCTTTGTTTTAACGTTCTGTTTTGTATCCTTTTATCGAAAAGTATCAAATAAAATATTTCAATTCGCGAAAATCACAATTAAGAAAACTGAAAATAAAATACACCTTTCGTAGATGAACATTTCTGTCTTTTAATTCTTATCTCAGTTGGCCTGGTTTCCCAAGAACACTAACCAAAGCGACTAAATAATACGGCCGCAATACAAGGAATACGGCTAACCATCAAATTCATGTGAAAATTAGCCAACAAACCATCTCGTTACCACAAATACTTCTATAGATTCAAAAATTAAAACGCAACTAGTCTTCGTCTTTCAAACCGTGTAAATTTTGGTTTGCCAAACTGGTTAGGAGTTCATCATTTTGGTCGAAAAAATCACAACAAGCGGTAGAGTTTTGTCAAGAAATGGCGCGAATTCAATAGCGCGGACGCGCGCTCTGGTTTTGGCGGTAAAATGGAGACCAAACGTGCCAGCAAAGTCTTTTTGCAACGGCATGTGTACTTGTTCATTGTGCAAGAGCTTTGCAATGCCGAAAACATGAGGTTTTTACGCAATATCTTCCACTTAAAAAGAAATTTAAGATGCCTTTCAGATAAGGATTATATCGAAAAAACTTCAAACTTTGAACAAAGCATGTTTTCATTCAAAAACAATGGCGCATACTGAACAAGAAACAGGATACATGTAAGTTGAGCTTGAACTCTAATTTAAGAACGTATTTTTTCTATTTTAGTCTTTATTTAATACTTTATTTTTGCAAAGTCAAGTACTTTTTTCTCAAAGATATCTCTTTTTTGTACAAATTGAACTAATATTGTTTAAAAACTAAACTTTAGTACAAGCGAATTTGGCCAATTTTCACGCTGTTGTAGTCGAAGGCATTTTCAACGATGTTTTCAAAGATAAACTTTGCTTTTAATTCGTTAGCTGATAAACTGATAGTATGGATAAATAAACGAATTGATAAAAACAAGCTAAAAAGCATTTGAATTACTATTTATTTGAAATTCACAAACAACACTTTTGTATAAAAATTATTTATTCCGTTTCAGTAAAAAAATCCAATGTTTTCGCTTTATTCTCGTCTATAATCAAATATTTATCAAGGACCCTCACAGTTGGATTAAGTCCCAAGACAGCATAATAAAGCTTTATGTCATAATTGATTATTTTTGCTTTAGAGTTTCTACACAATTTATCCTACTGGGTGGATTCAATTAAATCCATGTTGGAAATTATTTCAACGAGTTTTGAGCGGCCGACATCTGGTTTTGAGAAAAAAGGATTATTGAAGCACGTTTTTGTAGCGAAGTACTAATAGTCTTAGAAGTAGTCCAATTACCGACAATGAAGCGCGTAAAAACTCATAAAACGACCAAAATAGCTATACAATAATGATTAACTCCTAAATGTGGCCCAAATAATCGTTTTAGCGAATATATATTTTTTAATGGCATTTTAAAAGTATTTATTCAAAAAAGGAAACAATTTTTATTTTCCATTGATACTTTCTTTTTAAGTTTCTAAGAATAAAACGGAACAAATAAAATCATAAAACTCTTGCTTTTGTAAATAAAATCTCTAACTCAATTTGTCTCAATTAGTAGTTCAAAACACGTAAGCAAGAACATTCTCGTAAAAGCAAAATGTTTTTAACTTTCTTAATTTAGCCGGCTTTTTAATTTATTAAGAACAAACGAGTTAAATTCCAAGATGTTTTCCATAATGAAAAAAGTCTACTCCAAATTAACCCTCTTTAAGGGAAAAACATTTTCTTCACAATACAATTTTTTTTGTTTCTTTGTTTCATGACGGCACGCGCCAAATTCAATACAAGAAACACCTTTTTCAATAGCAGTAAACCTAAGGCTAATTTCTCATTGAAAGTATTTTTCTATTATTTTTTACAAAATGAGGTAAAAGGGACTTCTAATGGGGCTTAATTTGACTTACCTGCTCCTAAAGGACTGAAAGCAGATGTACCATCAGGTGAAATTTTTGTTTGCTGTAAGGGCGAAGGGTGAAGTTCTGCGAATGGAGGGAAGGTTTGGCGTCGGAATCCATCCAAACCTAACTCAGAAAGACGGTCAGAAAATGGATACTGGTCAAAACCATGCATCTGATCTCTGTCATCTGTTCTTGCTCTATGTCCTGATGAAATAAACAATAAAACCTGTCAAAATGTTGTTGTATTTAAAAGATGAGTTGTTTTTGTATCATTTCAAAATTTTGTGTAAAACTATTTGAATTATTTCTCGATAAAACAAACATTAAAATATACTTATAATACTAAAACGACAGTTGCTATCCTTCAAAATAAGCTTGTTTAAAGTTTTTGATAAATACTATCCATAAAACTAAACCATTATTGTACAAAAAAAAACGAAAAAAGGAAATAAAGACACGTCCATTTCCCAAATATGCTCGTTACTAAAAAATTGTCACAAAAACTCGTTTTTCTCGCATAAATGAACCAAATTTCTTCCTTTCCTGTTGAACTCTATACAGAATAACTAGAGCTACGGCAAGACGATATTCGCTCTCGCAATCGCGGAGAAAAATGACCAAACGACATCGTATTTCACAAGTCGTAATTTGGGGTGTTGTTCGACTTCGCCGCAATTCGCCGTGGTGGAGATAAGCGCAAGGGATCCCTTCTTCTTGGTCATATTCACTAGAAAATATGTGGTTTAACACGACTGTATCAACATTTATTTCTTGTATATCGTGGTTGACTAAATGATGACTTTTTCTTTGGTTTTCAAACTAATCGAAGCTTGTATAGTGTTAGCCTCACAACCGCAAACTGGCCAAGCATGGGCCTGTAAAGATCCTTAGAACACAAGTTATAAAGTGGTTGATATGTTTTGATGCGTTTGATTTGCGAGGTCTTTGAGGGGTAACGCAGAAACCTGAACAATTAGTAGCTAGCCCAATATTATATCACATTCAATGCCTCAAGTCTCAAAGTTATACAGTGCGGCTGAGTGAGAGGATCGGTGCAGGAATCCAAGACATTGCCTAACTCTACAGCGCATTCTGTAACGAAAGTTAGCTGTTTCCGATCGCGAAGACTTCGAAGAAAAAAAATCTTCAACTTTGCCGCTGTGTATATTGCATTTGGAGTGTGTTTGAGTGTGCTATAGAGACTTCATCAATAACATTGAGATACTGCGAACATCGAATCTACAAAATGGTTGATATAGGTATTTCTTCCTCCGGGAATCGACGCAGCAATCATCTCTTCTCTTCTCTCATCTATTTCTCATTTTAAAACTGCATTTTCAAAGTAACTAAGTATTCTTAAGGAGGGACGAGCAATCCTCGCAATTGCACATTTTATAACACTTGAATGCCTCGATTCTCAAAGTATGTCGATAGATTCTAATGTTTCCGAGGAAAAAATGAAAAAAACTGTGCAATAAAAAACTTGATTGATGTTATATCGCACTAAAACACCACCATAAATAGACAGCTTCTTTAATTTCTGAGTGAAGACGCAAAACCCCTAGCAATCATCATTGTGTATAGACATTCAGGTTTCTGAGGCAAGACTCATCATTACACTCAGTCATACTTCTCAAAGTGCCATGAAGCCATAAGTTATAAAGTGTTTTGAATTAATAGATAAATATAAATTACGGAAAATAATTCATTGTATTATTTCAATGAAAATTGAATAAGGAAAATGTTTCTATTTTTAACAATATCATGGTCATAATAAGTACTACACTGGCTTGTCGTCAGTGTTTCTTACGGAATATACATATCTGCGTCATAGTGAAATAACTTTTTATATAACAAGGAAAAATCGTTGTGTTCTTAAAGAGAGTGACGAAATGCTCCCTTGATTTTTAAGTAGCCATTCTAGATCTCTCGGAAGACATAAATGTGACTTACATTTGGACATTGTTTTAAGACTTATGCGATGCTCGATGTTACGTTTTGCATGCGTAACTCTTACGACAAATCAAACCACTAATCAAAACGCTACGATTTCAAAAAACAATTTCACGTTAATGTGCGCCTACGCTTTAAACGCGGAACCGTAACGCAAGCTCTAAGCATGACGCAACGGAAAGAATATATAGTACTGGAAGCGATTGCAGGTCTTTACGCAACTTTACACACGCGGAACCGTAACTCAAGCTCTAAGCATCAGGACTGACGTAACGGAAAGAATATCAAGTACTGGAAGCGAAAGGTCGTTTACGCCACTTTGCGCCTACGTTTTACACGCGGAAGCGTAACGAGAACTCTAAATATTGGAACAAATGCTTACACGCAACGGAAAATACACCGGAAGAAACCACGCACTAGACGGACACTACGTAAAGGCAGCGAGCCGATACATCAAACCCTTTTGTTATGCAATCTTTAGAAAAAAAGTCTGACCAGCTTGTGACTAGCGTTTTGCTGAAACGTTTTGGCAAAATACTAGAGTCGACTTTCTCTTTTCCTAAAAAAGCTAAAAGCAATTTTACCACAAGTATTTCTGACTTTCGACTATAAAATACGAAACATGATTGATATAATTATAATAAATATTGATATTATTTTTTATTTAAAAAGATTTTTAAAAAAAATCCAAATGAATCCTGAAAGAAATTAAATATTTTTTACCGCGAAAAGTTTGTCTTTTAACTAAAGATAAAACACAACAGAGACTGGTGCCATCAACAATTCCATCAGTTTAAATCTAAAAAGAATATATTTTAAATATGTACGCTTTTTCTTAAAAATCTTTTAAGAAAAAAGTTTTGTATTTTAACTACCAAAATGAAGAAGGAAAAACAGACAATTTAGTTTCGAGTTGCCGTTTTACATCTGGTATGTTATTGAAAATTTCTTCTAACTGTAAAAATAAAAAAACCTCAAAGTTTTCACATTCAATTTTAAATTTTATTAAACATCGCAATCCCTTTTCTTATATAAACCTTCAAAGCTTTTAACCGATTATAAATCCGACAACCGTTTTTACTCTCAATTAGTTTACCGCTATACGATTAACCACTACCTTCTTGTACGGTTTATATTCTCTTTCGGTTTGGTGTAAAAAGAAATAACAAAGCCATAAAACATCATCCATATGTCAACCAGAAAGTTTAGCCCCAAAAACCGCCATACCGATAAAGTAATACCGGCGATAAAGGTTTTTGCGGTGTGCCAATTTCATTACTCTTATTCACATCTTGTCCAATTCGATTCCCATTTATTTAGTTGATTCCAGCATCTTACATGTTAACTTAGGGCGTGCGTTTATGGTTAATAGAATAATGTTGTGTAAAAGGTCTTGTGTGATGATTATCTTTACGAACAATCTCAATCTACTAAGAGCCACGAACTTATAATGGACATAGTTGGTTTTCATCATCTCACACGCAGCTAACCAGCTGCTAAGAACCTGCTCATAGTAAGAATAAAAACTACCAAAGTTTATTTCATTTTCTACTTTGTTAATCCACTTTCAGGATATTTCCAAGCTTTTCCACAAGATTTAGTAATTGTTAGTTGCTTTTTTAAGTTGTAAACAGGCTGTCAATATCGACAAGAATTCCATCACTGGAGGGACGATTGTTATGTTAATTGATTTTTTAAGACCATAAGGACGACAATCATCATCCTTTAAAACCATTGTTTACAGAAACACTCCCCGGTACCTGTTCTTCTAAACACCATTTTAAACATAAATTTAAATCAAAACTGTAGCAATAAAAACTAGACTAAATGGCATTCTGTTTAAAGATATAACGAAAAGAAATATGAAATACAAATAATCAATTAAAAGTAAATCTTAAAATTTGGAGTCCATCTTGACGTTCTGTCATTGTGGAGTGATAAAATAATCACCAGAATAAGTGTGTAGACATCTTGAAAGCTGCTGAGAAAGTTTGACGATTAATAATGGAAAGAGAATTTACGTCCCAAAACCGCAAAAAACATTCATTCATTTATATTGCGACAAAAATAAATCCGGTATTTAGTAAAAATTATAATAGAATCTTCTTTGGAAACTGCGTGATGAATAGTTTTCAAAGCACGAACATTTTGAAAGGAACGGGAAAAAAAATGAAACGCACTTTCTTGGTGATATTTTTGTCTGGAAGATGTGTTTAAAAATATCAAAAATAAATCCGGTATTTAGTAAAAATTGTAATAGAATCTTCTATGGAAACAGTGCGCAATGAATACTTTTAAAACAACAAACATTGAGGAACGGAAAAAATTAGACGCACTTTCTTGGTGATATTTTTGCTTGGAAGATGTGTTTAACTAAGTTTAAATCAGAAACTTTTTCAACATTTTAAGCGTTTTGTTAAGCATTTTACAAATCATTTTTTCGAGATTATATCTTTCGTATATGGCAGTCGGTATCACAGCTTGCCGACCGACATTCAAGCCAAAGTAAAAAACAATACACTTTTAGAATAAATTAGCTTTCTTAAAGGCAACAACAAAACCTCAGATAAAAATGTCAAAAAACGCTTTTAAATTTATATCACATAAAAAAAAATGTTTTTTGATAAAAAATTGTTCTTCCATTGGGTGTGGCAATTTAATGGACTCAAGTTTTTACTATAATTATTATTGTTATAATCCTGAATAATGTGATAAACATTTTGGAGTAAAACATTCCGTGACATTTGTTTTTCTATTTGAGGAAAAGGATTGGTTTCCTGTAACAGTCTTTTGACTGATTCAGTGCGACTAGTCTGATCTACAAAAGAGTAAAGGAAGTGACACTTGGTGTAAATTGAAACAATGTTCTTTAGAAGATAACAACACAGCCAACAATAAGGAAATCAAATACTCAGTTTATATGTATCTTGGAATGCAAGATGTGGAGAGAACAATGTTACCAGTGAAATTCTAGAATTGAATTGGAATGCAAGATGTTGTAATGGAACAATGTTACGAGTTAAGAATTGACAATTGAATTTGTTTAATTGAATTCAAAACGTACCAGTCAAATCAGATTGAAATTTCAACACCAAAAATTGTGTAAACCACATTTTCTTTTATTTCTCATAAATTTTGTCTTTATTATCTTCAATGAAAATCAAAAGTATGAAAATAGGAAGTTAGGAGTTGAAATTGTTCGCTCTTTAATACAGCTAATATACAAACAAAACAAAACATCTAGAACAGCTTGTACCCTTTTGTGTATGTTTTTGAAAGCAAAAGGAAAACATGAGTTGCAAAGCTGTCACACCGAGAGGGGTGTGTGAAGGAACCGGCATTCAGTAAGTCTTTTATTTCCATCTTAAACACAATAAAGGACTCACATTTTAACACTCATTCTTAAATTATTCCTTTTTGATCCAATTCTTCAATTTCACTAATTTTACTCATCAATTAAGCAAAAAACAATCTTGCTAAAATCAAATGAAAAAACAATTTTTAAAATTGAAATAGAATATTAACAATATAAGCATACAATTCTAGAATTATAAATCACACTAAATACTTCCTCTGACATAAAGCTTTCAGTTTTTAAATAAAAATATAAACAAAATTAAAAAACACAAAAATTGAAAAAAAATTAAATTAATGATTTGCTTTTCCCATACAAATGTTCAATTTTTGTGAGAAATAATACACCAGAATTTAAAACAAAAAATCAATTCAATAATAACTATTTCTTAATCATGAGTATATTTTTTTAGATACAATTTAAGGCCAAGAGATGAGTTTCATTTAGTTTATATGCTCCTTATTGACATGATACTACTCCTTTGGTGAAATATTTTCAGATTTGAAAATATAATACTATCATGTGGTTTATATATTACATTATGGCCTTAATTCAAACCCTACAGTTATTAACTGCGGATTTAGTATCCCTCAACCAGCCCAAAAAGGTCTTAATTGTTTCATTTTAAAGTAAAACTATATAGATAACAGTCCGGCAAAAGTGGCCTCCATGGCTTACCCAAAGAACACCAAAATAATCAAACACTATTTATGAGGTGAACCTGAATGGTATCAACTCTATAGATTCTAAATCAGTGGTTACATTCATTCTCAATGGCCTGCAAATAGCAGTACATGTTATCAACGTGTTAATACACGGTGCGTAGCTAGAGCAGTCCTTATTTCTCTGTGGTGTAAGATGCTGGTTATAATACCCAAAATAATGACTCTTAAATACCTGATTATAATTATTTATATTAAGGTATATTTACTGAGGTCTCTGTTAAGGTTTTCAATGTTACTAAACTATACTAAACTTGATAAAGCTGTGGCTTAGTACGAGGTAGGTATATAGCTTGATAGACATGCAGCTTTTTTATAAATATTTATAAGTTTTCGATTCTATGAACCACCTTGAGTTAAGTGGAACTAAATTTCTCTATATGCCTCTACTCTTACTATATGTTTGCAAAACAGTTGGAGTTATGTTTACATGGACACACGTTGGTTTTTAAGAGTTCTAAGTTTGTTTTGTAGTAGCTAGTGTCTTTATTCTTTGTGGATCAAGGAGCTGTTAAATAAACGAAACTAAATGGTTCCTATATACCCGTCTAGTAGTTACTATTGATATTAAAAGTTTTCGAATACAAGTATAATTTTGGTTTTCCAATATGTTGCTGTATATTACTTGACGTGTTTTACAAGACAAGACAACAGAGGATGTCTGACATGAGGTTCAATGTTGAGTATAGGAATGTGGTCAGTGAAGGCAAACTTTATAACACTAATACCCAGAATTACATAATAAACATTGGATTATGAGGAAATTATACTTTAAGTAATACAAAGAGGAATACAAGAGTTCAGGGATGTGAAATATGGTGCACTGGAAGGAACATTATTGGAAAAACAATCAATTTTCCAAAGTATAGATTTCTTTGTGTGAGGGAATGTGAGTATTCAAGCAGGTGGTAATGAGAGAAATCATCAAAAATTCAAAATTCTATCACATCCAACTGAGAGATATATGCAATTACATTTTATCTGACAGATAGTTCACTAAAGCAAATAGCACGAAGCTTGAAATTAGAACCATGGAATAGAATTATGTCTAGTTTCAAAACAATAAAGGAGCTATATCTGTTTGATCATTGTAGTAACATGATTAGATGTTATACTGATTTGAAGACACCATGGTAATATTCCATAGGTTTATATTTATTGTGTTTAGTGAGTGACTGTAAACCATAAATCTAAAACACAATGTTGTGTGGGTTTCAATTGACTTATAAAAATTCTGGTTTCACACAGAGTAATAGTACAGGCAAATTCTGCCCTCAATAAACCATTCAATGAAAATCTACCTATTTAATCAACTTGATTAATCTGTATTCAAAAAATTGGGAATCTTATTTGGAGATTAAACTCTTGAAAAGTCCTAACATTTTATTCCTAGCCAATGGAGAAAGATTTTCCCAATTACAATGGGAATAATTCAATTAAGTCTTCTAATTCAATTTGGTTATGAGGAGTACAATGAAAATTGAGTTTCTTCTAAGAGAAATTTATCTGATAAAAAGGAAAGAGCCTAATTAATTTAGCCATAGCTATCGACTTGATTACTGAACATATACAAGAACTAATCGAAATAGTCTTGTTATTTGCTTGGGGCATTGTGGACACACTTCGGCTTAATTGCAACATATTGACATTCTCTCTTAAGAGAGTCCTAGGTACCACTTCTAAAACACTAACTCAAGAACTGTTTTAAATTCTGATCAGATTTATTACTCGTAATTACCGACGGAGAATCTAGTACTATATTAACAAACGCATTTGTAAGAGTTTAGGAAGAGAGTCTGAAGGATTTGTCGTTTTGTTTGTAATTCACCTGCAGTCTGCACCTGTTGTGTATGGTTTCAACAGGACATAATAATCAATGCAATTATCATGTTAGCCAATAGGCTCTGGGTGTTTGATAAATCATTAATTTGAAATTAAACATTCATTATATTTTCGCGTATCATTCTTATGATTACCCGCTAGCTTGGCTTCTTTGCCAGCTCGAATACTTGGTACAGAGCTATTTATCTAAACAGTAGTTATGTTTATTTGCGGTGGGGATGGGAGAATATGTGAATCTAAACAAAATCGTCCAACATCAAACACCCAAAATTAGAAAACAAACCCGCAAAAGTTTTATCGTTTTACAATTCGACATCGCAGGGAAAGTCAAACCAGAGAAATAAAATGTCCACAACATATCCCTTTTAAAAATAAAATTATTTTCTAAAACGTTTTTTTTTTCTCACCGGAGGTGTCCAATTATTTTTTATTTTGTGCTTAACCTAATTTTTCACCCAAATCAAATAAATGAAATCGAGTAATAGATTAGAATATATTTTAAGACGAGACAAAAAATCGACGCAATTTTTGTAAACATTTCGAATCGGGGAAAAATGCCATATTGACGGAGAAATAAAGTGACCACAATTTGTATATAAATACAATCTAAGGTCTTAGAATTGATTTAAAAAATTCCAAATGTCTATTGGCAGTGTTGAAGGTGAAACCACAAAGTACACTTTATAAACACGCAAAAAAGATGAAGTTTTTATAGACTTACTTCGCGGCTCCCGCGGTCCATCCACCGTCACTTTGATAGCTCTAAGGTAAGTTGCAACTTGTAGAGGCTCTGTTTTCACCGTTATCGTCAGAGAAAGAGTCTTTCCTATAAAATACAGGTGGATATTATAACATGTACTTGACATAATATAAGTTTTGGATAAATAGATAGCTTAGTTCCGGCGCGTAAAAAGTGCCGAGGAGAACAGCTGAGAGTCTTGCGTATTGTATTGTTGTTACTAAGCATACAAAGTATATATCGCGCAGTACAGATGTGGAGATGAGCGCGCGCGCCAACAGCAAAATGATCATTACCTCTACCACTGCGACCTACAAATCTTAAATCATTAAATCGAGCTACTTGGTTCTTCATAACTGCAGTGCAATTCCGTAGCTCCGCGGAGAAATTCTCGTCGTTGCCTGCCGCAATAGACACGAGAACCCCATCTGGTACATCCCCGAGAGACACAACTTTGAACGCAACTGGTAGAGTTTTGTTGCATCGCCAGTGCGACGGTAACACACTACACACGAAATTCGGCGAATCAGTTTTAACTAATTCCCCTGGATATTCTGATAAGGCTTCTATAAGCGACCTCTCTCCTTTAATTTTACGCGGTCCCTGGTTTTCAGTCAAAGTGGTCATGGTTGTCCAACGTTGAAACCACAGTGGTGATCCAACAGAATGATGTGTGGCGAGCTAGTCTCACTACCGGATAGTGAAATAAAATGAAATGCTTTTGCCCAACCACTCCCCGGCAATTTTGACATCTGTAGATTGAGATTGTTTGCGTTTAAGGAAGTGTAGTGCATGACCCAATCACGATGCAATATCCATCCATACGTCACCGCCCACAGACCGCGATGGACCAATCACAATCAACTATTAACATTCCTATGCCAGATTCTGGAGCGTTCCTGTGGTTTCTTGTTACACTGATCATTGTTTCTTTGATATAGTGGAACGTGCACAGGCCAAGAATTACCAATTATCGAACGCAGCGGCACACGTGGGTGAAACAACAAATTACGAGGAATCAAACTTGTTGACTTTGACGAGAAAATCGCCGTGACAAACAATCTTGTGAGGTTCTTGACAAGTTTTAGTAAGAGTAACAAAGTTGATCGAAGGGCCAGTATAACGAAAATCACGAAATCTCTAGAATTTTGATTGTGCGTGCTCGAACACCATGTACGGGAACAAATTTAATTTAACGCACAATTCACAATATTAAACTTAACTTTAATTTTTAACAACTTTTTTGCCAAAGTTTGTACTTTTCACGAAGAAATCAGAGTAATTTTGTCAACAGATGAGAATACGATACAGAGTTGTGTTACTTTGTTGTTTTTTCTAAAGTGAACTCAGTTTAGCGTGACATCGATAGTACGACTCTTTTGATTTGCTGTTACATTTCCCGCGCTTTTCTACACGTGACGCATTAAATCGAAATGTTGAGTTCATTTCCGGTTGTGACGGGTCCAGTATTCTTGTGTATGTAGTGAAAAAAACTTGCAAATTTGGACTCTAAACGATGACCAAATCTAAGTCAAAGAGCAAAAAGTCGGAGAAAAACAAAGAATCGTCTACAGCAGCTAGTTCGAGCGACATTAAGGTAGATTTGATTACACTAATCGAGTAATTGGCTCATTTATTGATTAATTTCACGGCCGCCATCTTGGATGACCATGGCATGACAAGTCAATAGAAAGCTTATTTTCGCGATTACTCTAACAAGTTTATATATTTAGTCATTGAAAAGGATTAAACAAGGGCTATAAAATAGCTCTTAGTGTATCATATGTTTTCTATTGTTAATTCAGTCGTGTGAATACTCATTTCCGGTTGAATGATGTCTTACTCTTTCAGCCCCCAAGCAGTGGCGTAGGTAGCGAAAATACGCCTGCTTCTCCGAGCCCCGTAAACGTAATCCCCAAAAACGTGCCGAAGTTATGGTTTCAAAACGAAATCCAAAGTATGATGTAAGTATCACAGTTGTATTGTTCTTTGTATTCTGGAACGAATGATCGTGTTCGTACATTTCGTGCACTCTGTGTGAGTTTGTTATCTTATACGTTGTCATATCGTAAATAATCATATAAATAACCTCGATCTGTCAGTGCCAACTTTAGCGCAAATTACCGCGCCAAAAAACAGCTATCTATGAAGTGTTGACGAGAAATCTACCGTGATTTCAACACGCTTGGTGCAGACATATAACGCACCGATACACCCGTACGTGACTTTTTAATGGTGTGATCGTATGCGCTCTTTGGATCGGAAAATGCTGTCTGACTTGTGATTGTCTGTATTTTCGTTTTGATTTCCTGGCGATCAATAGGAGCCAGAGTGTTTCGGGTTAGGTCATCAAGCGCAGTTGATCAACTATTGTTAGTAAGACTTAAAACCGGAAGTAGTGCGGGTCGATCAATTGGTGATTAATTTGAAAAACATTTTTCCCACGGAAGCTACCGCAGTCGGTTAAAAACTGCAAAGAAAATCCGCCACAAATATGCCGACCCTTGTTGAAATCGGTGTTTATGATTTGTTGGACAATTAGGACGGCTTATTAACTAGACAAATTCGCTCGTGGATATTGTTAAAAGTTTGAAAAACAATGATGGACATTTTTTTCCTTTTGTTGTGGTTACTGGTTTAACCACAAACGTATAAATAATATTGATAATAAGTTATTTTTCTTATATTGTTCCATTTAATTTTTTATGATAGGTAATATAATGAAATTTGTTACACCGTAAAAAGATGTTGACTTTACAAATTCTATTATATTACCTGTCGTTTATATCAAACACTGATGCAGCCTATACTAGTTTACTCGCTAGTTTCTACTTCTATTTTTTAAGGTGTTACAAATTTTATTATATTACCTATCGTTTATATCAAACACCGACGCAGCCTATACTAGTTTACTCGCTAGTTTCTATTTTTAATTTTTTGTTAATCAGATAAATACAAAACCTCTTTATGTCATTTTGAAAAGTTTTTAGAAGTTAGTTAAATATATTTACTCTGTTGTGTCTGCTAATTGTTCTAACAAGTAGATTAAATAAGTTTTTCTAATTATTTTTATTAATTAGATTAATCAATAATATTTCGTGTATTTTAAAAGTTTTGAAAACAATGTTAACAAATTTTCACTCTTTGTTGTGGTTGCAGATTTGCCTCAAAAAAGTTTTGAAAACAATGTTAAAAATTGTCACTTTTTGTTGTGGTTGCAGATTTAACCACAAATAACTATAAAAAGTTACTAGTTTATCGCTCAGTTGTTGTTTAGTTTTGGTTAATCAGACAATCAACCATATTACATTAATACACATTGTTAAACGTTTTTCAAACAATGTTTGTCATGGTTTTTTTCTATTGTTGTGGTCATAGAATTAACCACAAAATGTATCAAAAAGTTCCACTCAAATGACCTTGCTGTTATTTCATTGAACTTGTAAAAAACTACAGGGTTATATGACTTTTATGATAGGTAATATAATGAAATTTGTAACTCTGTAAAAAAATGTTGACTTTAACTTAATTTACTGATGTTTCGAGCTTTAGCCCTTCATCGGAGTAAAAGGATTTTTACATTGTTTTATGATATTGTTTTATCATGGACTGCTATAAGTATTGATTGTGGTCGAAAATGATACAGTACTTGTTGAAGACCCTCGGAATCAGACTATTAGCTTAAGGTGTTAGTTAAGGACAGTTATCATGATAGTAAACATTTCTCTTATACCATACTATTGAGTAGACTTGTGGTCAAAATCAAATGCAACACCCATGAGGAGGATCATCATAAAACTACTAAAGAGTTTGGACAATCTTCTATAAGTTCCTATTTGTGGTCAAATTCTGGTTGAAGAGTCTATAAGTACTCTAAAACAATACAGTGTTTTGTCAAAATCAAATACAACAGCATAGAGAAGCTCATGAATCATTAAAATACTAAAGTGTTTGAACAATCTTCTATGAGTTCCTATTTTGTGGTCAAGTTCTGGTTGAAGAGTCTATAAGTACTCTCAGTGTTTTTTGTACTTCAAGGGGGTGAATACCACAGTAATCTACCTCTACACCTGATCTAAACTAATGATCTTTAGAAGTGCATTATCTTATTTCACCCCCTCGATGTCTGACTGATAAACGCTTGAGACACCAAGGGTCAAATTTTGGTTAAGGTAGAGTAGCTATCTTTAAGTCTCTCTGTTGTGGCTTATAACATTTTAAATGGTTTTGCCTCTTGTGGGAGTTGTTTGTAGTTTATTTTTAGGGTATTGTGGGCATTAAAGTTAAGGTTAAGTTTAAGTGATAGGTAATATAATGAAATTTGTAACACCGTAAAATGTTGGCTTAACTTTAGCCCTTAGTTTAAGTGTTACTTTTATATTAAATTGATAGTCATGATGATGACAACAGCAACAAGTGACAGCAAGTTAAGCAACAACTGGCAGTGAGGCTGTATATTATATGCTAATACCAATAATGATATTATCAATGGTAACAACAACAATGAAACATTACTAGTATGTGCAAAAACACTTAAAACAATACCATCTCACATACATTGAAAACAAAAAGATGGCTTATAAAATCACATAAATTTCAGCCTACACTTCCACACATTATCTCAATTGCTGTTTTCGTTTTCACTAGAAGAAGAACAAATGTATTAAATCATCTAGATAGACAAACTCTCTTACAAAAACTTCCTTTGTTTACAGCTTGATTGCCTTATGCAATCTCCACGCTTCATACTATTAAATTGTTAATTAGTCCTATGTGCAAGAGTACTTTGTTTAACCCTTTGGGTTGTCTCTTTTGCACCCTCCACCTATTTGTTTTTCCATTTTTCATTGTAAATGTTTCTTGTTTGTATGTGGTAAAATAAAAACCTTTGAATCTTTTCTTATAATGGACATTTCACCTGCATGGTGATGAAACCGGCCCAAAAATGTCATCTGATTTTGTCAAATTCAAATTAGATAAACAAATTATTTATGGACAATTTCTCAGTCCTCTGTAAAAAGTGCCAATGTTTTATTTATGTGTATTCTACTATTAGGATGAACTATAATATTTTTTTGGTGCAGTATAGGGGTTGCCCTTGAGGATGCGCAGGAATTTTTTCCCTGCTAGCGCTTTTCATGATTTTTTTTTCCAGAATGTTTTTTGTGCACAATATTTTTTTTCAAAGTTATAAACGACTTTCATAAATGGCCACCACTAATTATCATAATTTTTGAAATTGATGTTTTAAGAAAAAGAAAGCTTTCATATGATAGACATTCACCATAACAATAACTTGTGAAAGTTTGAGAAAAAACAATTAAATTTGCAAGAACACCAAAACGAGGCATCAAAGGCCTAAACAGAAAATTACATACAAATATCTACATTTTTCATTGAGCATAACTTCTTTGGTATTTTAGCCAGAGCATCAACACCTTCCAAAAATGTCTATTTCAGGTGGTTCTTTCATATGACAGTGCTAAAATATTAAAATATCTGTTTACTTGAAAAATCATTTTTCGGAAAATATTATGGTATTTATGAAAGTGGTCTATAGCTTCATATTTTTTTGTAAAAGTCCTGCAACTCCCCCATCAATTATCTAATGGTCCATCCCTTAGGACCATCCTGTTGTACAAGATCAATTATGCCCATCCCTATGAAATCACTAGTGATGATGTACTAAGCTGATAATCTGTTAAGTGGGTGTATATCATATTTTTCATATTACAGAATGTGTAAAATAATTTATAGATGAATGAATATGAATTTGTGTGAATTTTTTATCACATTAAATTGATTTTAATTATAAAAAACTGGCAATAAGAAGAAAGAACTACACATGGCACATAATTGATATAATATTTTTCATATTACAAAATGTGTAAAATAAGTATTAGATAGTTACTGAGGCCGGCAGCAATATTAGATATATTGCAGTCAGCTGAGGGCGCAGCCCGAAGCTGACTGCAATATATCTAATATTGCTAGCCGGCCGAAGTGACTATCGTATATAGTTACTATTCACCACCCTGCCCCATTGTTTTCTCTCTTGCACAGTAATCGGCGGTTTCTTGTGTTTTTGAATATAATAAAAATAGGCTTACCAAACTTTCACGCTGGGCTGGCAGTGTACTGAAATCGGCGTTTTTAAACGTGATTTTGAATAACTTTTTATAGTTAGGTCCGATCAACTTCAAATTTTATATGTGAAGAGTACACACCCAAAGAAAATAATTCTTCTTTTCACTTTTACAAATGTTACGATTTTTGGCGGGAAAATAACGTCATCAATTTTAGAGGAAAATCTAAAATGAGGGTAATGCAAAATTTTAAAATGCGCATTTGAAAGAACTCATTGAGATACGTTCAAAACCGAAGAGATAATAGTCAAAGTCAAATTTAATCTAAAGTTATAATTTTTTGAATGTAAAATAGAAAACATTTCTAAACTTCAAAAATCATATATTTTGATTAAATTTGACTTTGACTGTTATCTCTTCGGTTTTGAACATATCTCAATGAGTTCTTTCAAATGCGCATTTTAAAATTTTGCATAACCCTCTATTTCAATTTCCCACTAAAATTGGTGACGTCATTTTCCCGCCAAAAATCGTAACATTTGTAAAAGTGAAAAGAAGAAAATTTTTCTTTTGGTGTTTACTTTTCACATGTAAAACTTCAAGTTGATCGGACTTAACTATAAATCATTTTGTTTTTTACTCGACAAGGGACTGGAACCAATATTATGTTAGTACTCTGCTGAATGCAAGGCATTGTGGGCACAACTTAAACTTGTCAAGGAAAACTTGTTCATCATCTACACGAGCAAGGAAACCTTGTCAATATAAAATTGTCAAGGAAATCTTGCTGATCGTCTACACGAGCAATGAAAATTGTCAAGGATACTTGTCAAGGAAAAATTGCTCGTGTCAACGCCGCTTAATTAGTTATAATATTATCAGCCAATGAAAATGTAATAATCATTCAATAGCCTGTCCCATTATTGTTCTCTTTGTTGCATAATAATCAGCGGTTTCTTGTCTCTTTGAATATAATAACAATAGGCTTACCAAACTCTAATTAGTTATAATTTCATCAATTCTATTTAGAGGAATGCTAATGAACTTGATGACATTAAACGTGTTTTTGTTGCAAGTTTTCCATCGGTTGCCTGGGTAGCATAATGGCTTAAAGCGCGGATACAGCAATGCAGAAGGTCTCGGTTCGAATCCTGGCATTGGTACTCAAAGTCTTTTTTCACCAAAAATCGCTATCTAGTAAATTATTTAATGAATTATAAGTCTGATGATGCTTACTAGAATGGAAATTATTAGTTATACACACTTAACAAAACACACTGCAATATGTTTGATATTGCAGAGTGCGAACTGCAATATGTTTGATATTGCAGAGTGCGAACTGCAACATAACTAAATATCTTTGCTTTCAGACGCGGGTACTCAGCAATCAGTGATTTAGTGCAGAGAGAGAACAATGGGGTAGGGTGGTGAATAGTAACTATCTTTAAATATAGATCTTCATGATTAATGTGTTGCTGCTAAATTATTTATCATTTAACTGATTCTAATTTTAAAAACTGACAACTACGAAGAAAAACAACACACAGCATATATTTAATATATTCTGATATTTTTCATATTACACAATGTGTAAAATAACTTATAGATCTTCAGGGTTGCTCTGTTGTTGTATTTGCTAAAATTTCTATCACTTTTAACTGATTCTAATTTAAAAACTGTCAACAACGAAGAAAAAACTACACATGGCAGATAATTGATATAATATTTTTTCAGAATGTGTAAAATAGATCTTCAGGATTGCTGTGTTGTTGCAAAAGCATTTATAATTTTTAACTGATTAAACTGGCAACAATAAAGAAAAAACACACTGACACATATTATTTTAATAAGCATTAAAAATATATAATACTCTTAATATGCAATAACAATAAGAAAAAATAATAATTTTGATAATGTATGCATAAAAATAAAAAAAACAATAGAATTATGAAAAACGTGCAAATCTTCAGGGAAAATATATAAAGATGACAATTTTAAAATAACACAAATTATGATGTCCCAATAACAATGAAAAGAGGTATATATTTTTTTTTTTTTTAAATTATGAAATATTGAAAATTGTTAGATATAAATAAAGTTATTTTTTTTCTAAGTAGGGACATTATAAACAAAGGAACTGTTATATTTAGTAGATTGGTGAAGTATATTTAAAGCTATTTTTTCTTTTAGAAGAAAAGCAAATAAATAAATGTGTATTTTCTTGTGTTAACAGGTTTACATTCCATGTTATTTAGTGCACCCAAATAATTTATATCCCACATTTAGACTTTCACTCCTCTGTAACAGCACGTACAAGAGTTTATAGTTTGCACTGCCGTCTACTTTACCTCTAAATATTGACATAAGAAAGCACACTACGTCTGACCTTTTGACTCGGGACTTTTTCTGTCATTGCCCCTGCCCATTCATATTAGATCAATTGAAGAGCTGACATAAACATTTTTAAATCTAAGTTAAAAACTTAACTTTTTAAACAAGCTTAAATAATTATGGGTTATCTTAGAATTTTGTATACAGTGGTACCTCTATTAAGCGGTCACCCTCCACACTTTCCAAAGTGGCCGCTGAATAGAGGTTGGCCTCTGAATAAAGGTATAGAATAGATATAGGAATAGATTTGGGACTTTTTATTGTGACCGCCTAATAGAGGGTGACCGCTTAATGAGTGACCGCTTAATAGAGGTACCACTGTATAATTTTTGATTTATATTATTAGGTATATTTGTTAGGATATTTTTGCCTTTTCTAATAATTTTTACTTTTATTAATATATTATAGGATTTTACAATATTATTGTTGTAAAGCGCTTACCACTGAAAAGGGTAAACACTATATAAATATCATCTATTTTATCATAATTACTTCCTTGTTGCTTGTTAGCTGTGTTTGCTAATTATAGCAGCAGTAAAACTAATTTAGACAGGCCACTCTCCAATCCTGAGAAAATTCTTAGCCATCAAAGCAAGTTTGTGTTTTCAAAATAATAGCAATACCTGAGTTGTTAACAATGATTTTAGAAATAGAATTGTTCTCTGGCATTGAAATATTGTTTCGAAATGTTTGCTTATTTTATTCAGTTAAATTAATAGTTAATTAATTAGACATGCTTTAATACATCTAGTTGACTGAACTACAATACTTTTCTAACTCCATGACTTGTGATTTTAGATTTCAAATAATGTACATAATTATTCACTTTTTGATATTCAGTTTTTATATATGTCAATTATTAGCCTCCTTATTGTTGTATATATTTAAATCTTATTTCTTGTAATCTTGAGTTTTTCAAATTTTATTTGCCATTCAAGAATAAATAAAACTTTATTATTATTATAACTGAAAAAAGGAGATTAATAATTAGAAATGAAAATGAAAAACCTTATCTTGTTGTGTAAGTATTTTTAACTGTAGCTTTTGGCCTGAACTTTGAAAGATTACATTACTCTGTAAAATAATAAAAAGTGAAATTTAATTTTTTTTAATTCCCCCACTTTATTTAAGGAATATAGGTTTTTTTCTGTGTAGGTGGTCTGAACATATCACTGAGTCACTCAAACACTTAAGGGTGGATAAGAGTTATCAGTGTGCTTGTAATATGACTTGATAACACTGGCCCAGTGGCTTGTGAACTTTGGAGTGTTGAGACACATAAATGTCTGTTCTTTTATTACTAATGTGTTAATTGAATTAATATTACTTTGATATTTTACATAGCTAAAATATGTCTAAATGACATTTTCAAATATTATGAAAGCAAGTTCATTTCTTTTATAATTTCAAGTTGAGTATATTTTATTTTAGACATGAATATGATGCTTGGGCTACCTGTGATTTATTTATCAAAGTAACACTTTGTCTAAATGACTTTAAAATGTGATACATACAACCTTCAAATATCAGTTAAAATGAAAGTAAGTTCATTAACAAAATTATTATAATTTCAAGTTGAGTATATTTTATTTTAGACATGAATATTATGCTTGGGCTGCCTGTGATTTATTCATCAAAGTAACATTATAGGCAGAAGTTCAATTATACAAAATTGATGTGTACAATCTCAAAAGATTAAAAAAGAATATTAACTGAATAAAATTCTTGTTGATAAAAATTATTATTCTTATTAACAATAGACATAAATATGCTACTTGGGCTGCCTGTGATTTATTCATCTAAGTAACATTATAGGCAGAAGTTCAATTATACAAAATTGATGTATACAATCTCAAAAGATTAAAATAGAATATTAACTTATTAAAATTCTTGTTGATAAAAATTAATATTATTATTAATAATAGACATAAATATGCTACTTGGGCTACCTGTGATTTATTTATCAAAGTAACATTATAGGCAGAAGTTCAATTATACAAAATTGATGTATACAATTAATCTCAAAAGATTAAAATAGAATATTAACTTATTAAAATTTGTTGATAAAAATTCTGCTTCTTAATCACCAATCCACTCTATGCACATCAAACATGGTGTTAAATGTTTTGATCATTTGACTTTTTGGCAATAAATAGTTTAAAATATGCTCTTTGTCTAGGTATGCTTTTGGAGACAGTAGGAGACCATCTCCTGATTCTGCTGTGCTTATAGAGGAAATAGTTCATCAACAGATGTCTAGTGTGGTAAGACTAATAACTTTTACTATAAATACGAAAATGATACAAAAAATGTTTTATTGATAATGCTAATAGTTGGGAAATAGTTAAGACAAGATTTAGTGTGATGATGATGATGATTATGATGATGATTATGATGATGATCATGATGATGATTATGATGATGATTATGATGATGAAGAAGATGATGGTGAAGGTGATGATGAATGGTGATAGTTATGATGGTGATGATGAAGATGATGGTGATAGCGATGGGGACAATAATAATCATGATGGTGATGATGGTTATGGTGAAGGTGATGATGAATAGTGAAAGCGATGATGGTGATGATGATGGTGATAACAATAATCATGATGGTGATAATGGTGATGGTGATTATGATGGGGACTATAATCTTGATGATGGTAATGGTGATTGTGATAATGATGGGGATAATAATAATCATGATGGTAATGGTGAAAATGATGATGATGAAGATGATAAAGATGCTGATGATTGTAGCAATGATATCAATAACATCCAATGATAATAATGTTGATTTGTTTCTAGATCATCAGAGCTGCAGAAGTAACCAACATGAGAGGTGGAAGGTTCATGAGCATGGAAGATATATTGTTCTTGATGCGAGGAGCCAAGGACAAGTTGAAAAGACTGATCAAATATCTCACATTCAAGGATTTGAAAAATAAGACACAAAAACAAGTTTCTATTGATGATGAAGATGTTCTAGATGTTGCAGGTATGGTTAAGCTTCTGCACACCAGATTATCAACAATACTATAAGTAGTTCTGTAATTTGGGGGATAATATTTATTAGTATATGGGGGAGGGGGGTCTGCAATATTGTGGGAGGTGTCATGTTATTTTTGGAAGCTATATAGGGGGAGGGGTGTGTTAAATTGTATGCTGTTTTATAGAGGTTAAGTAAAATCTGGACAAAAAAGATTGGGTGGAGGGGGTTGGGTAATATTTGGAAAAGGCAACCAGTGAATTTGCCACCCCCCCCCCCCCCCCCCCCTATACACTAATAAATGAAAGCCCCCCTACTGTCATCATCATTTATTTCAATATTACCATTATTATTATTGTCATTATTATCATTATCATAATCACTACTACTACCATCATCACCTTCAATTTCATCATTATTATCTATAAAGGTTGTCATTATCATCATCATCATTATTATTGTCATCACCATTGTCATCATCATCAGCACAACTACCATAATCATCATCATCTTTGTTATCGCCATCATCATCATCACTATCATGACGACTATCATCATTGCCACCATTAATTATCATTATCACAATCATCTTCATCATTATCGTCATCATCATCATCATCATCATCTCATCTTATTTATATTATTTTGCAGCTGCAAGTGAACTCAAAGGTAGCAAAAGAAGAAAGATTTCCTATGATTTCTTAAGTACAATCGACCACACAGGTAACCAATAATTTCATAAATTCTTGCATCTAAATATAATCTACATGTATATAGATTATGTCTGAAACTCTAAGTTAAACCATATAATTAATAGAGGTTAATTATGGTTAAACTATACAGTTAAGTATTATTTTTACTGATTCAAGGCTAAATTTTGAACAAAAGATCCAATTCTTAATTTAAATATCAACGACAAACTTAAAACCAATGAATCCTGATCACTGCATGACAGAAACATTTACATCAATTTTATATAAAAACATAATCACTGTATAAAAAGTCAAAGGAGCTGCCAACTCAATAACATTGTTTAATAATAGATATATTCTAAAATGTTTAAACAAGCAAACAAACTTTATTTGTTGCATTCTCTATTTTTGATAAGGAAGTATTGTGAGCACATTGGCTTGTTATTTATTTGTTTTCCTTAAATGGAGCTAAAATTAGTGACAATCACGAACAAGTTTGTGACACGAATTTTGCTGTAGCAACTAGAAATATTTAATAACAAAGCTTTTTTATCCTATGAATTGTAAATAAATGTTATTCATAATTTTTTTTCTATTTTTCATCCTTTATTTCTTAAGGTGATTTGATATCACTGTTTGATGATGATGACTATGATGAAGTGAAGCAAGAAAGAAATGAGGTATATAAAAGAACATGATAAGAAAAAAAACAATACATGTCATTTCCAGTGTTCTCTTGAGTCCCAATAAACACATCACACCGTGTGCAGTGGTTGGCAGATCAAGTCCACAACTCAACTTTAATATCACAACAAACCATACATTGTCTAATATCAAGATTAGGGGATTCAGTTACACAAGTTGAACTTAAACTACATTGACCTAACAAAACTACTTTTCAAACTACAGTGGTACCTCTATTAAGCGGCCACCCTCAGGACATTCCAAAGTGGCCGCTTAATAGAAGTTGGCCGCTGAATAGAAGTATAGAATAGGTATAGGCCTGGAATAGATTGGTGACTTTTTATTGTGGCTGCCTAATAGAGGGTGACCGCTTAATTATCTTTTCATTACCAACTCTCTACTATCGTTGTCCATTACAAGAGATATACATTACAGTCAAAGGACATGAAACGTGCCCGTCTAGACATTATTACCATTACTAGCATTATTCATTTCATTATTCGATTTTTGACTTCATTCTTCGTTTTTCAAACTTCTCAAAATTCATATAAATAATTATGATATCAAAAATAATTGATACTATTATTAAATAAATATAGATCAGAATAAATCTGATTATTCCGTGAGATTTAAAGAGGTCTCATTCAGTTTTTGAATTTTTTAATGGCATTCTGGAAAACAAAGGATGAAGTCAAGAATCGAATAATGAAATGAATAATGCAGTCTAGACGGGCACGCTTCATGTCCTTTGACTGTAACAAATACTAATATATACCAGATCACCCCCTTTCTTGAGCAGCCAAGTTTTAATATTTTATTATTTTTGTTATCTATTTTGTTGAATGCTGTGGTTGGCCAGCACGCAAGACAGTCTCCTTTTTCATCCTCCCTGGATTTTTGCACTCATTTAGACATAGCTTACATAAATTGTAAAGTTATTATATGTTTTGGTTTTTAATTTGTTTTGTCTATTATATTACTAGAGAGCTGATAAATTGTCTAGGACACTTGATCATCAACAATACATGGACTATATAGAATGCAGACAAGCTAACTTTAGTAAGTTTTTTAATGATAGCTATTGGCCCCTCCGGAGTTGTGCAGGGAACTGGTAACTAATTGGCTATGCGCTGCATTCTGGGGTTGTTTTATGGGACACTACCACAACATTGCCACTAAAGACCATGAAACCTTTGATTGAATGTTGAAATATTAAGATGAAAAGCGTTCCAGGTGTAATCGATGTAGATGAGGCATGATTGTCTGGGGTAGTGTAGACGTTTCGACAACCTGAGCGGAAGTCATCTTCTTTTCTTTTCATTTCTTTACTCTGAAGATGACTTCCGCTCAGGTTGTTGAAACATCAGATATCAATACCACCAGTCTTTCTCAAGACCAGACCACCCCGGAAGATCCTGCCTCATCTACACTGTATGTTATATAATAACTAGACACTCTATGGGCGTGAAGTCGGGCTAGTCATAAAATCAACACAGGAGGCTAAACAATTCTACTTTGGGCTTCCTGTGTTCATTCCAAAAGCATCATGGGGGACTATACGCGACATAAAAGATAGATACATACATAAATTGACTAAAAGGTAAACCTAGAGTTTTTCTAATTATATAATTATAATAACAATTAATACAATAAGATAAGATAATAGTGACTCAGAAATGGCTATATAAACAATAACAATCCCTTTTCTTTTAACAAGATAAGAAAGCAGGCAAGTTCAAAGAATGGGTTGACTGTGGCTCCCTGATTGACATGAAACCAAATGCACCTGTCATGGAGATTTTCAGCTACTTGGCATATGAAACTGTCGCTCAGGTACAAAGAATAATTGTTAATAAGTGCTGTTGAACTTTGCAATTTGTAGTTGCGTTAAAGGTTGCTGGAGGGGTGACACACTGCAATGGCATTGCAAGTTGTTAAGTTCCATTCCGAAAAGTAGTGACTGAACTCTACTGTTTTTTTTAGCAGGACAATATCCTAAATAAAATTGAGTTGAACACTTGATTCCTTGGAAAAAATGCCAAAAAATTGTACTTTTCCTTTCTTTTTGCTTAAAGCTGGTTGACCTTTCACTGTTAGTGAAGAAAGATTCTGAATGGGGGGATGCTCTAACTTCAGCAATGCCGACAGTTTCATGTCTACCACAGATTCAATCACTGTTAAGCACATCTTCAACCACACCAGTGTCCACTTCATCAACACCTAACCACACACCACCCAGCACTCCAACTACACCAACTACTAGTACGGCATCTCTACCATTCCTACCAAGTCCCACCCATAGTACAGGGTCTACACAAAGTGTCTCAAATACATCGTCAAAGTCAAAGGCAAAGAAACGTAAAGCTAAGGTTAGTTTAGTTCAAGACCAAATTCCCTGGGGGTACTCCCTTTGTCCAAGTGGTAGGGGTGATTGGCGGAGGTTTTGAAAACGACCCCTAAAAGGTACACACAGATAAAAATAACTGATAAAGCCTTGTTGATTTTTACCCTAATAAAGCAACAAAACAGAGTAAAAATGACTCTTACAGGTACGAAATCATGTTACCCAGTGAACCCTTAAAGGACCCTAAAAGGTAAACACAGGAAATATTTTTACCCTAAAAGGTACACCGATTACACCATTTTGGAAGGACACCATACATTTCTCTTCAATTTTGGCACAGTTTGGATGCTCATAATTGTTTTTCCTATTTAGCCAAACGTTCTAAAACTTGGTCAATAAGCTTCTATTTGGTTACTCTCCCATGAGACAGGGTTATTTTTTCTGGAACCATATATTAATTTTATATTATATATATTGTATATATTGTATTAATTTTTCACACTCTTACCCAGTCCCTTGCTCAATATGAAAAAGGCGAATTGCTCGTAACTATTTTATTTCCACTATTCTCAGAGCTCATCATCATCCTTACAAGAAATCAGCTCAGACTGTATCCAACCATGGCACATACGAGAAGCACTAAGAAGGTACAGCTACTATATAGGACCTATGGCACCATATTCAGTAAGTACACCATAGAAATTAAAAGACCATTATCAGTCAACTCTACTTGTATATTGTGTATGGACCTGTTTTATTTATTCTAATAACTTACGCAACCTGTGTGATGATCTCATGTCATATCATCCTCGGGAACCCAGGGGTAATCTCTGTCGCTTGTTTCCTGCTCCCAGAATAAATACCCCTGGGAACTTAGTCTGTTGGAGCTTGTTCCCGAAGTCAAAATTCAAAATCATTTTACAACTTCCTTTGAATGGTTATCTTGATTTTCATTGGTCGACCTCAGTGGGTCGACCAATCAGAAAAGAGCTGAATTTTGACTTCCGGAACAAGCTCCAACAGATTACTTTCCCAGGGGTATTTTTTCTGGCAGCGAGAAACAAGCGACATAAGATTACCCCCCCGAGTTCCTGAGGATGATGTCATATAACATGTTATTTGTGGTCAATCCAACAGATCACAGGATTAGAGGGCTTTCATTTATTAATGTATGGGGGTGGGGTGGCGGGCGGCAATATTGATGGGGTTGTGTTGTTTTCAGAAACTATATAGGGGGTTATTACTAATTGTATGCAGTTTTATAGGGGTTTAGTAGGGTAAAAACTAGACGAAATATATGGGGTTATGATATTTTGCTGGGTAATATTTGGAAAAGACAGCAAATGATTTTCTTAGCTCAAATACATTATTATTGTCAGACTGCAAACAGTTACATGAATTTGGTATTATCTAAGATATTTTTGTTTTGTTCTTGCAGTCTCATATGAAGTCTACTGCAGCATACCGTACCTTTTGTTGTTAATCCTTTACAAAAGAACAAGTTTATTAGCCTATGAACAAGAATTAGATTATCTGTACATATCACTAAATACTTGTAGAAATTAACCACAAAAATCAATAATTATTGCTGTACCTTGATTGAGAACAGTTTATTTATATAAATGGAAAAATTATGCTGTATTAGTAAGAATACATTATTCATATGTACAAAAGAGTATTTATACTGTAATATTATTAAATGTTTTGTTACAAAATTGTTTCAGTCTGTTGTATTATAACCACATCTAGTTTACTGTAAAGATAATAGACATATTTCCATCAGAATTAAGCAGGAAAACAATTCATTTTCTGTCATTTACATGAATGTTCAATATTCAGAAAACAGAACAAACATTTTTTATTATTTAGGGGGCTTTCATTTATTAGTATATATGAGGGGTCGGCAATATTGCGGGGGTGACATTATTTTTGGAAGCTATATAGGGGGGTTGTCACTGATTGTAAGCAGCTTTAGTAATAAACTGGACAATTATAGGGGGTTATGATATTTTTTTACCAACCAGGAAAAGGGGGGGGGGGGAGTTGCATAATATTTGGACAACAGGTGATTTTGCCGACTCCCACATACACTAATAAATTAATGAAAGCCCCCTTAAATGTCTGTTCAACATCAGAAATTACAACAACAAAAAACATTGACATTTAAGGGGAATGAAAAAGTCATTGACATGTACGTTCAACAACAAACATTTTCATGAACGTTCAACATTCAGAAAACACAGACAACAACAACTCAATAATTCACACATAAAAATGGTTTATTCTGTACAAATTTATCTAGATTTACATTCACATTGATATTATTTACAGCAAAGCTTCTTTCAGTAGTCGTTTCTGTTCAGGACTTAGATGGTCTGGATAACGGATATCAAACTGAATAACAAGATCTCCTCTTTGTTCTGGATCCTTTGAAAATGGCATGCCTTCTTCAGTTACAGATTTATTGTAGCCAGGCCTAAAAAAGTTAGCATAATTATGTAAGTTAGCAGTCTGGAAATTTAAAGTTATCCACAGTGAAGTTGTAAACATATAAACCTAGTTTTCACAGTTAATCCATTCAGGGACCAAAAATAATAGTTTCAAGTCGAGGTTCCAGTTGCTGCGCATTGCAAAACTTTAACTTATCATGCATGCGCAGCAACTCGAACTTCGACTTGGAACTATCATTCAAGGAACTGTGAAATGGACAAATAAAATGTGGCTAGAACTACAGTTATACTATAAGTTAGTGGAACAGGAAGAATGACCAAGAAGTTTCTTGAAACGTGAAACACTAGTTTATACCAGTGTAAATGAAGTTTCAGAAGAGTTTATGTTACAGTGAGGATACTGTGAACACTTGACTTTTTTCATGTTATTATTTTCTGAGCCTTCTACTGCTTCAAAACCTCTCAAAATGAAGCAGTGAGTTCAAATACACTAATTGTTCATACTAAATCTTATTTTTAATCTATTCGCTCAAGGGATGTGGGTAAAAAAAACTTGTAACAAAAATGTCAAAGTGTTCACGGTTCGAGTGCCCTCACTGTAAGAGGGAGATAATATTTCACTTACTTGACAATATCATTGATGGGGATACTGATGAGCCTGCCGTCCAGTGTTGGTACATCTACTACACAGCCTGTCAATGCCTATAGAACACAGAAACAGATATGAATAACTGCACAAAATAGAATGAAAACACTATGCCCATAAAAAAAATTGCTACTGTAGAATAGAGTGAAAACACCATGTCCATAAAATAAAATTGCTACTGTAGAATAGAGTGAAAACACTATGCCCATAAAATAAAATTACTACTGTAGAATAAAGTGAAAACACTATGCCCATAAAATAAAATTCAACAACAAATTTTCCTCTGCTCTCATTGGTCAAGGGGTGATCACATGACATGATAGTGCCCGCCGCGGAGGGATAGTATCAGCGCATAGGGTCTGCTGAGTGAGAAAACAGCAAGTTGGCAACTATCACAGCATATTGCCCTCGATTCAACTACTCTATTGTTTAAATAGAGTGCAAACACTAGTATATCCATGAAATAAAATAAAATTGCTACTAAAGAAATAGAAAACATACCGTATGTGTGTGCTGTGTGCAGTTATAAAGCATGTAGGGATTGACAGAACATGAGAAGTGTTATGAGAAGCATGACGCAAAGCTGAGTACTTGTACACCTATTATATCAATAAACGTTGTTGCAATCAAAGAGCTGCAGTCTACACTGTGAAGCTTGCAAAGGATGTCGGTATTTCTTCTCATGTTATCGATTTATTCATAGCATATTTTGGTTGTACGTGTTTGTGTTATATGACAATAACAAGTTGTTACCGTGGTAGATGATAAAACAAATATTTCTTTGAAAAACGTCTAATAAATCAGAAAATATGTTTTTATTACAGACATCCTTTGCAGGCTTCAGAGTGTGGACTGTAGCTTCGTCTGCGACTACGATTTTTGAAATAGGTGTATATAGAACATTTCACTGTGTTTTATGCACTGTCATTACCTGTCCTAGAGGTACAGAAGCAGTATAGATAAGGTTGTCGTCATCTCGTTTGAATATTGGATGTGGCTTATCTTTTACAATGAACACAATATCAGCTGAAATTGAAACCAAATAATTTGTATATTTTAATCTATAGTAATTATATATAAATATCAAATCCAAATAAACAATGCAAGGCATGCTGGTAAGTGGCCATGAGTCTTCAATATCATGCAATATGTTCATTAGAATTTGATTATAGCCCTAAACTGTCAATCATGATGCACACTCGATCATCAAAAATACTATTAAGAAAATGTGCATGCATGCTGAGCGCAATTATAATGCATGCAGAGTTGTCAGAACACGAGGGAAGTGTTAAAAAAGCATGATGTGAAGCAGAGTGCTTCTCAACACTTCTTGAATGTTCTGACAATCCCCAAGGGCTTGATAACTGCATACAGCACATAAAGCAAACAGATATAGTTATTTTATAAAGGTATTTACAACACTAAGATTGCCAAAGACAACATAAAAATACATAAAGAGCATGTTACCTGGGATGTTGTTTGGGCCCTGGTCTCCTTCTTTAGGGAAGGTAATTTTAGTCCCTGCTCTCCAACCAGGCTTTACATTGATTGTGAGAATCTTATCTCTGATGTTAGAGGTGTGACCATCTTCATTCATCACCTAGAGTAATAAATATACAAGCAAGTTCAATTTCGATCTTTAGCCCTCCATCGGGGTAAAAAAGAGTGACAAAGGGATCAAGCTTGAAAAGTCAGTAAAGTTAAGTTACAGCGATATTCGTTGTATCGCGACCTAGCTGCTGTTTGAAAACTTTGATCTATGTTGCCCTCATGCATAATTGTCATGTGTCCTATATATAGCTCATGATCAGGGGCTAACCATTACATAACTCTGCCCACTAGTTGATTGACAGTCCACAAAAGACGAAATCAAACCAAAGTTTTCAAACAGCAGGTCCCGATACAACGAATATCGGTGTAACATTTTTCACGGTTTGTTACAAATTTCATATTATAACCTATCGTGAAAAGGTATAATTTATTTATTGAAACCTTACCCTTCTTGAAATCTTCATTTTTTTAACACATCCCTTATACACTTCCTCTAATGTAAGATACAGTTCTCTTTCAATGGGAGGGTCCTGCTTTCTTCTTCCTCTACCATGAATACCTCCAAATCCAATATCAGGGTCATATGAATCAAACAACTCAGAAAAGGGGTTATCACCGCCAAAGAACTCTCTGAAAACCCTGTGTGCATCACCATGGAAGGTATAGCCTGGAGTCCACCCATCTGGAAAAAAACACAAATTATTAATCAAAATATTTATCTTAAAATAATTTGTAAAATTGTTGGGAGCACTGATCTAAAAAAAAATGAATAACAAGCACATCAAAATAAGAGAATGATTTAAAAACAAAAACAATTGTACTCCGACGAAGGGCTAAAGCTTGAAACGTTAAACAGGTTCCATCTGTACTTATGCAAATTTTGTTGATGTGTGCTAAACACACAGATCAACCAATCAGATTAGATTATTTATGAAGTGAACTTCTCTGATTGGTTGATCTGTGTGTTTAGCACACATCAACAAAATTTGCATAAATACAGATTTAAATGGGAAAGTACAGATTTAAATGGGAACCTGTTTTCAGTAAACTTAAGTCAACATTTTTTACGGTGTTACAAATTTCATTAAATTACCTATCATTCATATCAAACACCGACATAGCCTATACTAGTTTACTCTCTCGTTTCCATTTAAAAACATCAGTAATATTACATGTATGTTTGATTTATTATTGACTAAGAATAATGTCTAAGATGATGATGATATTAATTTATCCTGGGCGCTTGATGACCCCTTTCCACACGACACTTCCATTTATTAGGACTGCTGACACCATATGGAAGGGGGTCATCAAGCACCTGGGATAAATTGAGGACCGATGATGACGACTCCATAGTACACATGACTGATATTTGTACAATGTTGTTTTTATAGTAGTATTGATAGGTAATAGAATGAAATTTGTAACACCGTAACTTTACTGACGTCCGACGAAGGGCTAAAGGTTGAAACGTCAGTAAAGTTTTTTTTTTGTCAGTAAAGTTAAGTCAACATTTTTTACAGTGTTACAAATTTCTTTATATTACCTATCATTTATATAAAACACCGATGTAGCCTATACTAGTTTACTCGCAAGTTTCCATTCATAGTAGTATCATTATCTAATAATGACGATGGTGTTTTCCGATTATATATATGTATGAATTTGTCATGATGGATCCTTCATGATGATGACCATGATTAAGATGTTGGTGATGAATTTATCGAAAACTGTTTATACCAACCTTTATCAGGAACTCCTCCTTTAAGACCCTCTTCACCAAATTGATTATAGACCGCTCTAGTTTTGGCTGTAATACAAATATCAGAGTTGGATAAGAGTCCCATAGCTTTATATGATCTTGACCACCAAAATACACAAGAAATTACTCCAAAATACTCACGTTCATGTAGAACATCATAAGCTTCAGCGACATGTTTAAACTTCATTTCTGTCCCGACATCCTGGTTTTTATCTGGATGGTATTTAAGCGATAATTTACGAAACCTGAAAGAGGCAAAAAAACAATCTTGAACAGAGTACAAACACACATTTTTCCTCGAGAGATTTTCTGGAATAAAATTTCCAATATTGCAAAAAGATGGTCAAAAACGAGAGTTTAGGTCATATACTTACGCCTTTTTAATATCTGCGTCAGTGGCGCTTTTTGTAATACCAAGAATTTCGTAATAATCTTGCCCCATTTTAAAATGTCCTGACTTCTGTAATGTTTTGTTCAAAATGGCTGACTTTGCTTGGAACCGTTGCCTTAGAAACACCTCACGACCGAGTAGCTTGGGAACTAAAGGCAGCCGCATTGTACTTGTCGCGGGCTCAGCAAAACAAGAACATGTGGCTTTCTTCGTTTTAGTCAAAGTTTCGTCAAAATTTCGATTTATAATAACTTTATCTCAATTAGAGCAATAATGGACGTAAATAAATACTGGGGAGTACACTGAGAGAGCACTGCGATGGAATCATCGTCTGATTTTGAGTTTAACTTTGAATCCTCGCTCCATTCTCTTGCACGTTGTAGTAAGTTGTTGGGCAAGAAACTGTCTGATTTCGTCAAGATCAAGGTAATAAGACGCAATGATAGTCTAAGTATTTAGTTGATGAACTTGAGAAGATACGATATGGTGTTGAGGAAGGGTGTATGATGTAAGTGGTGGATTTGTATGTGAAAGTCTTGATTACAACGATTTGAATGGGTGGTGATGATGATGATGATGATGATGGTGGTGATGATGGTGGTGATGATCCAATAATGATGATGATTGTAACAATCATACTTGTGGGTTTTCTGAGTATTAAAATATATCATGTGCATTATTATTTACTTGGTGCGTGTGGTACATTTTGATCATCCTTAACTATCTTGATCACTAAAGATGATATATGAGAGCACATAATGATGATAACGATGGATATTAATTGACTAGATTATAGAATCCCCCATCACTTATTTACATAATAATAGAATCTATTGTGTTATTTGGTCATTCTCAAAGAGTGCCGCTACTTGAATTTCTATAGTGACGGGGTATTCTATATAATTGCTCCTATTAATTTATCCTGGGTGACCCCCTTCTGCGTAACACTGCGTCACAAATGTACTGTTGTTTTATTAGGACCGCTGACACCACAATAGTGGAAGGGGGTTGTCAAGCGCCTGGGATAAATTAAAATTGACGACCGATGATGGTAATGATCATAATTATTTATGATTGTCATGTTGGTGGAAACAATGATGATAATGGTGAATGCCCATATGCTGACAAATGTACTAGCTATGACCATGTTTGTAATGTTGTCAGTTTGTATACTTCTATAAAAAACACTTTCTTGTCCTATTCCTAGACATGGCAAAGTCAAGAAAAACAAGCCTTACTACAACTACTTGCAGAGCTCATCCTAGATGAGGAATCAGCGATATATATCACTAAACACTTCAAGCCAATAATAGTAGAAGTATTACAAAGATGTTATCACTTTACACAAGCTCAAGAGGAAGAATTTAAAGATGCAAGTCAAGAAAAGTTCTGTTACATTATTAGTATATTATTACCTATTGTGCCACATATACAGAGTTTTATGCTTGAATATTTAACTTATATAAAACCCTTTTACTCTCGCTTGTCAAAGACAACAGGAAACGGTTCACAAGACAATGGTATAGTACTCACTATAACAAGAACTGCTTTTAACCTACTCCATCATGATTACGATAATTTTATTGAGCTATGGGACTGGAGTCCATTTTTCAAACTACTGGATCATGATAATACAGAAATAAGGTGGCTCTCAACCCATGTGGTTGCTATGGTAACACAAATGAGTGACGGTAACAAGATCTCGATGATGAGGAACTTATTTACTGCGGGCCAAATCAACAAAATGACTCTGGAAATGAATAGAACAATTCCATCACAGTTAGTTGCCAATGATCAGAATTGTAATGAACTATCTTCCATGGTTACCATGGAAATAAATGAGGTGTGTGACAATGTTAAATTCACTGAAGATGATTTTACAGAAAACCATGTTGCCATATCAGGAGTTATACTGCCGATGTCACCAAATAGCCCTGCAGAGATTGTCGTCAATACTTTAGTCAAGGTTCCTTCAACACAGAGAAATCTTCATTCGTTGGCTATTGCCATAGCAACAGGTTCTGGAGTGTTGTTAGAAGGGCCGGTAGGATCTGGTAAGACATGCCTTGTAGAGTACATAGCGGCAGTGACAGGGAGGACTTCAGCACCTTCACTGATGAAAGTACAGCTTGGAGACCAGACAGACAGCAAGGTAGGCAGTTATTTGTTTGTATTGATCTTTCATTCAAATATTCATTAATTTATTTTTTCAATCCTTTATTCAATCATTCATTCATTTATTCAATCATTCATTCATTTATTCAATCATTCATTTATTCAATCATAAAAAATGTTGACTTTAACTTTAAATTTACTTTAACTTTACTTGCTACTTTTAATAAAGTTAAGTCAACATTTTTTACGGTGTTACAAATTTCATTATATTACCTATCGTTTTTATCAAACATCGATGCTCCCTATACTAGTTTACTCGCTAGTTTCCATTTAATCAATCATTATTCCATTTCTTCATTCATTTATCCATTCAATTATTCATTTATCCAGTCATACATTTATTCATTCATTTCATTCATTCATCCACTTATTCATTCATTCACCCATTTTTTCAATCAATCAATCAATCAATCATTCATTCATTCATTTATCCATTCATTTATTCATTCATTTATTCATTCATTTATTCATTCATCCAGTCATACATTTATTTATTCATTCATCCATTTTTTCATTTAATCAATCATTCATTCATTTATCCATTCATTTATCCATTCATTTATTCATTCCCTCACCCATTTTTTCAATCAATCAAACAATCAATCATTCATTCATTTATCCATTCATTTATTCATTTCATTCATTCATCCATTTATTCATCCATTTTTTTGTTCAATCAATCATTCATCCATTCATTTATTCATTACATTTATTAATTCATCCACTAATACATTCAATCATTGATTCATCCATTTATTCATTCATCCATTTATTCATCCATGTTTTCATGCAATCAATCATTGGTCCATTCATTTATACATTTCATTTATTCATTCATCCAGTCATCTATTTGGTCATTGATTCAATCATTCATTCATACACTCATTCATCCGATCAATTTAGTCAGTCTATTTTCCATTCTTCAATCCATTTATTCATCTATTATTAAATATGAAACAGTTACTAATTAATGTATTATTTTCATTAATTACTACTTTGCAGTCATTACTTGGAACATACATATGTACTGACACACCTGGTGAGTTTCTATGGCAACCAGGCACGCTGTTACAAGCTGTCCAGGGTGGTCACTGGGTATTACTGGAAGACATTGACTATGCCCCTATGGATGTGGTGTCCGTCCTGATACCACTTCTAGAGTCCAGGACATTGTCAGTTCCTGGTCATGGCAATGTTGTAAAAGCTGCTCCTGGCTTTCAACTTTTTGCAACTCAAAGGTAGGGTAACAGCTACATGTATGGTATATAATTATAGCTTACAAATAATCCTCTAATCACATCTCTGTATTTTAGTCATGTGGCGATCCATTATTTGGCGAAATTGGACAGTTACCTATTGAACTGCAACATTTTAATAGCTCAGTGTTATTACAGTTATATGCAAATGATTTCAAACAATGGATTCAAATCGAGGCTTTCGGGCAAACCTATTGTTTTCGCCCGAAAGCCTCGACTTCAACCCATTGTTCAAAATCATTTGCATATAACTGTAATAACAGCTATTGTTTAAGATATTTTTTCAAAATTATTTGTTTGTTATAATAAAACACCTATAGGATTCATCCTCACCCATTATGGCAGATATTTAAGCCTCGATTTCTCAACTTAAATTTTTTTGCCATAATGATCAATCAATATTGGAATCACAGATTAATCCAATAAGTGTATAATAAATAACAGATTTAATTAAACATATATTTTGACATAGGTGTCTAACAGGTTTCATAGTAATTCATCTGACAAACAATTTACTGTCAAACATTACTGATGTATTCCTATCAATTTTTTTTTTTTAAAGTTTTTGCTTCTTGCATGGAAACAAAATGGTGGCGAGAAACGTATCAAAGGAGGGCCTCCTGTGTTTCCATATTAGGAGAATCTAATGTTTTATTATGTCCACTCAACAATCAAACTTTCAAACTATTCTTGTTTTGAATAATGAAATCTTCGTTTTCAATATTCCAAGTTCAAATCGATTAATGGAAACAAATTTCGAAAACTAAACTCAATAATGAGTTCTACGTGTTCATGGTTCAGGTGTTTTGACTGTAAAGGTAGTTGACTTTTCACATCTCTTGTATTAACATTGGGTTTTGTTCTGTCAGGACACATAGTCATAGTGGTTTTGCCCTTCATGTTCATTCCAACTCCTCCATACTTGACCGACTATGGACAAGAGTCAATGTTGAACCTTTGTCTAAAGAAGAACTGTCACAGGTAAGAAAAATGTTTGACTTATAGCTTCAATGACTGAAATTAAGCAAGTATTTTTAGTATTAGTATTAGTATTAGTATTATTTAATAAAATATTACAAACATTAAAAGCGTGCAACATAAATAGTTCTAAATAGTGATATTTTATGCCAATTCTATTGTTTTCTATTGTTTAATTGGCACTATTTATAATATTTGCACTCGATCTAGTTGATTGGAGATTTCCAAGTGTACATGTTGATGATAACTTTTTGATAATTCAATGTGTGTAGTCTTGAGAAAAACTGTTGGTGTCTTGGAAGTCATCTTTGCTTACACCTGGGTTAACGCCATTATTGTTTTTATTTCCCTTTTTTGTAGGTTATCAGTGAGAAGTTCTCAGACTTGGCTTCAGTTTCTGAAAAACTCATTGATGTTTACAGTATGGTTTCAACAGACACACGACTAGTCTCAAATGCTGACATATCATTCTCATCTCTATCACATGACAAGCGACAAAGCACAACACGAGACTTAATGAAGTGGACGTCCAGAGTTCTAGACACACCCATCAATGGGCTATTCTTTGTTGATGGAAAGGATGTATTCTTGGAGGCTCAGGATTGCTTTGGTGCAACTTTATCAAAAGCTGAACAAAGGCTTGAGCTAGGGTTAGCAATAGGTGCAAAGCTAGGAATCACAAAGGAAAAAGTTGAGTACTTCTGCAAGCACTACAAACCTAAAGTTGAACTCTCTCCACATGCCTTATCTGTTGGCCGTATCTCGCTCCCAAGGAATCTACAAAATGGTTCAAAGTTGAGGCAAACCGTATCAAACTTCGCACACACTCGACACTCACTTGTTCTACTTGAAAGAGTGGCTGCATGCATCAAGCAAGAGGAGCCGGTACTTTTAGTTGGTGAAACAGGGACAGGAAAAACTTCCTCAGTGCAAAACCTTGCCACTCTTTGTAGATGTATGCTAAGGGTCATCAATATGAGTCAGCAGAGTGACAGTTCTGACCTTCTTGGTGGATTCAAGCCTGTTGAGATGAAGCAACTAGTTGGACCTGTAAGGGAGACTTTTGAGCAGCTGTTCTGTGTGACATTTTCTCGTAAACAGAATGTGAAGTACCTTAGTCATATTCAGCAGTGCTTTGCTAAAGGACAGTGGGAGCACTTGTTTAAGCTGATGATGCACTCACACAAGGCTGCTGTTGATAGGATAGCAAAGGGAAAGATACCTGGTAAGTTGTCTGCTTAAGAAAAGACTTACAGCGCGACGCACCTTACGGTGGCCACCTAATTAAAGTTTTGTACAAGTTAACCAATCAGAAAACGAGAATTTGACCTTAATATAAAAGACACGCCGAGTGTCAAACGGTAAACACTTTGAAATGTTCAAAGCAAAGACAAGAGTGAAGTTTATATTAAGTGTCTGAAAAACCTCCCAGGATGTTTAAATTTGAAAAGGTGTAGCAAATAATGTGAAAAGAGAAACTTTTTAACGCTAAGCTAACTTGTACAAAACTTTAATTGGGTGGTCACGGTAGGGTGCGTCGCGCTGTAAAAAGTTTGGCAGTCTGGATTTTCCATGCATTTCAGTGGTGTGTTGTGATTGATTGAGAACTATTGCCCAATAAAAACCAGTATCATTGTGTGTAGGGATTTCGTTGTGGTTGACAGAAGATGATTGCCTTGTTTAAGTGTACATTTTGTATTGTTGGTATGCTGTGATTGATAGAATACTATTCCCTGTTAAAGTCTAGACTTGGGGGTGATATTGGCACATTCTGATTGCATGATTGCGATTGATGGGTGGCAGTACAATTTTTATAATATTTTTGTTGTGCTAATTGTTTTAGCTGGCAGTGATGTTTCATCCCAAGATCTTCTCCCAAAATGGCAAGCACTCACTGACAAGATTGAGCAACTAAGAAAGCAGCAAAAGCATGCAGAAAGTGCCCTGGCATTTCAGTTTGTTGAAGGAACTCTTGTTAAAGCCATTCGTGACGGAGATTGGATATTGCTGGATGAAATCAACCTTGCAACACCGGAGACACTGGAGTGTCTGAGTGGTTTGCTTGAGAGTCGATGTGGGTCTGTGGTTCTGTTGGAAAGAGGGTAAGGATTGCTTGGAATAGGTGTGTTTTTTTATTGTCATTGTGAAAGCAATTTTGTAACTGGGGTATTCAGCTTTCTCCACACTTAGTCTTTTTAACTGCTAATTGTGAAAGTTCTGCGTTTTTGTTTGCTTGGGATAGGTGCATTTTTTGATTGTCATTGTGAATTTCACAGCAATTTTGTAACTCGGGTTTTCAGCTTTCTCCACACTTAGTCTTTTTAACTGCTAATTGTGAACTGCGTTTTTGGCTGCTGTCAATCAAAAACACAAAAGGTGACGAGTAATAAGCAAGTATTTCACAACAAGCCATTAGAATGTTAGATTGAGTTCACAGAAATTTGAAAACCGCAGTAAAGCATACAATGTACCATTACGCTGTCATGATTATTGTGTATATCATCATCATCAGCAGCAGCAGCAGGAACATCACCGTCCATCACCATCACCTGTCATTATGATTTGTCTTTATTATAACAGTGGTACCTCAGTTAAGCAGGACTTTCCAAAGTGTCAGCTTAATAGAGGTTGGCCGCTGAATAGAGGTATAGAATAGGTATAGGAATAGATTTGAGACTTATTATTGTGGTCGCCTAATAGAGGGTGACCGCTTAATAGAGGTACCACTGTATATTCATTTAATCAATATCATCACATATTTAGAAGAAAGGCGTACTAGTGTATTTCATTTTTCTTTTCTTGTCATTTACAACAGTGATATTGAGCCAATTGTAAGACATGAAAACTTCAGACTATTTGCCTGCATGAATCCTGCTACTGATGTTGGTAAGAAAGATCTGCCTCCAGGAATACGAAACAGGTAACAGAAGCTGTTTATAGAGACTGACATCTGACTGGTTATTTTGCTAATACATACTTTTCTAAACTAAAAGCAAAAGACATTTTATTTCTTACTTACAAAATTCATGAATAATTAATGAAGGTTGTATTTTAGATACAAAATCATCCTGATTTGTTTTAACCTCAATTTTCTCAACCAGATTTACTTTTATCTTGACAATTTCAATACAATATGAAAGAACTAATATTGGACTTTCATAAATACTATACAATATTTGCATCTGATCTGTATGAGATATACAGATCGGCCACTCATATTATATATTACAAATTAAATAAATAATATATCCTGACAGTGAACAAGCAATTTTCAATCTTCCATGTTGATATTTATGACAATCCAATTATTTTTATCAGGTTCACAGAAATCTTTGTGGATGAACTAGATGATGTGAATGATCTGAAGACCTTGGTAGTTGACTATCTGCAGGGTCTGTCACCAACAGCTGCCATTGTAGATGGTATTGTCAGGTGAATAGTTGCTGTTGTTAGTTTGGTGATGATGATGATGATAATTATTATCATATGAATGTTGAATATGATGATGATGGTGATGATGAAGATAGGAACGATGAATATGATGTTGGTGATGATATTGAAGGAATGTTGATGATGGTGATGATTACGAGAATGATGGTGAAGATAATGATTATTATAGGAATGATGAATATCATAATGATGAAGATGATGATGGTAATGACAATGATGATTGGAATGATGATTATGATGGCGATGAAGATGGTGATAAAGATGGTGATGAAGATTATGATGATGGTAATGACAATGATGATTGGAATGATGATGATGATGATGATGATGGTAATGACAATGATGATTGGAATGATGATGATTATGATGGTGATGATGATGGTGATGAAGATGATGATGTTACCAATGTTGATGTTTGGGTTGAACAAGATTATGACCTTCATTTGTTGATGATGATAATACCTATATATTTCTGAATATCTAAATGTAAGTACTTGTATCTAATGTGTCTGTCACACCAACTTCCCCAGGTTCTACTTGACAGCAAGACAAGAAGCAAGTAATAAGCTAACAGATGGAACAGGACACAAGCCTCATTACAGGTAAACATACATCCAACAAAAATAACCAGTACCAATATGGCTCTATAGCTCAGTTGGTAGCTGGAGCATTGCACCAGTACTACAAAGGCCATATGTTGAAGTTCAAAAATTAGTTTCAGGCTTTTCTAACACAATTCTTTAAATTGCTTAATTTACCACAACAATCATCATCATAACATAACTTGCTAGTACTGTGAGAACGATTTGACAAATTATTTACAAATTTGAAATCACAAGGTATTATTAATAAGAAGTTATTACTGTATATGTTTTAGTTTGAGGACACTGTGCAGGGCATTACGGTATGCTTCAAGTAACCCCCATGGGAATGTCTTGAGGTCTATCTATGAGGTAAGTCATTATCATTACCACCATCATCATTATCATCACCAACATCATCATCATCTCTATCACCACCATCATCATTAGCATCACCATCTTCATCATCATCATCATAAGGCCAAACAAAAAAATATGTGTTTCCTGTTGCGCGACCGACCCTAATTTTCTTACCGATTTTTGCCGACCCTAATATTTTTTTCCATTCCCGAATGTACAACAGGGTACCCATAAAAGCTCATTCATTTCGACAACGATTTGTTGAAGTTTATTTTTAGTAATTCGTTTTAGAAATGGAGTCAACAACAAGTGTGCTGGCATTAAAATTTAGGAAATGCAACCACATGGAGGAGAAACAGATTTTAAATCAAATTTAGTTATATCTGTTCAGTAAGAAAAAAAGAAGAAAAAAAAAGAAATCCGACCTACCGACCCCAATTATATTTTTCATGCAACAGGAAACACATATTTTTTTGTTTGGCCTAATCATTACCATCACCATCATCATCATCTCTATTGCCATCATCATCATCATCATCAACATTATTACCACCATCATCATTATCATCACCATCACCATCATCATCATCATCTCTATCACCACCATCATCATTAGCATCACCATCTTTATCACCATCATCATAATCATTATCATCACCATCACCATCATCATCATCATCTCTATTGCCATCATCAGCATCATCATCAACATCATTACCACCATCATCATTATCATCACCATCACCATCATCATCATCATCATCATCATCATCATCATCTCTATCACCACCATCATCATTAGCATCACCATCTTCATCACCATCATCATAATCATTATCATCACCAACATCATTTCCATCATCATCATAAGCCACACTCTCATCATCTAGTCCATAATTACCAGCATTTTTTCTGGTTCTACCTATTCTACTTGCAATATCATTTTGGTAGCCACTGAATCAATAAACATAGCTCAATATTAACAACCTTAACTTCTAACATAATTATAATTCATAATATTATTGTAATAAACCTTTATGTTCAAAGCTACAAGAGGATTGAACAAAGTAGACCTCTTCCAGTATACTATTCTTACCACAAGAAATTTATGACATAAACACAATCTCCATTTTAATCATCACTCCTGTCGTACAGACATCTATAAATATTCCTATTTTCCACGATTAATACCAGTTTGGAATAGCTTATCGACTCTCAAAGCCTAACAATATTCAAGGATAAATTGGATTTTTCACTGAATAATTGACAGATATAATATAATTTATTATTTTTTTGTTAATCTTAATTTATTAATGTATAATTAATTGTTATTGTTATTATTTTTTGTAATATTGGCCTCAAAGCAAGCAAGCATTGCCAATTAAAATTCAGATTCAGATTGGAAAGTTAACATCACTCTCATTTCCCAGGGATTCTGTCTGAGTTTCCTAACTCAACTTGACCGATCATCACATCCGGTTGTTGAATCTCTGATAAGAACCAACGTCTTGGGCCATGTGAATGCCACAAGTCTTATCAAGCAACCCCTACCATGTCCTGGCAACAAACAGGACCAGTTTGTGAACTTTGAAGGGTTTTGGATCAATGTTGGTGAACGAGAACCCAATGTGCCTACTCATTACGTACTAACAGAATCAGTGAAGGCAAATCTACGAGACTTAGCAAGGGTTGTGAGTGGGAGGTATGATTGGATTGTGTTAGAAGTTGTATGGAAAATTAAATGACTGAATGAATGATAGGATGGATGGATGATAAAAATGTTATAAGTGACCAGCTGAGGATCATTGAATGAATTATTCAATAAAAAAGTAAGAATAGATAGATAGATGAGTGAATGAATGAATAACTTAATGAACCAATGAATGTATCGTTTATATCAAAAAACCGACGCAGCCTATACTAGTTTACTCGCTAGTTTCTATTTAATGAATGTATGAATGATAGGGTGGATGGATTGATGAAAAAGTAGATGTGATAATTGATAAATGGTGGATTAATATATAAATGTTGTTAAAGTTATATACAATAACTCACAGTTGTCGGCAAAAACAAAATGTTGGCCTGAAAGACTCTACTGAATTCATTGTTCAAAGTTATTTGCATTTACTTTATTGGTCTGTCTTTAGGACATTCCCTGTACTGATCCAAGGAGAGACATCTGTTGGTAAGACAAGTCTGATCCAGTGGTTGTCAAAGTCGTCAGGAAACCAGTGTGTGCGTATCAACAATCATGAACACACTGATATACAGGAATACCTGGGATGTTATACATCAGACCATGATGGCAGGCTGGTCTTTAAAGAAGGTACTAGAATGATGATGATGATGATGATGATGATGATGATGATGATGATAATTATGGTGACGATGGTGACGATGGTGACGATGACGATGATGATGATGGTGATGATCATGATGATGGTGGTAAGGATGTTATACATCAGACCACAATGGCAGATTGGCCTTTAAAGAAAGTAGGATGACGACGATGATGATGGTGATAGTCGTTGATGATGATGGTAATGATAACATATATGATGGCGATGATGATAGCAATAATGTTGGTGGCAGTGGTGATGATGATAATGATGGCATTGATGAGGATAGTAGTGGTGATAATAAGGATAATAGTGGTGATGATAATAATGATATTTAAATATAATATTATTGTGATGGTGATGATGATGGTTGTGGTAGTAATGTTAATAATGATGATAGTGCTTGTGGTAGGGTTGCTGACCATGGTTTATTATTTTTCAGGAGTTCTGGTTGATGCAATGCGTAAAGGTTATTGGGTCATATTAGATGAGCTGAATCTTGCTCCTACTGATGTCTTGGAAGCACTTAATAGGGTGAGGATTTCCAACAGCTGCAAGCTGTCTCGACTAATCCAAAGCTATTACAGCTGGCATGTACCATAAAAGCAGTGTATACTATTATATTATTATTACTTTTGTAAACTATTTGGTACTAAATAAAGATTGGTTGATTGATTGATTGAACAACAATAATTATTATAATACATAAACGATAGTGTTATCAAATAAAACTAATCGGAATGAAGATATTGGCAATAACTCAGAACAATGATAATATTATTATAACAATAAAGATAGGGGTTTGCAACAAAGATAATGATAATGTTGCTTCTATTTGTCACCTTGACTATGCACAAATTCAAACCAGACTAAATTTGTGCAACTTGTTGCAGAGGAAATTTTTTGTTGCAAAAAGTTAATTTTCACATACATTCAACATGAAGGAAATTGTTGCTTATTTCATCACAGCGATCAACTTGTCATCTAGTGGGTTACATGTCTTTTCGCTTCCAAGTCTTTTCGCTTCTAGTCTGTTCGCTTCTAAGTCGTTTTGCTTCCAGTTCGTTCTCTTCTAGTTATATAACATATTCTATTATAATAGTAACATAGAAGCAAACAGACCTCTTGTTAGAAGCAAACAGACTTGAGGGGGCAGAAGCGAAAAGACCTGATACCATCTAGTGTGCACCAGGCTTAAAAACTATAGTTTCAGTTTATAATATGAAAGATAACAGTGATTTTGATATGATGATAATACTCATTTGCTTGTTTTGTTGCTATAGTTACTTGACGATAATAGAGAGTTGTTTATAGCTGAAACACAAGAAACTGTCAAAGCACATCCCAACTTTATGCTATTTGCCACTCAGAACCCACCAGGACAGTATGGCGGCAGAAAGGTAAGGGTTATATACATACAAGTTATTTGTTTGTATCATGAGTGCCATAGGTTTGGACTTCAGCGTTTCAAATGCAACTGCTAATCTTCATCAGGCAATGGATAGACTTGAATGAGATTAGATCTTATATACCTGTGGTTGCATGGATTCCTTTGAGGATCAATTAGCACAGACCTAATCGCCTAACACGTTGCTATGTACGTTTCCACCCAATTCAAAACCTCTGGGAACAAAAACTTTTGTTCGAAAGATTTTCCATGTGATATCGAAAAATACATAAGACAAAGAATCTTATCTCAGAGGATTTGAATTGGGTAGAAACGTACATAGCAACGCGTTAGCCGATTTGGTCTACCAGTATTGTGATTGTCTTATCGGAGTGTTTGCTAAATTGTTGGCATTCCCTTTTAAGGGATTTTTCACTATTCTGCTGTCACTATTGGTGTTATTAGGATGGAGTCTGATCTGATGTAATAAAATATTACTTATTTATTTATTTTTGGTTTACTAGGTGCTGTCTCGTGCATTCAGAAATCGTTTTGTAGAGCTCCATTTTGATGAATTGCCAAGTAAAGAGCTTGAAAAAATTCTTCATCTCCGTGGTAACATCCCCATGTCTTATGCCAAGAAGATGGTTGCTGTTCTACTTGACTTACAGGTGGGAATAGCTTTTGTTTAGCCAGGTTTCTTCAGTCAGGAATAATGGACCATTCCCAAATTTGCTTTTGGTGATAAATATATAATTTTAATCCTAAACAAAACTTCCCAAAGTTTCCCGATTTTTCATTAAAAGGACTAAATAGAAGTGTGCAACTTGGTCATTGAAATATTGGTTTTGGTCAGGGAAAAGTCAGGGAATTTTACTTTTTTGTATGAGTGGGAACCCTGGTAGATCAGTTTAGAAACAGTTTAGAATAGATAGTTTAGAAACAGAGATCTAGATCAAGCTATTAGTTTAACTGCTGGTTATTATTTTCTAAAAATTCATTGTGTTGTGTTTGTCAGGCTCGCCGTCGTAGTTCCAGTGTTTTTGCTGGTAAACAAGGGTTTATCACCCTTCGTGATCTGTTCAGGTGGGCGGAGCGATATAGTAAGACACCGGATGTACCTGGAGCATTTCATAACTGGGAACAGCATCTAGCTGAAGATGGTAAGTACATCAATGAAAACTTATATCCAAACATGAACCTTGAACAAACATGAACCTTGAACAAACATGAACATTGTACTCTTTACCATCACCACCACCATTGTGTAGTATATCAAGGGAAACTTATATAATATCCTGGGTGGCATGGTTGGCCAAGTGGTGAGGGCACCGGCCTTTCATCGCTGTGATCTGGGTTCCATTCCCAGCTTAGGAACTGGATCATATGTGAATTGAGTTTGTTTGATGTGTTGTTCTCTACCATGCCACAAGGGTTTTTTTTTGTCTGGGTTATCCGGTTTTCCTCCCTCAGCAAAAATCAACATGTGAGTAGTGATGTATGAAAAATATTTAATGATTGTAGAGGTAGTGAGTGTGAGTATGAGTGCCAGCAGAAGAATAACAACTATATGGATCTGCTGTGGAAAATATTATTATTTATTATTATTATTATTTATCCATAAACATCAACATTATCAACATTGTCATCATTACCACCATCATCTACACTGTACATTATGAACATCTTACCACCATCTGACTATATAATTTATTGTCATCATTATTACTGGCATCATTATCATCATCATTGTCATCATCATCAACATCTTAACCACCATCTTATTACCATCCCCAGCCATTCATTGCTCTCCTCGCATTTACTTTCCAGGTTATATGCTATTGGCTGGTCGATGCAGGAATCCTGGCGAATGCAGTGTTATCCAAGATGTCTTACAAGTGCACTTCAAGAGTAAACTTGACCAAGAAACCTTATTCACTAGAACTACATCACAATCTAAACTACCACTTTCATCTTGTGAGATCCTTGTCCAGGCAACCAGTCAGCTTGTTGATGGTTTTGACCATGTTGTCTGGACGAAAAGCATGAAGAGACTTGGTATGTTGGTGGGAAGAGCTTTGCAGTTTGGTGAACCTGTCTTGCTTGTTGGTGAAACTGGGTAGGTATTCTTTGTCTCTGACCATTACAACTACATTATAAGATGGTGCATTAATTTGCTATGTTACATTGTGCCTTAATTATTACGTAAAGTTATTTTGTATTATGTTTGTTGAATTACTTTCTGTTGCATTATGTTACAGGTACATTATATTTTGTTTCATTACACCTTGTTACGTTATGTTACACCACATTACATCACCTTTTATGCTACATGTTTGATACATCACATTAGATTTATGTATTTAGATAAGCTATTTCCTTTGTCATTAGAGATATAGTGCTAATAATGATCACATTATGTTACATTTATGTTTGGTCTCCATATTTATGGATGGATGGTGATGGATATGGTGAACATTTAATGCTGACCACATACATAATTTAATGTCTATCCAACAGATGTGGCAAGACTACTATTTGTCAACTGTTTGCAGCACTTAAACAGCAACACCTGTATTCAGTGAATTGTCACATGCATTCAGAATCATCTGACTTTCTTGGTGGGTTACGTCCAGTTAGAGATCATCACATGGAGGAACAGGTACATGTAGTTATCATTCATTCATTCATTCATTCATTCATTCATTCATTCATTCATTCATTCATTCATTCATTCATTCATTCATCCATCTATTCATTCATTCATTCATCATACAATTATTCATCCATTCATTCATCCATTTATTTTTTCATTCATCCTTAACTGGATTCATCTAATCTGTTGATTCATTTATCCACCTACGCATCATACATCCTTTCATTCATTCATCTTTTTTTCATTTTCCATTTATTCACCTATTTATTTACTGGTATACATTTGTTTCATCTCACAGGAAGGTAAGCTTCAAAAGTTCTTTGAATGGTGTGATGGTCCCCTGGTCCTAGCCATGAAGGAGGGTGCCATGTTTCTCATAGATGAAATCTCTCTTGCTGATGACTCTGTTCTTGAGAGACTTAACAGTGTGTTGGAACCAGAACGTACTCTAGTGTTGGCTGAGAAAGGAAGTGACGGAGGAGAAGTAGACAATGAAGATGTTGATATCATAGTTGCAGAGGAGAAATTCAGAGTTGTAGCAACAATGAACCCTGGAGGTGACTTTGGGAAGAAAGAGGTTTGTTACACTGGTGCAGTGATAAACAGTATTAAGGCCCAGGCAAACCGCTTTAACATTTGGTTTAACATTTGTTTGATTTTTCTTTTTTTACAAAAGAAATGTTGATGCAAAGTTTAAACGTCAATTAAACATCGATTCAACACCTTTCAACATTAAAGTGTGGTCAAACGGCCTCAACATTGCCATTTTACAATACCAAATGAAGTTGAAGCAAATATTGAAGCCGTTTGTCTGAGCCTTTATATATATATAGTTGTGTGAGTGATTTTTTGGAAGAATCAAAGAAGAATTACTGTTACAGCCAAACCTACAGAAGCGTTCCTATCGAGGTTGGAAGGCTCGATTTATTCTTCCAAACTTGATTTTAAATTTGGTTTGAAATTTGCATAAATGAATCGAATCTTGTTAGTTTCAAATTGCAGACTTCAACCGTCAACCGATAATGGTCCCGAAATCACGATCTGTGGTCAATAACTGATAATGCTATTGTAATAGAATACTTTAGTAAGTATTTATAACAATATTTCTGTAAGCAGACCAGCTTTAGCAAGTTTCTGTTGTCCAAAAAAACATTGAAAGTAATGTTTTGATTTGAGGCGGTTTTTGAAACTTACAAGCTTCCATTCATTTATGCAAATTTCAAAACAAATTTCAAATCAAGTTTGGAAGAATAAATCGAGCCTTCCAACCTCGATAGGAACGCTTCTGTAGGTTTGGCTGTAAGAAACATGAATGAATGAGTATGGAATTGAAGGTAATAAAGGAATATAAAAGTCAAAGAAGAGATTGAAAGGAGCACAAATGGGTGAGACAAAAGATAAAAGAAATGACATAAAAAAAGAATGAGAAAGGAATTGAGGAAAACCCTAAGTAATTATGAAGAAAAAAGTAAAGAAGAAAGAAAATATTGAAAAAAATTTGAAAAAGTGGGAATGAAGCTGAAAGGAAAGAAAGTCAAGGAAAATGTTATAGATTAATATAGTAAGAAAACAAAGAAAACAAATGAACTCAATGAACTTGTTTTTATTTGCAAACCACAGCTTTCACCAGCTTTACGCAACAGATTCACAGAGATTTGGTGTCCATCTACAAACTCTGACCAGGATCTTATTGACATCATTGAACACAACCTGATTCCAGGACTGGCCTTCCATGATACTTCCACTGGTAAGAGTTTCTTGAAAAAAAAGGGAGAGAAATGCAAGGGAGATAGTTAGAGTCTTAAACGGTCATTGTTTATTTTAATCTAGTTCTATTTATAATTATGTAGTTCTTATTGTCTGAATTCATGTTTTTAGGTCATTCTGGAATTGGCAAAGCCATGGTAGAGTTTGTCAATTGGTTTCATTCAACAGACTTTGGACGCAGGTATGTGATTAAGTCATAGCCTGCAGAACAGGTGTTTTTGTGGAGTTTTAGAAATAGAATGTGTTTTGGGGTTCCTGTGTTCTTTCCCCCATTAATTGCTAGTCACAAACAGGAACCCCACAACCCAATTGTCCCCAAAACTCCACAAGAACACCTGTGAGTCAGGAAGGTAAATACTCTTCTAGAATAGAGAAACATTGATGCATTTACATATGCAACAGAAAATTATTTCATGTAACTTATTGAAATAAGTCATTTATCATCTTTATCTTCTTCCTTTGTCATCTCTCAAACCTGTTTAAACTTTTTTTAAACAGGTTTGTTGTCAGCATAAGGGACTTGTTATCCTGGGTCCGTTTCATCAATACCTGCTGTCAGTCATCCAATCACATGATGCAAGATAGCATGACATCACATGACCAGCCTCCACTTCATCCCACCATCGCATATCTCCATGGTGCTTGTCTTGTTTTCCTGGACGCCCTTGGAGCTGGTTTTTCAAGTCTATCTTCTGCTGGTGTCTCATCGCAAGAAGCTCGGGAACAGTGTTTAGAGTTCCTTAAAGATCAAGTCAAAAATCTTGGTGTTGATATGAGAGAACTTGATATGAAAGTTTTGTCTGCGCTAGTTACTGATGATGTATTTGGAATTGAACCTTTCTACATTACCAGAGGTAGATGCAGGGCTGCAAATAAGCGCCAGTCATCGGACAAATGTCCGATAAAAAGCGGAATTTGACTGGTAAATGACCGCTTCTGGTCGGACATTTGACCAATCAAATTTCGCTTAAAATAGTATGAATAAGGTATTTCTTTCTTTCTTTTTTATTATGTTCACTTAAAATTAATATTTTTGTCCGACCAGACTAGGTTTTTGACAGGTCAAACTTGCCCCTGGCCTGACAAATGACCGGCTTATAGAAAAAATTATTTGCAGCCCTGTAGATGTGAAACTTGTTTTTTTACTTTTACTTTTTACTTTTTATTTACTTCTATAAAAATAAATGTATATAACATAACATATATGACACTATCCATATCCCCCATTTTAAGGTACGGTAATACTTCTTCAAAATGAGCATAAGTTAGATCAAGTATAGTTCTCACCAAAAGTAAATATTAAATGATGTTTCTATTTTTAGGTCCTTTAACAGTTTCGGGAGACTTAAGTGGATCCTATGCCCTCAATGCACCCACAACATCCCAGAATGCACAGAGATTATTACGGGCCCTGCAGCTGTCAAGACCTATATTGCTAGAGGGCTCTCCTGGTGTTGGCAAGACCAGTCTAGTGAATGCAATAGCAAAGGCTTCTGGGCATGAACTTGTGAGGATAAACTTGTCAGAACAGACGGTATGACATCAACCAACTCATATTTTTTTATCATGACTATCATCATGTCATTAGTTTCGTTTTCATCAACCATCATCAGTATTATCATTGAGCATCATTTTCATCATTATTATCATCATCATCATCAATATTTCATCATTATCATCCCCATCATCATCATGATCGACATCATTATTATAATCATTATTGTTGCTATCATCATCATCATCATCATTATTATAATCATTATTGTTGCTATCATCTTCATCGTTACCACCAACCTATCATATATGTAATATCATTATTGTTACAGTCATTTGTCTTCATTGTTGTGACATCAATCATTCCAAAATTGAACCAAGAAAACTGAGGCTGCAAACTATGAAATGTTGCTAAAATTCATCTATTTTTCACATTCAGGATATCACTGATCTGTTTGGAGCTGATCTTCCAGTAGAAGGAGGAGAGCCTGGAATGTTCACATGGAGAGATGGACCTTTACTTCGAGCCCTCAAGGCTGGGCACTGGATTGTACTTGATGAATTAAACTTGGCTTCACAGTCTGTTCTTGAAGGACTGAATGCTTGCTTAGATCACAGGGCAGAGGTGTGTGAGATACTATTGATATTGTATCATTATCACCACTAAAAGCATCATCATCATCATCATTATCAAGAAGCTTATCATTCTCATCATTATCAGCACCCACTATTTTCATCATCATTATCCATATTGTCTGCATCATTGTCTACATCATTGTCATTGTCATCATCGTTATCAATATCTTTATCAGTCTTCATCTATATTTTCATCATAGTCATCACAATAATCATCACCACTATCATGATCATCATGATCATCATCTCCATCATTGTCTTCTTACCATCACCACTATTATAGTCATTAAATCATTGACTATCTGCTCTGTCCTTAGGTGTATATCCCAGAGCTTGGTATGTCTTTCAAAGTCCAACACGAGAAGACCCGTCTGTTTGCTTGTCAGAATCCACTCAACCAGGGTGGGGGTAGGAAAGGTTTACCAAAGTCATTTCTGAACAGGTTTACACAGGTATTGACTTTTGTAATCATTTTTGTTGTCTGTCTGTCTGTGATGGCTTTCCATAGGCTTTTCATGGGCTTTCCATAGGCTTTTCATAGGCTTTTCATAGGCTTTCCATAGGCTTTTCCTAGGCTTTTCCCAGGCTTTACAAAACCTTTCATAGGCTTTTCCTAGGCAATACCTACCAATTTATTTTTCTCTACAGGTCTATATTGAGCCATTGTCAATGGCTGATCTTCTCTTCATCACTACATCACTCTACCCTTCCATGGAACATGATGTTCTACATAACATGATTACATTCAACAATCAGCTACATCAGGAGACAGTGATCCAGGCTGGCTGGGGAAAGAAGGGAAGTCCATGGGAGTTCAATCTAAGGGATGTATTCAGATGGTGTGATTTGCTTCTCAAACACAAGGTATACAAGGATTATAATAAGGGAGCGGTCATTAATCCCCCCCCCCCCTCCCCCTAGTAATTAATGACCACTCCTAGCCTCATTGTATTTCTTTAATTTAATGGCTTAACTCAGGATGGGAACAAATTCAAAGTTCAAACAAATGAGAAAAATATATATATATTCTGTGTCAGGTGGCAAAGATTTTGATGTCAATGAAGTATTAGACAGTAAAACATCCTCTTCTCTTATGCAAAGCTCAGTCGAAAGGAAATGAGGATTGAAAAAGAATTAGCCATAACATACTCAGGGCTTGAAATAGTACAAAATATACACCGTTTCCAAGAAAGTTTGTCACCCGTGCAAAGCACACAAGCTAGTGGCGCAAAGGATCACGGATCAGTTCAGAAACTAAATGTGCATTTGGAATGCCTTTCTTGTTGTTAGATAAGTCAAAACGGACATTTCTCAATAACATATTTGAGTGTAGCAATGTGACCATGAAATCCCTGCGTTCTAATAAAGTATACATATTAGGTAACCCATAGTCCCCTGTGCTAGCTTGTAGGCTTTTCACTTCATTGGTGACAAAGTTTCTTGGAAACGGTGTATACAATTCTGATTGGCTGTATTTTATATGATGTGGGATAAAAATAGATACTTAGTTACTTTAGTGTGGATTTCTTGGTGTGTTTTTGATATCAGCTGCATAAGGAATTTCACCAGACAGTCTAACCTTATTCTGTAATCAATATTTGTTCTATTCTCAGTCTTCATCTGTGCAAGATTTGTTCCATTTTGCTAAACTCATCTACAGTGACCGTATGCGAATGACAGAAGACAAGGAAAGGGTAGGTTGTACAATGAACATTCAAGCCACAATTTTTTGCCTTGCAATCCATTGAATTAAATGTTCAAATTCAACTTCATGCATGAAGATTCAAGTTAAGCTAACAACTTTCAAAACTCTATTCTTCCAACATTAGCCTTTATGGATCATTGTTTTACTCAGTTTTAACCAATACATTCCAACAATACTGTTTCTTCTTTTGATTGATGGAAGCCACTAAATAAGTAATATATTTTACAACTATACCTGCTAGAATGTCCGAGTTTACAGAAAGCTCACATCTATTAATAATAAGTGCCTGGGTATGAATAAAAACAAACTTTGCTTTTCATGTTTAACTTATTAATCTCACAATATGTAGGTTATGGAGCTGTTGTACAAAACCTTTGGCCATTCGTGGAGTCATGATAACCTTGTGGTGAACAAACCATGGCTGAATGTTATCCCAAACATCCTACAGGTAAAGATTTAGACAAAGTTTAAACCTGTTTAAACCTGTTTAAACCTGATTAGAACCTGTTTGCCCATAACCTAACCTGAAGGTGAAAAGTACTACAGATTAAGGGAATCCTGAAAGAATTGTTAACTTTTGTTGCACAGTAATGATAATTAAAAGGCATGGAGAATAGAAACTAGTTGAAATTTATATTCTATAAATATCATATTTATAACATTAATTTATATCTTTACATCATCATCATCTTGTCAAGCTAGCTCAGACTTGCAAGACCCTGGCCTTATCTATACAATCTTGTATATTAAATTTTGTATATTTCACATATTTTATGTTATGAGTGAATAAAGTTATGTACCGGTATTCTGTATTCTGTATTCTATCAAAGTGTTAATATGTACTATGTAATTTCCATTTCTAGGTTGGCTACTCATTCCTTCCCAGAAAGCCTTGTGTCAGTAGTTCTTCTGCTAGATCTCTACAGGTTCTCCACCATCATTTACCATATATGGAATCACTAATGAAATGCCTTGAAATGGGCTGGATGACTATCTTGGTAAATATAATACAATTTATATCATATAATATTTGCTTGATCTAGGTAATTGTCCCCAGGAATAATTTTTTGGCAGTAATATTCGAAGTAAGATGATGCAAAGATTAGAAATTCACTTAATGATTAGAGCAACTTTTTTTCAATTGATTTTCTTGAATAATATGATTTGCAATATGCATAATGTACTCTAAACCTCATATGAATGGATTAAATGAATGTATAGATGAATAAATGATTAATGGATGAATGAATGAATAGATGGATGAATGAATGATTGAATGATTGCATGATTGAATGTATCTGATCTATAGATAGATGAATGGATGAATAGATGGATGAATGAATGATTAATGGATGAATGAATGAATAGATGGATGAATGAATGATTGCATGATTGAATGTATCTGATCTATAGATAGATGAATGTATAGATGGATGAATGGATGAATAGATGGATGAATGAATGATTAATGGATGAATGAATGAATAGATGGATGAATGAATGATTAATGGATAAATGGATGAATAGATGGATGAATGATTAATGGATGGATGAATGGATGAATAGATGGATGAACGAATGATTGATGGATGATCAATTGAATGTATCTGATCTATAGATGGATGAATGAATGAATATTATAGATGGATGAATGAATGAATATATAGATGAGCATATGAATGACTGAAGGGATTTTATTAAATGAATGTATTCATTTGATGAGTGGATGGATGAATGAATGAATTGATAAATGAATACATAGATGAATGGATGAATGATTGATTAAAAGGATTAATGAATGGATTGATTGAAGAATTAATCAATAAAAAGTGTTTTTTTTTAAGTGAACTCCATATAAAATGCATATCATTTACATTTCTACTCTACTAATCCGTACATGATGTAGATGAGGCATGATTGTCCGGGGTGGTATAGTCTTGAGGAAGACTGATGGTGTTGGTGGACGATCATGCCTCATCTACATGCCTGGATAACACCTGGGATCAGACCATTCACTCTTATTCACTCTTAATCTATACACATTGTTAGGTTGGTCATAGATCCTGTGGTAAGACATCGTTAGTCCAAATGGTTGCTGAACTAACAGGCAACAAGCTTGATGTATTGGCAATGAATAGTTCTATGGATACTACTGAACTACTAGGAGGATTTGAACAGGTAGATCATTTTACAACTTTAACTGTCACACTAAAAGTCTTTCAATATGGTATTAATACTACTCTCAATAAATCTTGATTGACAATTATGACTATATTTTCAAGTAATTTTTACCGGAAACACACCAAATCGAAATATGGCGACCAATTTGAATAACTATTGTTTTTGACTGGCTAGCTTCTCATACAAGTCATGTGAAAATTTTATTGCGTTCCATTGTGAACACGAGGCTAGCCAGTCAAGAACAATAGAAGGTCACCATAATTATTTAGATTTGGTCTGGTTTTTATGTTCAATATGTTAGGTAAAACTTTGAATGCATTCCTAGGCAAATTTGAACCATCATTGGCAAAGCATTATCACAGACACAAAGAAGCTTGTACAAAGAGCTTTACGGATGGTCCTTGTGAAGAAAACCAGGAATGGATCATCAGGGAATGATGGACAGTCAGACTCCTTTCAACTTTATACGAAGTGGGAATCATTTATGAAGTCATCTAAAGCTGGTGAGTTGTTAATGGTAAAAGTTAATGTTCACTGTGGGTTGTGTTATTGACAATCCAAAAGCTTAAAAACTAATTAGGATGATGATAGGATCGGATTTCACTTATTGTTGTTGATGGTTCCTGAAATTGCTATTGTCTATTGTATTTGTTGTTGTTGTTCTGTTATTGTTGTTGCTGTCATTGGTGTTGCATGTTTGTTTTGTTATCATCGTTGTAGTTGTTAAATGTTGTTGCCATAGTTGTTTTATTGTTGCTGCTGTTTATGTTACATGCTCTTGTTCTGTTATCAGTGTTGTAGTTGTTAATGTTGTTGTTGTTGTTGTTATTGTCTTAGCTGTTCTGTTATGGTTCATGTTACATGCTGTTGTTTTGTTGTTTGTGTTGTAGTTTCTAGTGTGGTTGTTGTTGCTGTTTTTGTTGTTGTCATTGCTGTGGTTACTAATGTTAATGAAGTTGTCATTCTTCATACAGTATTTTAAATTTTTTCTTGTTTGTAATTTCAGATCCCAATACAAAAGTACAAACAAAGAAAGCCAGTGAACTTACTTTAACTAAGATAGACCAACTGCTTGTTATTCTTGACAACCTTACAAACATTAATACCCAGTACAACTGCAGTGACTTCAATGCAGGTTAGCAATTATGAATAATAGTTTTTAACTTACCGTAGCTGAAAATTTACCGTCATTCTCATCAAATTTTGACTATTCCAAATGCTTTTGTCTTATTCATTAGTTACTTCTAGAACAACATCCCTGATTACAAAGTCGTCAAATTTAGCATGATAGCTAGGTTAATATTCAACTTTTTCACAATTGAAAACTTTCTTTATAGGTTCTTTAAAGACTCGTGCAGTTGACTTGAAGGCTAGGCTTGACAGTAACCATGGTAACACTCATTGTGGGGGTCAGTTTGAGTGGGTGGATGGACAGCTGGTCGAAGCCTTGAAGTCAGGCTACTGGCTTCTCATCGACAATGTCAATTTTTGCAGGTAAATATAATTCTAGATTGTATGATAACTAGCATTTACTGTGGTTTTCGGCTTTTTGCAAAGTCAAACCTTCCAACAGTTAGTTGTGAAATATGTATTTGGCTGCCGTTAATCAAAGACATAAAAGGTGCCGAGTAATTAGCAGCAGCCAAATTGTATCATGTATTTCACAACTAGCTGTTGGTATGTCTGAAGATGAAAACTGTCGTATGGACTGTGCCTGTATCAATGAAATAAAATTGAGGTAAAATGCACAATAGCTATCAGGTTAACTAGTGTGGGCTGTGTAAGTGTAAAAGCTATGTTTAAAAAAAGATACTTTTAGTACAAGATACATTAAGATGTCAGTTTTAGATTAGACCTTCGTTTCCATGTTTGTAGCCCTTCAGTACTGGATCGATTGAATGCCTTACTGGAACCAGGCGGTGTTTTGAGCATCAATGAGAGAGGTGTTATTGATGGAGAGGTACCTTCTGTCAAACCACATCCTGATTTCAGGTAAATAGTTGTCACCACTAACATGACCATCATTATCATTATCATCACTTTCATCACCATTGTCATGATAGTTACCATTGTTATAAATTTATTTGATCTAATTGCCACCAACTTCAGTAATCATCATCATAATAATCATCATCATCATCATTGACATCATTATCATCATCATCTTTAACAACCAGTCCTTCACCATTATCATCATCCCTGCCATCATTGTTATCATCATCCATCATTATGCACCTTTCAATGTCTTGCTCCAACGGGGGGAGTGTGGGCATACCCAAGGGCTATTGACATTTTTCATATCTCTTTGTCAATAGCCCGTATCCTGGGGACGTCAAATTCATATACTTACTCATATATCTACTGTTGTGGATGCAGAACTTTTGTCAAAAAACATCGAGCAGCCCCAGGTACGGGCAAAGTTTATGTTCAATAGCCCGACTTTGCCCGCACTCCCCCTGTTGGGGGAAGGCATTGATAGGTGCATTATTGACATGCGTTATAATTGACATTTCTGTCATTATAATTTTGATCAGCATTTTTCTTATATTTCATCATCGTCATTATAGTCACCATCGTTATTTTCGTTGTCGTCATCATATTGATTGATCCTTTCTTTTTCTTAGACTCATTCTAACAATGGATCCCTCGTTTGGTGAAATCTCACGAGCAATGCGCAACAGAGGGGTTGAGATGTTCATATCAGGCGAAGGTGATGGTTCAGCTGGTTATGACGACTATGACCTACAAGTCATGATGAACGGTGCTGGCTTACATGATGAAAGAACTGCTCAGATGATGCTTGCTTTTCATAAGGACTATAAAGCTAAACTTGGTGGTAGGTGATCATTATCATCATCATCATTTACTATTACCATCATTAATAATTACCGTCATCATCATCATCTTTATTATTTGTTAGCATCATTATCATCATCATCATCATCATTATTTATTACCATCATTGTCATCATCATCATTATCATCTTTATTATTCATTATCATCATTATCAACATCATCATCATCATCATCATTATTTATTACCATCATCTCATCATCATCATTACCATCTTTATTATTCATTATCATCATTATCAACATCATCATCATCATCATCATTACCATAATCATCATCATTATTATTATTATAACTGCTATTGTTATGTTCATCATCATCGTCAACATCACCATTTTCGACACCATCATCACCATCATCTTTGTTTAAATATTATTCCATTTTGATTCTACACTCATTCAGCTGTGGTTATTTTACTGTTTTTTCCATGTTTTACATAGGTTCAGTCCTTGACTTACTCCATGCAACGACAATGATATCAGATTTACTAAATAGAGGAGAAAACCTGGGAACTGCTGTTATGACATCAATGAACCAAGTATATGTTAGAAGTCATGTGAATGAGACAGAAAGACAGGTGACAATTGACAAAATTAATATTTTTTAAATATGAAAACATGAATAAAACAATACCATAAACTTTATTTATCAAGGGTGACGTAATAACCACAATAATTTTCTATCTTACAGCACTCACAGCCTGATGATGATGATGGCAATGATCAATATTTGTGATTATGGTGAAGATGGTGTTTAGATAATGATGATGATTATGTTGCTGATGATGATGATTTTCAGGTGTTGATGATGATGATTATTATTATTATCATTTTCATGTGATGATGATTATGTTAATGATGATGATGGTGGTGGTGGTGGTAATTATGTGGATGGTGATTCTAATTACGATGTAATAATTGTGTATATATATATATATATTTATCTCATTACTGAAATGATCATAATTCCTTATTATTATTGTATCTGTAGACTGCTGAAGACCTTGTCGAAATCCATCTAAACCAATCCTTACCATCCTCTCAAGATGAATCAAGTCTCGCCGGGCCACCCCCTCCTTCAATACAAGAATTTAGTGAAAACTCAACTCTTGCCAATATAAAGTGGCTATGTACCCCATTGAGTCAGTTGCTATGGAAACATCAATCATTAGAATATTTAAAGTATGCAGTAGATGTTGCCATGGAGAGGTCAACGTTAAGTGACTGGAGATTAAGGTGCGAGTATGTGGTGTCACTGCTATGTGATTTTGATGTAAGACTGGGAACTACCCATAGTGCAATAGTGCATGATTTGGCTGCCATGATTAAGAGCGTGGTTACTAAGCTATTTGGTTGCAGTCTTGTGGATGGATTGAGGAAGCACTATGGGGAGTTGCCTTTGGAGCAGTCAGGTAGGTTGAAATACTTCATTTGCATTACAGCCAAACCTACAGAAGCGTTCCTATCGAGGTTGGAAGGCTTGATTTATTCTTCCAAACTTGATTTTAAATTTGTTTTGAAATTTGCATAAATGAATCGAATATTGTAAGTTTCAAAAAGCACATTACTTTCAATGTTTTTTAATTTTGGACAAAGGAAACTTGCTAAACCTGGTCTGCTTACAGAAATATTGTTATAAATACTTACTAAAGTATTCTATTACAATAGCATTATCAGTTATTGACCACAGATCGTGATTTCGGGACCATTATCGGTTGACGGTTGAAATCTGCATTTTGAAACTTACAAGATTCGATTCATTTATGCAAATTTCAAAACAAATTTATAATCAAGTTTGGAAGAATAAATCGAGCCTTCCAACCTCGATAGGAACGCTTCAGTAGGTTTGGCTGTAAGGTGCATGTTTACAAGCAATTTTTATGCATATATTTTTTGTTTGCTTGTGTAAAGGAGAAAAGTTGTCCAAATTTTATGTGACAACTACAGTAATGTTGCAGAAAAGCTGCCATGTTAGTTTTTATGTAACAATTAAAAGTTATCACATGAAATTGCTTGTGTAGACGCACCTTTACAAAGTAATACAGTGGAAGGTCCCCGTTAATCTGTCCACCGAAGGGACAGCCCAAAGTGGCCATATTAACGGGGTGTCCGTATTAAGCGGGTAAATTTGATAGAAAATGTATGTGTTTGCAATTCGCCGGGCCCAAAAAACTGGCCATAACGGGGTTGCCATATTAAGTGGCTGGCCATAAGGCGGGGTTCCACTGTACTACTGGTAGTACTAACACTAATGTTTCTGTAGGAGTCGATATTCTAGCTGACCATCCATATGACTTGAGACTGATGAGATATCTGCATCATGGTCTCGACTGCGGGCGTGACACAGAAATGGAAACACGACTGTCAAGTCGCTGCAATAGGTTAGTCAGCGATGGAGGTGATGATGATAAAGATGATGATGATGGTAATCTTATAAAAATGATGATTATGATGGTGATGATAATGATGATGGTGATAGTGATGATAATGATGATGTTAATGATACAGATGACGATGATGATGATAACGATGATTATATTGATGAAGATGGTGATAATTGTAATGATCAATATTTTCTTTGTTTTCTAGGCTCAATCTTTACAATACAAGGTTAAAGCATGCCTTTTCTAATGACACAAGAACAACCAACCACAAGACTCTTTTGGACTTGTCACTTAACTTTCATCAAGGTGGAAACTCCATAAATGATAATTTTATGATAATTACAATGCATTATTGTTATTGTTATTGTTGCTGTTATTGTTGATATTGTTGCTGTTGTTGTTTCCGTTTGTTAGTGTTGTTGCTCATATGCAGTGTGGTTGTTGTTCATATTGTGGTTGTTTTTGTTGTTGTTCATATTGTTGTTGCTGTTGTTGTTGTTCATATTGTGTTTGGTTATATTGTTGTTGTTGTTGTTGTTGCTCATATTCAGTGTGGTTGTTGTTCATATTGTGGTTGTTGTTGTTCATATTGTTGTTGTTGTTATTGTTGTTGCTCATATTCAGTGTGGTTGTTGTTCATATTGTGGTTGTTGTTGTTCATATTGTTGTTGCTGTTGTTCATATTGTTGTTGTTTATATTGTTGCTGCTGCTGTTGTTGTTTTTGATGTTGTTAATATTGTGGTTGTTGTAAGTTCTTCACCTTTATTTTGTTGTGTGTTTTTTTTTCTTCTAGCTGTTGTTGCTAATGTTGATTTACATAACAAAACAAGAAAAATTTATGAAATTTTATAAATGTCAATTTACATGTAGTTGACGCTAAATGTACTTTTCTGTTGTTTTTAGAACTTGTTTCCAAGGACATGCTTCCCCATCTGGTGGTAGCTCACTTGTTTCCGTTCTTCAAGTTCTTTGATGACTTCGTTGATGTGATGGTATTGAGTGATCTTCCCCTAAACGATGACAAACTATTTGAGGTATTGATAGATCTTTTTGTTCCTGTAGGTTGTAAGAAACTATAGTTGTTTTTGCTAATGTTAACAGTTGTTGGAACATTATGAGAACATTAAGCATCAATTTTGGGTTATAATGAAAAAAACTATCATCAAATTTCCGAAACATTAGTCTGTATTATAATTCGAACACAAATTATGTTTTGCAGGCCTTTGAGTCACTCGTTTGGAGTTCTCGTTTGTACAACGTGTGTACGTCAACTGATGTGTTTTCTCTGGAACAACTTTCTCTCCATTGGCAGTGGTTTATTGAGAAAACTCTCCGAGTATTGCCCCACATCATGGGTTATGACACATGGTAAGTGGAAGTGGAAAAAAACATGAGAAGAACAAACAGAAGAAAGACGATGAAAAACCAATGATTGAAGGGTTGAAGGAAGGAAAGAAGGATAAAAGGGGGCAAGGAAGGAGGGAGGAAAGGAAGGAAGGAAGGAGGAAAGGAGGAGGGAGGAAATTAAGGAAAGGAAGGAAGGAGGCAAGCAAGAAAGGAGGGAGGAAAGAAAGGAAGGAGGGAGGAAATTAAGGAGAGAGGAAAGGAAGGAAGGAAGGAAGCAAGCAAGAAAGGAGGGAGGAAAGAAAGAAAGGAAGAAAGGGTAGATGAGAAACCACAAAATGCGATAAAAAAGTAAGAAATAAAGGGGGAAGTGAGAGCAAGAAAGCAGGCAAAGAAAGGAGGGAGGGAAAACAAGAAAGGGAAAGAAGGAAGGAAGGAATGAATGCTGGAAGGATGGAAGAGCAAAATAAGAATGAAATATCAATGTTGAAATAAAGTAGTTTAAAAGAAGGAGAGAATAGAGGGATGGAGAATAAGTTGATTTATTGCTGAAATCATTTCTATCTTACATCAGTGAGTTTCCAAGCAACCTTACAACAGTCATAAAACAACTGAGTCAGTACCTTGGGACAGACACCCACCTGGCTAAAATCCACCTTCAAATAGCTTCCAACTTTGGTCATCCACTGGCCTTCAAATCACAAGGTGTTTACGATAAATGGGTTAGTAAATTGTCATTGTCACAATCGTTATCAGTTCTAGAGCAAATGCAGTTAAACCATGAAATGCAATCTAAGAAAATTTTGTCACTATCACTCAACCAGAACATCTTGACACAAAAGAGTAATACACAAGAGACCTCATTATCCTTTGTTTTATTATTTATTCTGGGTGAATAGTAGCAACAATTAGTATAGGTAATCATATGGTTTCGAGTTCAATTTGGGATTAATTCGCACGAGTGTGTTTTTCAAAGAGTACAAATTGCACGAGACCGTAGGTCGAGTGCAATTTGGCTCTTTGAAAAACACACGAGTGCGAATTATCCCAAATTGAACGAGAAACCATATGATTACTTATTAATAATATACATGAAAAAAACTCAAGCTCTTTTTCAATTTTTTTGGTCAGTTTTCGGTTAGTAGCGCGCGCCAAAAATGACGTGTTGATGTCGTAAGTAAGCGCGCGCTGGAGCTCAAGCGGAAAATTCAAAACTTTCCACTCAAAACTTGGTCAGTTTTTTGTATTTTTCTTACAAATTTTCGACGATTTTTGAAAGAATTGCCACTTAAAGTGTTTTTTAAATTACTGTCAAGCATTAGTGACTAAAATGATTTAAGAATAAAGCCTATCATAATCGATTTATTTTTTTGTAATTTGCACTGTATTACCTTGTTTTTGCACTGAATTACCTCTAAAATGCACTGTTCATCAGCCAATCAGAATCGAGTAATTTTGTTATGTATATTATTAGTAACTAAACAGTAACTATTTGTTAGAATTTACTTGATATTATTTCATGGTTTAACTGCATTTGCTCTTCATTGTGTGCTTTGTTACATGCTAAACACTGTTATAATTACTTTTAGCACAAGCTTCTCCAATGTTGTCGCATATTAGAGTTGTCATGGCGACAGGATATGACATCATTTGAAGAATCTCGACTTGCTAAGCAGCTGAACTTCTTTGTCAATGATGGCACCAAGGTGAAAGAATTGCTCTGTAAAGGAGTTGTTGATGTTTTGAAGAACAAATGTTTGACAAATGACAATATGCTGTGTGACTCAGGTAAGATGACGTAATGTTGTGTGACGTTTTGTAATGGGAATGTTGTCTTGATGCTTGTTCGTATTATATTTTATTTACTTTATAATTTGTTCTCTAGAATTTCACACAATTGTAAATCAAGTCGCTGCAATTGCATCTAAATCTGGGTTGTCTCAAAATCGTACCGTCACCACCCCTCTGAGTGAAGACGCTAACTTGGATGAAAGCGAGGCAGATGTCAGGGTGTCACGTGACAGTTCCATGAAGGTCGCAATATTACCACTTTATGACGTCATTGCTAGTTCCCAGGAACTATCAATTGTAGCGGAGCTATTGGAATTACTGATTAAATCTAAATGTACAAGGTAGGAGCACTGTTATCAGGCTTACACGTCTACAAGACAGACACCTATATAAGACAGACACCTATATAAGACAGCCACCTATATAAGACAAACACCTACAAGACAAACACTTTACAAGGCATGCAGACACTGCTAAAAGACAGACACTTCCACAAGATAGACATCTTTACAAGACAGACTCTGCTAAAGGACAGACACCTCTATAAGACAAACCCATAATTATAAGACTGGCACCTCTACAAGACAGACACCTCTACAATACAGACACCTTTACAAGACAGACACCTCTACAATACAGACACCTCTATAAGACAGACACCTCTATAAGACAGACACCTCTACAAGACAGATACCTCTACAATACAGACACCTTTACAAGACTGACACTTCTATAAGACAGATACCTCTACAATACAGACATCTGTACAAGACAGACGCCTCTACAAGACAGACGCCTCTACAAGACAGAGACATCTACAAGACAGACACTTCTTTAAGACAGACGCCTCTACAAGACATACACCACTACAAGACAGACTTCATCTTGGTGCCAATACTTGCACTATATAATCTTGTTCTGTATCAAATTATTTGTAGTTCCAAGGTTGACTTTGACCAAGACATCATGTTCACTAAACTAGATTCACTAGTAAACTACCTTGTCAATAACTCCACAAGATCACCTCTGATACTAGCTGTTTATCAATGTCTTCAGTCAGCACTTACACAGGTATGTCACAGGGATGTAGGATAAGTATTATTGTACCATGTTAGTAACTGACTTTATTTGAAGAGAGTGGCACGTCACAGCTTGCGCCGATGACCCTGTGTCTCTCATGATCTTGTGTCAGGCTGTGCATAGAAGAGAATGACACTTTGACCTAATCCTTAAGAACCAAGGATCCTGACAACTCTAGTTTGTATGGCCATGTTAGATGGTTGTAAGTGAACATTATGCACATAAATGACTTGACAAAATTTAAAGACACCTGTTGTGATAGAGAATTTGAACCAGATGTCTTAGATTAATGAGTGGATTGGCAGATGAATGAATGCATGGATGGTTTGATTAGTAATTGAATGAATAACTGAATTGATGAATGAATAAATATATTGAAGAATAAGGTAAACATCTTTTGCAATTTGCTTTTAATCCTTAATTTGATCTTGGCATTATTTTGCAAAGCATTCCAATCAATTATGATGATTTTCAATGACTTAGTCTGTTTGACTATCATAGGACGTAGTAGACCTTCAAGCTGTTATCAAGACTGTTGACTCCGAACTGACTCATTCTCTACTGGCTAATGAATCTCATCGTATGACGTTGCTAAATGTTGCCAAGTGGGCTATTATGTCGTCATGCAGTACACACTTGACATCTTCTGTAGAGGTATTATATTTAATTCCCTTTGCATATTAATTTTTATTTCTCTGCATGTCTTTTCCTTTCTTATTCCTTTTTCTGTTGCTTTTACTTTCCAATCTCCTTTCCTCTTCCTTTCCCTCTTCTATTATTTCAATTTCCTTTCTCTCATAGACCAAATCGAAATAAGGAGTCACATTTTAATAACAATTCTTTTTGACTGGCTAGTCTTGTGTGCACGCTGACATACAATGGAGTTGTCACATGTACATAATTGTTATTAAAATTTGACTCCATATTCAATTTGGTGTATTTAGTTGTTTTTTTCCTGTGTCGTTCCTTTACTTTTGTTACCTTTTTCAAATGTCTTTCCTATGTAAGCTTTTTTGAATACTAAATTCTGTTTCTTTTGCAGCCATTGGAACTCAAAAACCTCAACCTTGACTCGTTTCTGTTTGGTATTCTCACTAACCAGTCAACCAATCAGAAGAAATCTGAAGGTGGTGGTGACTCGTTATCAAGTGTTGCTATTGGTGACTACAAAGAGAAGACTGAGCAACTAGCTGATCTTGTTCGCCATATATGGAGTAACTCTGATCATGTGACGAATTTGACCAATCAGAATAAGTATGCATGGATCAAGAAACCTCCCTCGGCCCAAAACATTGATACATTTTTTTATTTTTTTTTCATTGTGTTCATTCATTCGTTCATTTATTTGATCATTCATTTATTCCTTCATTTATTCCTTCATTCCTTCATTTATTCATTGGGTCATTCATTAGTTTGTACATTTGCTTCCCCATTTAGTTCATTTCTTCGTTTATTCATTCATTTATTCATTCATTCATTGGTTGATTTATTCATTCATTAATGTGCTCATTCGGTGTTTCATTCTTTCATACATTTGCTTGTTTGTTCATTAATTTGCTTATTTATTATTTGTGCTCTTTTTATAGATTGTGTGAGACCAAATTATTGGCTTCCAAGTTTGCTCAAGTTCTCCTGTCATTGGCTGTTGTCATAGAAACAAATGACGACAAAGGTGACATTGTCAAGGTTGCTATGGCAATTTCCCAAACTCGTGACCTCTCAAGCCTGAAGGAGATGGTAGAAAAGATGTCAGCTGAAGTGTTTGACAGATACACAAATCAAACTGGCTGTAGTGATGGTATCGCAGAGATGAAAAGCCTATTGCTTCAAGCTTTCAATCATTTAACTTCTTGTGTAGATAGCAGACAGGGCAACAATTGTGAAACAAGTCAAACTCGTGAAGAAGGAGAAGATAATGATGGAGGTGCTGATGATGATTTTACTATTAACAGTGGTTGTATGTGGGTCAACCTTGGTTTATTGCAGACTTTATTACTTTGTCCTATTGGCCCAGTTGACCCTGTTGAGCAAAACGCCATAGAACTGCAGTATTCTAGAGACGAGGTATGTGATCAATAACATCTGTGTAATACTCATGGTATTTAGGATAATACATTTTTTTTTTCTATTTACACAAAAATGCAATTTGCAAAAAAGTATAACTTTAGATTAAATTTGACTTTGACTATTATCACTTCCGTTTTGAACGTATCTCAATGAGTTCTTTCAAATGCGCATTTTAAAATTTTGTATTACCCTCGTTTTAGATTTTCCTCTAAAATTGATGACGTCATTTTCCCGCCAAAAATCGTAACATTTGTAAAAGTGAAAAGAAGAAATGTTTTCTTTGTGTGTGTACTCTTCACATATAATTTTGAAGATGATCGGACTTAACTATAAAAAGTTATTCAAAATCACGCTTAAAACGCCAGCCCAGCGTGTAAACGATACATTTCAATATTCAGGTATCTCATGCTCAGCAAGAACTTGAAGTGAGATTATATGCTGACAAGCTGTGGACAGGCTCAGTCACAACAATAACTGAGCTAGAGAAACAGTTAGACGACGGACAGGACCCCTGTACATTAGACATTACGTCTAATCCTCTTAGAGTACGGATGTTGGCGAAGACACTGAAGAAAGCAAAAGAATGTGAAATTGATTTGCAACATAACACTGCTGTTAGGCCCAGTCCTTCTCAGGTATGAAGAATTTATGACTGTTGTAAGGCTGCTTGGAAACTTACTGATGTAAGAGAGATATGAATTTGAGCAAGAAAAGCATATAAACATTATGATTGCGACAAGGAGCGCACATGGCACTGAAGTTTTCACAGAGTGACATAATACCACATAGAGCAGATTTTACTTGACTATGAAACGCTCACAGCACAAATGCGGTCATGGCATGGCCAGGCATGTCAAATAATCATAGAAAAGCTGCAGCAAGGCATCCACATGACAGTGAACGTTTCACAGTCACACGAAATCTGCTCTATGTGGATACATAATTATATTGGTACTGATATCTATTAATGATAATGATGATTTCTAAAATGTCTCGTTGTCCTTACTCTCTTACCGTAATCATTTCTATGTTATCTTAGTTCAGGGAAATACTTCACGGTATCCAGCACTACAAGAAAACCATAGGCAACCCAAAGACAGTGTCTCACTTGATGTCAGGGCTACACCAAGCCATATCCACCCTAATAGTACACCATGACCAACAACGGCAAGCCATGAATGCTGCACAGAACATCATACATCGGGTGGAGACATGGAGAGCTTCTCAGGAAAAGTTCATGCACCAACTAAAGAATGATTTTCCACTGTATGCAGATATTACAGGCCCGTTTGTATCGGCATTGGCTCAGGTGAGTTCAATTACAGAGATGGTATCATTATTCTCCAATCAAAGGCGAAAGGGTTAACATTAGTCATGCCATGCTCAGAAATTGAATAGTCCCCTTTACAGTTCCCCGCGCAATCCTGAAACAACTTCAGCATTTACAACGAATACAACTTCATTTTCTCAGTATTTTCTGACATTGTATCTATATTTTTCTATTTCAAAGGTTGTTCGTGGAATGGACAAGTTGAGTTCATGCTTAAAATGTCGAATACAACGGCACATATTCATACTCAAATGTCCAGATCTACTGCCAGTAAAGGAATCACAGATTGTATTTCCAGATCGTCTCATTGCCATGCTGTGTAACCAAGGATACTTCCTGGGCAAGGATAATCTGGAAATGGTCAAATGTCTTGTGTCAGACCCAACCTGGTCGTGTTTACAAGGTATTAATACCAGAAATAAAAAAGAACACACTCATTATTTTACGTTGGGAGTCCCTTTAGCCGAAGATAATTTTCCAGAGAGCCGGCAGTGTGCTCAATTTATTTCCCTCTCTCCATCAGTACTTGGTTTTACGGGTATTTAGAGCTACTTAAAGCTACACGGAAAGAAGAGAAGTTGAAACAAGGATGCAAGGTCACTGGGACCTCGGGACCTCTCGCACAGAACACCGCGCACTAATCAACTGTGCTATCCTTGCTTTTTTAATTGGATTGTTTGCTACATTCATAATGGAAACGGTGGCGATAGTCACGATAACAATAACTAATGGTAGTAATGGCAGTGGAGATGATGATGATGATGGTAATGATGGTAATGATGAAGACAAAGACGAAAGTAATGATGGTAGTGATGATGGTCATGATGATAATGATAATGATGATAATGTTCCGATTCGTGTTGTTTATCAGGTCTAAAGAGTCTCCAAAGCAACAACGATGGTAATGATCTACATTCAGAATTGACCTCTAGGTATGTAGCCATCACCTGTCATCATCGTCATACTAACAATCACAATCATTATCATTATCACCACCATCTTAATCATCAATATCATCATCATCACTATTATCATCATCACTATCTTTATTGTCACCACTATCATCACCACCATCATCACAATCATCATTATCACCATCATCTTCATTATCACCACCATCACAATCATCATCATTATCACCACCATCATAATCATCAATATCATCATCATTATTATCATCATCACTATCATTATTGCCACCACCACTATCATCACCATCATCATCATAATCATCAACTTCATCAACAATGTCATAATATCAGTCATCATATTGTTATCAACCCTATCACCATCATTGTCAAGTTATCTACGAAATGACTGACATTCATTTTCCAGATTACTTTGGACCAGCCTCCTCTACATTCGTAACTATTCAATCCATCACAACTATCTCAACACCAAAGCAATGAGCACACTACAAGAAATACTCAACATGTACACACAGCAATGGACGCTGGCCAAAGAAGAAGAACAGAAAAGAGAACAGCAGGAAGGAAGCTTGTTTAAATACAAGACAACAACTCATGAGGGGGAAGTAGACGAAGAGAAAGCCTTTGAAAATGGACTGTGTAAAGCATTCCCGACATTTGATAATGAATTTAGTGAATTCATACAATCTAATAGTTTGGAAGAGGTAAAGGAACAACCCAAGATCACTAACACAGTCGAGCGAAATATTACCGATGCAGAGAAGTTCATGAAAAATGTCAATATCCAGAAAGTGAGCAAAGTACATGAAATGATGTTCGCTGATCTTCATCATTCTCAATCCTGCATGCTGATTGGTGGAGTTACAGAGCAGTGTTTCCATGGTGATACTTATGACGAGCTGTTCCAGAGTAGCTACCAGACTGCTGCATTTGTTAGTCGGCTGAACGTCCAAAGAAGCTGTGATTCTATTGGTGGATATCTGTGGGAACCACATCTTGTACAAAGTCATTCTATGTTACAAAGGTATATATGTTTGTCATTTTATCTTTATTATTATTGGGTTTCGGGCTTCCTGTGGGGTGTCTGGGCTTCCTGTGGTCAAACCACAAACGTGGCGGTTTTCCCACTCTTACAAATCAAATGATATTTTCAATAATTTCTTCTTCTTTGTTTCTTTATACTAATCATTATCCGCACCATCATTATTATTATCATCATTGCCACCATCATCATCATTATCATCATCGCCATCATCATCATCATCATTGTAATCATATTTTTACTCATCATCATCATCATCATTACTATCAGGTTATCTCCAGTTGATTACATCAAGGGCAGTACCAGCCATTATGACATATATCACGACACCAATATATCAGAAGTAATCAAGATAAGGCCTGTGATGACGTCATTCAGTGAACGTTTGGACGAGCTGTTGGCAGAGTGGCCTGGTAATCCACTCCTAACACAGGTAGAGATTTAACTAGCATACACCTCACCAAAAACATTGGAGACCACTTTGAATAAATATTCTTCTTGACTGGCTAGCCTCTCATACATGTGAAAACTCTATTGTGTCCAAGGTATACGCAAGGCTAGCCAGTCAATGAAAATAGCTTTTATCCATATGTCAGTTTGGCCTATAGTGCAAAATATAGACTGCGAGCAGCCCCTACTTTTCCCTCCGGATTAAGAAAATTTTAACTTAAATCGAGCGAGCGGGGATTGGGGGCGAGTTGAGGAGGGGAGAGGAAAAGTATAGTGCCTACTTGTCTGTATTCGATGTCCCTCTCTCATTTTCCATATTATTATCAATCTTTCTTTTTCTTACTGTTCTTCTATTTTTAGCTTCAGTCTTTCATTGATACAATTTTGACTCTACCGGTTACCAGTCCACTTATGAAAGTTTTGACTGGAGTTGAACTACTGCTGAAAAATGCTCAGGTTTGTCAGCTTATATTGTAAAACACGTGATGATGATGATGATGATGATTGTTGATGATGATGATGGTATTTACAATGATAGTGATGATGATGATGATGATGATGATATCTATGATGATGATGATATCAATGATTATGTTGATTGTGATGATGATGATGATAATGATAGTAATTATAGTGATGATGCTAATAATAAATATGTTGATGATGACGATATTGATGATTATGTTGATGATGATGATGATGATGATGATAATGATGATGATATTGATGGTAGTGGTGATGATGACAGTGATGACGATAATGAAGAATTCAATCAGTAATGGTGAAGAAGATTATAATGTTAGTAGTGATGATGGTGATGATCATGATGGGGGTCCTGATGACGTTGATGATGCTAAAAATAATTATGATGATGATGATCATCATCATCATCATCAAAGTGATGACGATGGTATTGTGTGATTATTCATATTATCTATTTCTTTCCAGGGTTGGGAGAACAACGCAAGTCGTCATGTCAGCATCAAGGATCATCTTGATCGTATCATCAATCTTATCATAGAATGGCGAAAGCTCGAGTTAAAGTAAGTTTGTGAAATGCTTTGTCGTTGTTGCTTCTTTACTTGTCTCTCTGTTTTTCTCCCTTCTCGTTCATCAATCGCGCTTTTCACAGATGACGTCACAATGATGCATTATGGGATTGAAATGCGTACAAGCCAAGCCCAAAATACATACTAATATGCTGCAACAATGTTTTTTTTGTTGTTTCTAATTCATGGAAAAACTATGGTTTTTCGACTGATATATTGATCTTCTTTTCTTTGTAATCGAAGCCTTTTTTACAAAGTTTGCTCGCATTTCCATCCCACAAGGCTTTGCAATATCTATTTTTAGTAACCGTGAAAAATGCTATTCTTCGTCTTCCCAACCTGATTATAATTCTCTGTCTTACATTTAAATGGTTCGAGAGGCTTTTTGTGTAAGAACTATATAACTATTAAAACTCTAGTATAATAACTTATGGTAATTATTTTGATTTGGACAATGTATGATTTCTTGGTAATCATTCTAGGTGTTGGTCATCTTTACTGGACGTAGCGACAGACAACGCGTCCAGTAAGGCCAGTCAGTGGTGGTTTTACCTGTACAGTCTTGTCCAGCAAATATCTACCACAGAAACACAGATAACTGGTAAGTCTGAAATAATGTTTCGTCCGTTTGTTCATTCAATCATTCATTCATTCATTCGTTTGATTATCCAGACGGATGCTCTCCCACTGAGCTACGAGAAACTCATAGAAGGGACAGACGATTAGATATGTGATAGTTGATACAATTCGAGCACAACATTAAAGAAAAAAAATTGCGCACAACAACAGTAACAAAGAAAAAAATTGTGCAAGTTGAAAAAAAAAATGTGCACAACCACGAAGGACACAAAAAAAATTTGTGCACACAATAAATTGCCCAATCCCCTCCCCCCCTCAAAAATCTAATGGTCCGTCCCTAATCATCCAACAACTGACTCTTTCTGTTTTTTTTTTTTTTCTCTCAGAGTTGATCGACCCCCTGCAGCGATTCATTGAGTCGTCTTCCCTTGGGGAATTCTCCTCTCGTATGAAGATGTTATACTCCTTCTATCAACAATGCGTCTCCATGGAGAGCACCATGGAAACCAGCAACCAGTCAAACAGTGGTAAGCGGCTATCACAAGGTAGTCGCAACAATTATTCTAATATCCCTTTCTATTCAAATGACCATCAACCATAATTTTGAAAGCCTGTTTCACATGAACCATCAACAAACTGGTCTACTAATTAAGTAAAGTAAAGTAAAGTAACCTCATGTAACGTTGGTAGCTCATGACAGTCATTAACTGATAAACTTGAGGCCGACGGTGTGCTCATTTTACTCCCCTCTCTACATCAGTGCTCCGTTTTACAGGTACTCTTTAAGCTACACGGAAAAGAGAGAAGTCAAAATAAGGATATGAGGTCACTGGGAATCGTAGGACCTAAACTTTTTTTAAAGAAAAACAAGTTGATAATTTATTGGTTGATTAATATGATGCAGTCCTGTACTTCATTATTATTATTGATTTTTTCAGGTAAAGTGTCTGACATTATGCTTAACGTGCATACATACTATAAGCAGTTCTCTGACAACGTACAGCAGAGAATACAGCAAGCAAGAGGACCGATTGAGAAAGAACTTAAGGTGTGCCTTCATTGATAAATAATTAGACTGCAAAACAGTCCCTACTCCGAGGAAACGAGTTGAATTTCGATCGAACGAAGTTTTGGCCGCGAGAGAATGAGGAAAGGATTAGCGTCTCTCCCCTCTCGTCTCACTCCCCGCTCGGCCGTTAATCCTCTCCTCATTCTCTCGCGATCGAAATTCAACTCGTTTCCTCTGAGTTAAAAGTAGGGACTGTTTTGCAATCTAATAAATAATAGACCATCTCAATGAACCTCAGCCTCGATAGATTGTAATATATTCTTTAGAATTCGACTACAGCCCGTGGAATTTTTAAGTGTTTCAGTTGTTTGATGTGTATTTTCCTTAAATTAACACAAGCTGTAGTCAAATTCTAAATATATTACGCGCTATCAAGGCTGGGGTTGATCCATGGCAACTGTGAAACTATTATTCAGCTTACTTTGAGATTACTATCTTACATCAAGTAAAGCAAGGCTATGTGATACTACAGTACGGAACCCCGTTTATCCGGCCACCGAAGGGACGGCCCCAAATGGCAATATTAACAGGGTGGCCGTATTAAACGGGTAAATTTTATAGAAAATGTATAGGCATGCATTTCGTCAGGACCTAAAAAACTGGCCGCAATAAGGGGGGGTGGGGGGAGGTCCACTGTAGTTCCCTTCATAGTTCTGTGCGTCATCTTGAAAAGTACCCGGGCCTTTGCATCAAAGCGAGACAAACGTTGAGCTTGCAATGATAGAGACACGCGAATAATTATCCTGCAAGGTGTCAAAATGTCTCTATCATTGCAAGCTCAACGTTCGTCTCGCTTTGATGAAAAGGCCCGGTTATCTTCCAAGATGGCGCAGGGAACTGTGAAGGGGACTATTGAATATAAATATATTTACATTTTGGTTTGTTTATATGTGTAGGGTTATGTTAAAATTGCCAAGTGGAATGATGCTAACTTCTGGGCCATGAAACAAGCGACAGAGAAATCACATCGAACACTGCACAAGTTTGTCCGCCGCTACGAGGTAGTTTTATATTCTTTGCTGTATTGAAGCCACGTCGTTGGTTTTATCAGCCTCAACATTGAGCTAAAATTAGTCACATTTTTATTTGGCTTTCTATCATTATTGTCTTCATCGCTCACTTTATTATCATCATCGTCGAAAATGTCATGTTGTAATTTATAATTTGTCCCATAACTGACACACTTGACGCCTGCGGAGGAGGCTAAACTAGGACATGTTTTTTTAATCTGTCGAGCATGCAAGCATGTTTGCCATACACTAATTATTTCTACTGCTTAACCATTAAAAGTTGATGTTAAACACATCCCTTTTCTATGTTTTCATATTTTTAGATGGCATTATCTGAACCTGTAAGGCAGCTACTAATGAATTCCAAGATAGCTGGGACTGTCACACAAGACACCGTAGAAATATCACGTGACATCAAACTTAATCCTGATTGGTTCATTTCTGAGTCTTCGCCGATTCTAGATATGGCTGTACCGATCACCATGGAAACAGATCACTTGGCTAGTAATATGGAAAGACTTCCCAAACTGTTGTTGAAGATGAAAAAACTTTGTAGAAAGATTGTACAGCAGCAGAAGTATCCCACACTTATATCGACACTGGATTGTTTTACTGGTAAGATTCCAAGTTGTTTTTAAGTTGTTTTCCTCCCATTTCCTTCCTATCTATCACTTCCTTTCGTCTTTCTATGTTCCTCCTGAATGTTATTATTTTTTTCTTATTCTGACCTTCCTCCTCCTGCCTCCATTCTTTTCACCTCCCTCCGTCTTTTTTCAATGACCTTCCCTTTTTCCTTGCTTTCTGAATATTTTTGTTTTCGTTCTTTCTTCTTTAATAATTCTTCTTTGATTCTTTCTTTCCATTGTGATTCCTTTCCTTCTCATCTGATTCACTTTGGTAGAATATTTCTTACACTAACCATTTTTCCTATTTACTTTATTTATTTTCCCATTTACTAACTCACCGTTTTCCCATATAGGGGAGATTATCACCAACGTCCATGATCTCCAAGCCTTAGATGTCAACAAAGAGGTCTGTGCAGTTTGTGCAATTTAGTTAACCTTCAAAATGGGAATCCTTTTATCAACAAATAAGCAATTAATATTTTACGGTTTTTTTTTTTCAGCCAAAAGAGAAACGCAAAGAAGTGCGGAAGCACATTCATCTGCGTAAACGAACAGCCTTGGCCGAGTTGTTTAAAGCTTTGACTTCAATAGGTAAATATCGTAAATTGTAGCTTGGGCAATACCTAGGAATAATATCATTGTGTTGGGACTACTGAAGTTTTGGAGATTTTGGATTTTGTCTGTCATGTCATCTAGAAACCATACAATTTCATTATAAATTTATCAAATTTATGAATAATTCACTTTCCTAGCAGCCTCCTACTGTACCTTACAAGACCTCTTCAAATGTGGGACGTCAAGAGTGACACAGTGCCCATGATCATAATGTAATGATCACATCATTACTAGAAATGTGCATTTATCTTGGACTTTTCTTCAATAACTAAATAGTAAATGAGTTTTAAATGAATGTTGGGATTTGAGTCACATATAATATTTGCGTCCGACCTTTATGGGATTAAAAAGGACTCCCGCTCTTATTTTATCTATTACATAAACACACATAACAGAATATTTTCAAGTAAAGCTTAACTTGCAATGTAATGATTGATAATTTGATGTTGATTTTCTCAGGCTTATCCCACAAGAAAGGTATTCAAAACAGTCAACTATTATCTCAAGAATCATCAATGATGATGCCAGCGTTTGAAGAGACTTTTATAAGCAGTGTGAACCATGGCATGTCTAGGTAGTGAACAGTAACATACAGGGGCCGGTTGTACGAAGGCTGGATAAAGTTATCCGCGGATAAAAGTTATCCACTGCATAGGTTTTTTATAGATTTTGTCCGCTGGATAAGGATTTATCTGGTGGATAGCGCTATTCAGGCTTTGTACAACCTGCCCCTGTGGGTTAATTTGAATATATATTCTTACATTAAGCACCAACATCCAACAACCAACCGAACAAAACGAGCCCCACTACACAACGACCACCTCTACACAATGACCCTCTACACAACAAACACCTCTACACGTCACTACACATTGACCACTTCTACACAATAACCATGATCATTACACAACGACCACCTCTACACAACGACCACTTCTATACAAGTACCACCTATACACAATGACCACCTCTACACAATGGCCACCTATATACAAGTACCACCTATACACAATGACCACCTCTACACAATGGCCACCTCTACACAATGACCACGTCTACACAACGATCACCTATACACAATGACCACCTCTACACAATGGCCACCTCTACACAATGACCACGTCTACACAACGACCACCTATATACAAGGACCACCTCTATACAATGACAAACGTCTGTCCCTATTCTAACCCATTCTTCATGTTTGCAGTGACTTTATCGAGGCAACTCGTTACCATGCCAACAGATGTCAACACTACTACCACAGGTGTTTAGCGCGCATGTCTGCCCTGAATGTCCACTTGACATCACCATCTAAGGTAAATGACATGTTGAATAGTCCCCTTCACAGTTCCCTGCGCCATCTTGAAAGGTAGCCAGGCCTTTGCATTGCAGCGAGACGAATGTTGAGCTTGCAATGATAGAGACACGTGAGTAATTGTCCCGCGAGGTGTTCAAAGGTCTCTATCGGTGCAAGCTCAAAGTTTGTCTCGCTTCGATGCAAGGGCCTGGCTACCTTTCAAGATGACGTAGAGAACTGAAAGGGACTATTCCTTGGGTAGTTTCGAAATTCCTTTGGCAAATTGTAATACTTCTGTTTATCCTTCCAGGAGTTAACATTAGGTGATATCGACCGATGTAAGGGATATAGCCATCATCTTCTAACACTTGTACAAAACCAAAGACAAGCTATTGTGGAGCTGATAAATAGTGTCTCACTATTAAGGTAAGAAAACCTGATTGCCAGTGTAACCTCGAAGAAATCTTTAGTTGATAAAACCATTATAATGTAGCCTTGAGATTTACTTAAATAGCTGATCCTGAAGCGTGAGCTTACTTACTTGATTACCAGTTAAACTGCGATTGTTTAGCAGGCAAAGGTTTCTAAGTGTAAATTAATTGCTATTTAGGGTCGCGTCCAGGTCTGTTACTAGTGTCAACAGTGAGGATGGAGCAGCAGTTTTGCCGCCACAAGATGAAGTACCCCAGCAAATGGTAAAGATATTGTATTCATAGGGTATTTCATAGGGTATTTATAGGGTTTTTATAGGGTTTTTAAAGGGTATTCCTAGGGTATTTCATAGGGTATTCATAGGGTTTTCATAGGGTATTTATAGGATATTTCATAGGGTATTCATAGGGTATTAATAGGGTATTCACAGGGTATTCATAGGGATTTCATACGGTTTTCATAGGGTTTTCATAGGATATTTCATAGGGTATTTCATATGGTATTTCATCGGGTTTACTTTTTGTGACAGCGTTGTATTTCATTTTTTGATAGGTGAATTTCATGGAATTCCTGACCTGGGTGACGCAAACGCTTCAACGTTCGCAACATCTTACAAGTTGCTGCCCTACACAAGACTTTCCACAAGACTCTTCACCAGTGCCTGCAAGCATGTTATCAGCGGTCTCCACCTCGTCTTCGAACAGTGACGTCATCCAACATATTAGCAGAACTTTACAGGTAATACAGCGAATCGAAATATGGTGTCCAATTATAATAACCATTGTTCTTGACTGGCTAGCCTCGAATACATGTGAAAACTCCATTGTGTTTTAACGTGAACAAGAGGCTAGCCAGTCAAGAACAATAGTTAATAAATTTAACGATGTATTTCGATTCGGTCTCTTGTGTTTTACGGGCTTCCTGTGTTGATATAGGCCGCAAGGGAATGAGAAGAGGAAGAAAAATATTCTCCCTAGTTAAGTCTTGTTACGCTAATGATATTTTTCAAGGTTTGGTAAGTTGCAATAAACGATTGACTGAGTTAGCGACCAATAAAAACTACGGCTACGCATGCGCATGCGCAAAAAAAACAACAAGTAAAATGATCCAGTACACAAATCTGACATTCGTACGGACTCTATAAAAAACGATGGAGTGTACGACTTTCATCGCTTTTTTCTCAAAATATAAAAAAAATACAAAGGTATAGACTCATGGTAGCTTTAAAATGTAACAAAGGTTATGTACACGAAACTTCAAGCTTATATATTCAGGGAATTTCTTATAAATCAACTTCAAACACTGTAGTCCGAAACTCCTAATGTTTACAATGACAAATTTACCACTGTGAAAATTAGTTGTTTGACCGCTGTGTTGGACGGAATACGAATCAAATGTTTCGTAGATTCTACTCTCGAATACTTCCGACATAAAAACGTATTTTTTTTCCTATGTTTAGTGTTTGTATTTTGCAGGATTGTCAATCAAATGTTGGTAACCTAGCAACCGAGCTACGTCAACATGCTGTTACCATGGAGACACGGATAAGCGGAAGTGACGTAGGAAACTATGTGATTGCATCATGGTGAGTGAATATGTTATCGGAAGTTTGACGGACTGCACAATTGACAGGTTGACTCACTGGCTTTCTTACTAACTGACTGTCTAACTTATTGACTGCGAACAGACTGACTTACTGACTGGCTGATGACATATTATACATATGCAGGAGAAAAATATAATTTGCCTTTTAATTTTGCGTTTTCATTTACGGTGTTAATAATAATAATAATATTCCTCGATCTTCGTTGAAGATCATTTAGGCGCCCCATTACTAGAGTAGGCAAGACTAAACAAGGGTCTGTAGGGTCTCTACCAAAACAGGCCTTCCAATTTACCATTGAGTTCATTATTGCCCTGGGACCCCTACAGTTGCCCTACACTTCATTGTCATACTGTGTAACCAGCGTGGTCGTCCTTGTGGTGTTGTGGCTAACAAATCGGACTAGAAAGCCGAAACTTTGGGTTCAAGTCCCGCCACGTCAAATGATATTTTTCTCATGCATCTGTATTTTAACTATATGATAGTTTCACTTATTCGTTCATTATCGTTTTCAAAGGGGACATGTCAAAGTCATTTCTAAAAGTATTCAAACGCTGAAAGATATTGGCAACAGCATCGGTGGCCTATTACATTACTTTGAATCGAGGTATGTATATTAATTAACATAATACATTCTTTATCATGATCACGATCATTTTCATTATTGTTAAAACAATCGTCACCAGTCAAATTCATTTTGTCATCTATATCACCGTCATTATTACCGAGAAGTGTCGTGTACGCCTCGTGTTTCTGTACGTCTTCTCTCTTGCTCTACGGCGCGTGTTCTATCACAGTATACACCTATTTCAATTAACGTTGTCCATCTGGAATGGTTGATCTGAGACCGATAGGAATTGTGGGAGTTCATTAAATTCCAAATACATTGTTTTAATCACACTTGAATGGTCCTGAATTACAGATAACAGTATTTCAGAAGTAAACATTAATATTCAAGTGTGATTATAATAGTGCATTTGCAGTTTAACGAGCTCCCACAATTCCTATCGGTCTCAGATCAACCATTCCAGATGGACAACGTTAATTGAAATAGGTGTATAAGAGAGGTGTCTTGCATGGGACTTAGAGTCCCGCTCGCGCCTTCCCATTTGGGTGATGTATATTATAGTCATGTAAATTTTCTTTGTACTTTTATTTCTGATTAATGTAGTATTTATGACTCAATAAAATTGTTTTAAAAAAAAAAACATAGACACGCACACGCCCGTTTTCAAAGACTGTCAACTCAAAGCTTATTTCATTCTCTTTAGTTTTGACAGCGACAAAGGTCTTGGTACTTCTCTCTTGGTCTTGACGCAAAGAATAAGAAATGAATGCGAGAGACTAGAATCATGGACCGAAAACCTTCTACAGCACAAGACAAGATATGAGTCTACTGTATGTATAGCAGAAACGGCAGACAAGGTTGTGACATCACTATTGCTTGCTGTGCAGAGGATTTCTAAAGAGGTGGAGACCAGAGATGATGAACATGATGATGATGAAGAAGGTAGGTGTACTGACAGTGATCAACTTCTTTTCTTTTGCATTTCTTTGGTGCAGTGTGTGTTATTGATGTTGTTGGTGTGATGTTGTCAATGTTCCCAATGTTTGTTGGGATGATGATGGTGGTGGTGGTGGTGGTGGTGGTGGTGGTGATGTTGTGACGTATTTGTCGTGATGATGATGATGATGATGATGATGATGATGATGATGAAGATAATGATGATGACGGTGATGGTGATTTTGTGACGTGTTTGTGGTGATGATGATGATGATGATGATGAAGAAGATGATGGTGATGGTGATGGTGATGTTGTGACGTGTTTGTTGTGATGATGATGAAGATGATGATGGTGGTGGTGGTGATGATGAAGAAGATGATGATGATGATGGTTGTGGCGGTGATGTTGTGACGTGTTTGTTGTGATGAAGATGATGGTGGTGGTGATGATAGTGATAATTATGATGATGATGATGATGGTAGATGTGGTGTTGATGATGATGGCGGTGGTGGTGGGGCTGATGATGATGATGAAGATGATGATGATTGTGGTGGTGATGATAGTGATAATTATTATTATGATGATGATGGTAGTGGTGGTGTTGATTATGATGGCGGTGGTGGGGCTGATGATGATGACGACGACAATGATTTGTTTTACAAACTACATGTATAATCCCGACTTTCTTGATTTGTTTTTGCAGGTGAACAAGAAGGTCTAGTCAAGGGCCATCTCGTCTCCCACATATACCAAAACATGATCAACGATATAACTAAACTAGACCTCACAACTGTACACAATAACATCAAGTCCTTCATATCTGAACTCAAATCACCAACAGAAACCAACCAGTCACCAGATACTCACTCTTCTATCATGGCAAAACCTAGCATCACTGGCTATCGCATATCAGGATTAGAGTCACTATTAAACCAATTCATCTGCTTATCGAATAGCTATCTACTAAGTCTACTAACAGCACACCAAACAAGCTGTAAACTCCTGTCTGTACTCCTGGGTGTTTTTACTGAGCTGGTGGAGAAAGGATTCTGTCTGCCGCCCGAGATTGAAGAAGAAGAAAGCGGCGAAGGGGCGACGGAGTTTGAGGATATAGAGGACGGTGGACTTGGTGAAGGAGAAGGCGCGAAGGATGTTAGTGATCAGATTGAGAACGAGGACCAGGTGAGGTTTTCAAAACAATTTTATTTTATTAATGTTTCTCCGTAGAAGTTTCTCGTTATAAAGTAAAACTAGACGCTCAAAGATAGCCTGCGTTACATCCGGTTTATTCCCCGTAATAACCGTCTGCGAAATAACGAACATATTCGTGTTCTGAGACCCCCAGCGAATAGCAGGAAAATATATAATAGATGCTGATTGGCTGTTGACCTTTCAAATTCTAACGAGTCCTCCCATTGGTTCAATTACACGACTCAGTCTTTCCCGTTTACAAATCGAACCAATGGGAGGACTCGTTAGAATCTGAAAGGTCAACAGCCAATCAGCATCTATTATATATTTTCCTGCTATTCGCTGGGGGTCTCAGAACACGAATATGTTCGTTATTTCGCAGACGGTTATTACGGGGAATAAACCGGATGTAACGCAGGCTACTCAAAGACCGCTTACATGGACTTCCAGCGCCAATGGCAAACAGACTAATCTTGATATTTAATAGCTGGAGACTATGTTCCAGTCGATAAATATTTACAAAGAATGAGTGTCAATCCCTTCAAAGGTTAGAAAAGTCAGTCGTAGGAAGTTGTGGAGTATGTTTAGATGTTTTTTTATTGTGCAGGGATTTGGAAAATAATTATTTCGCATCTTGAGGTGTTCAAACTTTTAAGGTCATTTAATTCAAACTGAAGCGAGGACGAACTTCCACACTCTACTGAAAAATCGAAGTATGACAACTTTCCAGCTGGTGTGCATTTCATTTATTTAGTAGCTATTTTAAGCAAGTCCTTTATTGAAGTGTAATTTTAGAATATATTGGAGATATACATCGCTTTGTTTTATGGCTACGCGGGACTCGCGACTGACACTGATATATAGCCGTTTGATTTCAAGTAATAAATCATTAAAAAAAAAAATTCTCTCTTGGAAACCAATAAATCAATATCAAAAACTATCCAAAGGAAAAAAAAGAGAAATAAAGTGAGAAAAGAAAAAGGAAAAAAAAAATAGTGATGTCAGTTGGATTCGAACTCTTGACCCTTACACTGTAGTTTATCGCGTTAACCGATTGTGCTAGCTTAGTAAATTTATGACATCACGTCAAGTTTTGGGATATATATTCATTGCTTCCGTCACTAAGAAGTTACACAGCTCGGACTTTTTAAAAGAGGCTGTCGGCCTAAGAGCGGATAAGGCAAAAATCGGACCATTGCCGATTTCCATGATTTTTTCAGTGAACAACAACTATCATATGCCATCAACAAATATCACTTTGATTTGGATGAATTCGATTTTTTTGGTACTTTACGAGACGGTTTTCGGCGACCCCTCGAAACTCGCTAATTGAGCGTTATTGACGCGGCAATAAAGCAGTACGTATAGGTGTTCACCGAAATTTTATTATTCAATGAAATAAACTGAAATTTGTACACATGCAAATATCACCCTTTGGCTGTATTCTAAACGTTAAATGGCTGAGTTGTGTTAATTTCGACTGAGATATGATTTTTTTTTAATGTATATCAAATTGTCAAAATACGGTTAGCGGTAAAATGCCTTCAGGTAAAAGCGATTTTCTCAAAAGTGGGACTTAACTTTAAGATAAGTCTGTTATATTTCAAAAGTACTAGGACCAGTCTACAAACTTATAAAATAAAATTTGTGGGCGCTCTTAATAAACTAGCCGAGCGATGACTTCAAAGTTCACTCAATTTTGCTAAATTCAGGAAAATCCATAATAAATCTTATTTGTCGGTGTGACAGTATAAGGCCAAATTTTGAGCCACATATCTTTGAATGAGTATAAACAGTCCTTCAAAAGTAATTTTGATAGTTAAGTAAGCATTTATTACATTTTTAGGTTTTTAGAATGATTTTAGAGGCCGTAATCTACTGATCAATTTCATGTCTGCAATATATATGCAAATTAGATACGAATGTTTACATCAAAGATCACATAATCTTAATTTAAGATGAAAACTTATTTTATACAAATTATTAAACTACTAAATTGTTATACAATACTTTAAAAATTCTAACGATGTATATCTAAGAAATTTTTACGGTGTTTTGTTGCCTACTAGTGAGAGAGGATCGGTCGCAATTAGCCTGCGTAGCTGGCCCTGGGGGTGGGGAGAGGGGGAAAAGGGGACGGAGGGGAGGACGCAGGCTAGCGTAGCTCGGCCCTAGGGAGAAAGGACTGTTTTGAAGGACTGTTTATACTCATTCAAAGATATGTGGCTCAAAATTTGGCCTTATACTGTCACACCGACAAATAAGATTTATTATGGATTTTCCTGAATTTAGCAAAATTGAGTGAACTTTGACGTCATCGCTCGGCTTGTTTATTAAGAGCGCCCACAAATTTTATTTTATAAGTTTGTAGACTGGTCCTAGTACTTTTGAAATATAACAGACTTATCTTAAAGTTAAGTCCCACTTTTGAGAAAATCGCTTTTACCTGAAGGCATTTTACCGCTAACCGTATTTTGACAATTTGATATACATTAAAAAAAAATCATATCTCAGTCGAAATTAACACAACTCAGCCATTTAACGTTTAGAATACAGCCAAAGGGTGATATTTGCATGTGTACAAATTTCAGTTTATTTCATTGAATAATAAAATTTCGGTGAACACCTATACGTACTGCTTTATTGCCGCGTCAATAACGCTCAATTAGCGAGTTTCGAGGGGTCGCCGAAAACCGTACTCGTAAAGTACCAAAAAAATCGAATTTATCCAAATCAAAGTGATATTTGTTGATGGCATATGATAGTTGTTGTTCACTGAAAAAATCATGGAAATCGGCGATGGTCCGATTTTTGCCTTATCCGCTCTTAGGCCGACAGATGACAATAGTGGTAACCTATCTTATAGATAGAGTAATCCACAAAAACTCAGCATTCATACAGTCAGTTTTCATGTCAGTGGTTATAGTTTTGTAAGTTGTATTGTAGTTAAGAATCATATTTGGTTCGTTTTCTTTCTCGTGAGAACTGAAATTAAAGACTGGTAAGAACTTTGCTATCAATGCTTTCAATCCTATCAATGCTAACAGATTCGTGGACCGGCCCGAAAATTTCGCTGAACATCTCTTAGTGTGGGCCTACCACGAATGGTGTGTCCATTTGTATGTGAGAGCAGCGTTCTATGCTTGATTTCGTCCATATTATCTTTGAACGCAAGTACAACTTTAAGGAGACTTTCCTTCTATTTCTCCGTGTGTGAATAGATAGACCTAGCTACACACGACACATTTGACAATATGACAATAGATTTGAAAAAAGAAAGCACTCGGATTGGTTGAGTTTGACATCGACATGGAAACATCAAGTTGAAAGTTTTGATCGGTTCTCATTGGCTGAAACACAATAGGACCACAGGTAGCCCAAAAAGGCACATTTGAGACCTAAGATTGACCACGCAGCATTTTAAGACATGGCCTTCCTCCGGAAGTCCATGTAAAAAGTAAAGTAAAGAACTGTATTTTACGTCGAGTCCCTTTAGTCCTAAAGTCCCTTTAGCCGAAGCTAGTCTTCCAGAGAACCGACGGTGCGCTCATTTTACTTCCCTCTCTCCATCAGTTCTCCGTTTGAAGCCTCCTTAATTAAGGAGTCTTCCTCAGTACAGTTTTTCTAGTGCTCGATCGGTCAACTTTAAACGGCTGTAGGTCTGATATGCAAACACCCACAGCTTTCACACTTTGCTCACTTGTTACATAAAAATTGAAGTTTGTCAGGGTGTGTCTTTTGTTTACATCGGCGTTACCATAGCGACGAAACAATGACATCGCGGTTTTTGATAAGCCTCAATTTTACACGTTTTTCGAACTGAACTTTTAAAACGACCTTCACAGTGCTAATATATAGCTGTTTGCCTAGAAGTATATGAAGTTTGAAGAAAATAGTAAAAGCCGATTTTGAATAATTTGAAAGGCATTTTGGGGATTTTATGATTTTTTGACCTTAAAAAGCTTCAATCAAGTAGGCGCTTCGACAGTGTAGAAAGCAAGAAAAAAAATTATCGACGGGTTTTTCTTAAAATTAATTAAGCGTTATTTTCATGATTTTTGCTAAAAATCAGCCCAATTTTGTATATAGTGCATCCCAATATTTCTCGATGCCCTTACAATTTGATTTAAAAAAAAAATGATACTGATAAATATAGGAAGATTTTAATGATTAGGTGAAAGATTCAATCTCACAAATAATATTAAATGATCAGGATACATTGATTTAACGATACACGATTTCTGAAATATTACTGGATGCCCACTGTTCAGTCCTGGTTCGCAATCGCTCCTCCCCCTTTTCGCCCCCAATCCCCGCTCGTCCGTGTTTTATTTAAATGATCATTTTTCTCTCGTTTTCCTCGGAATCTGGAGGGAAAAGAAGGGACTGTTCGCAGTCTAGGTTCGCACCTCTGAATTCTATCCAACGTTCATACTTTGTTCATACTTTGTTCATACTTTTTTTTAAATATATTTCTAGTTTAACAGTTTAAACTGTATAAAGACAGGAAATTAAAAATGACTTGGTGCGTAGGTATCATAGTGAAAATAAATTGATGTCAACAATACAATGCCGGATGTTTTGTCCCCTTTATTATGTTCATTAGATTCACAGTAATAAATATCACAAAACAACTATTTTTGGCTAATATGACAGTTTATTAGTAGAAATAAGTATTTTGAGCTTCTTTAAGATGAGTAAAAATCACTGATTTTGAAGCGTATAAAAGTGGTACCAGTTAGATTAATAACTCGTAGCCCAAAATACGTGATAAATTTAGGCTTACAAAGTACTGTAATATTATAATCATGTGTTAACTTAAGACTGACACCAGAATTAAAACTACAGTTTTAAATCAGACAAAACAGGGCAAGAAACTTGCATGAAAACATGTTATTCGAGAAACATTCATACTGTATTCACGTTGAAAACGTAAAACGTGATACGTGATATATTTTAATGAGCCAAGCTTTAAAAACAGTTTTTCTGGGACACCTGGATGGCGTGTAATTTGCCACAAACTTGAAACTTCCTGAGGCAGATTGAAAATGGTTGTATTGATCATTTGAAAACGATATCGAGACACCCTAATAATGGATGGTAGACACGAGTGTAGGCTGTTTTGGTGTTTCTTAGAAAATAATTGCAGTGAAAATGGTTAATTACAGAGAGCTATAAAGAAGTGTTGTTCCGGACATCATGCAATGCTTCGGGGTTGGAGTTGAAGAGTTTTTGCTGTAGAAATGATTTTAAAAATGGATTCCAATTTGAGGCCAGGGAGTTCAGTTCTAGGAAGAAAAGGTTTGTCAAAAAGACATTTAATTAGCTAGTCATTAATTTATCTGTAGGCTGTCTATAAATGTGAAAATATATTCGGCTTACTCTTAGCCACACTGCAAAAACGGCCGATTAGATACAACTCAGCATATTGAGCTTTTGCAGTGCAATCAGATTCTTCATAGACAATGCGATTTGTGATAAATGAGAAAATGGTTTATCACATGAAAAACAATTGTTATATTGCTTTAAAATAAGAAAGAGTTCACAATTTGTGGCTAAAACTAATCCACAAATTCGCTTGGATGATCACAAAACAATGGTTTCAAGTTCAAGATAAATAAAAGTTAAGTCTCGATTAAAAGTTCAGTCACAAACTTTGTCTTTTGATCATCCAATCGAATTCGATAAAGACCTATTAAATGCGTGGGTCATTAATTTTAAAAATTAAAAATTTAATTTAAAAAAGAAAGTGCAACAACAAAGAATCGGAAATTTGGTATTTTATGATCTACTCATGTTATTCAAACTCGTCTATATATAAGGTTCTGTCGTTGATGAGATGATGCAGTGCTAGTTCTGGTTTAGACGATGAACGAAAGCAACACGATTCCACAATGTCCGTTTGTAAATCCCTTTACCTGGCATTCGTCCTTTTCCAGTAAATCGACCAGGTTGTCTTCCATCGCTACAGCAGTAGTTAATGGAGTCACCATGCCACTTACTATTCTATTCAACGCCTTCTTGATCGTTGTCATTGTGAAGAAACCCTCTCTTCGCACGGAGGAAAGAGTAATGGTCGTTGTCTTCCTCGTTGTCAGTGATCTGTTCACTGGTTTAATCTCTCAGCCTCTGTTCATCGCTAAAGAAATAAGTCATCTTGGTTACATCACGCCGAACTGTGACTTGGAAGATTTGTTTATGTTGAGCGTGGTAATTTTCTCTGGCAGCTCGTTTCTTCATCTGGTTTTAGTTGCGCATGACAGACACATCGCCATAAATGATCCATATAACTACAAAAGGCGCATCACTGTCAATCGTCTTACTATCACGTCCATTGCATTATGGGGTTTTAGTATTATCTACAACGGTATTGCCTTCATAATCATCAAATTGTCCATCAAGACTCACCCACTTGTGTATTACATAATAGACTTTCAGTACATTCTTGGGGTCCCTGTATTACTAACGGTCATGGTGTACTGGTACGCGCGAATCTTCTACTCGCTTCGCAAAATCAGACTACAAATTCAGGACAGTCAACTTAATCATTTGCAAATAAGAACTCAGAATTACCAAAGATTTCAAAAGAAGCTAACAGTGTACACTTCGATGATTCTGCTTTTCGGATTTCTTATTCCTTATAGTCTAGTTTTTGTTGCTACTATATTGATAACGGTTTTAGGTTCTGACATTCGTAGTTCGTTTTTCTTCACTGTTCTTCCTATCGCCTATACGGTTTTGCTTTTAAACTCTTTGATGAATCCGATAGTTTTTTGTTTGCGGACTGCAGAGTTAAAGAAAGAGTTTTTGGGCAAAGTTTTATGCAGGAAAGTAGGGCCTACTGTAAAACAGGATAGGAGTGATATTACCCCATAGCCATACTATTAGTAATGGTAGTAAAATAGGATAATGAACAGTTAGTCATAAAAAGTAACGTAACGTAACGTAACCATATTATTAGCCTTTTCTATATCGAGCAAGGGACTAGAACCAAGTTTCTCAAAATGAAAGAAAAAATATAAATTAGTAAGAGTTGAAAGTGTGAACAAGGTTTTTGCAAATTGCAGCGAAATTATGGTATTTTAATTTTTTTTTTCGAAAATTCAAATAATGTATGAATAGGAAGGTCGTTTTGGATGGACACCATACATTTCTCTGTAATTTTTGCAGAGTTTGGATGCTCATAATTTGTTTTCTATTGAGCCAAACGTTCTGAAAAACTTTTTTTCTGGAACCATAATCAAATTAGTTTTTTACACTCGTACCCAGTCCCTTGCTCGATATAAAAAGGCAAATTCTATTATGTTTATAACTTATGTAGGGTGGCATGGGTGGCCTTGCGGTGAGAGCGCTGACCTTTCACCACTGTGACGAAAACATTTTCCGGAATTTTTTTTTTCTAGTTGATTTCACCCGGAATTTTCAATTTTTTTTTTGTTGAGTTGAAAGCGTCCCAAACTGTTGGTACCGGGAGACAATCTCCTGCTCTTTGCAAACAAGATGAACGGGATCTTTTACGTTCGATGGTAATGTGTTAAAAGTAATCTCCGGCCTTATGTTCAGTGTTGACACCCTAATAATGGATGGTAGACGCGAGTGTAGGCTGTTTTGGTGTTTCTTAGAAAATAATTGCAGTGAAAATGGTTAATTGAGAGCTGTATAGAAGTATGAATCATAGTGAAAATAAATTTGTGTCAACTACGTATAAAGAGCTATGATTTTAATGAGCGGAGTTTTTAAAATAACAGTTTTCTGGGACACCTGGATGGCGCGTAATTTGCAGCAAACTTCAAACTACAAGCCGATTGAAAATGCTCGGTAAGGTAATCTGAAAACGATATCGAAACACCCTAAAAATAAATGATAGAGTAAAGGCTGTTTTGGTGTTTCTTAGAAAACAATTGCAGTGAAAATGGTTAATTGAGAGCTGTATATAATAGAAGTGTTGTTCCGGACATTTTAATGTCATTTGAATTTGAATTTTACATTTTAATTTTGAGTTTCTGCTGATAAAATTAAATCGATTTCAAATTGAGGTCAGGGAACTCTAACAAGAAGAGATTTGGTAAAAAGACAAATAGAAACTTCAATTCTATCAAAATTAGATCTAATTAATACAAATTGTCCATGTAGTGAATTTATCGCCGATCTAAGGGGGAATTTTGTTTGTGTTGCCTTGCAAATACAGTTGATTGGCGTCCACCAAATCTCTATTTTTCATTTGTCTTTGAAGGTCTAGTTGGTCGCGTCTGACTAGAAACTGCAATAATCTTTCGTCATAACGTGGTACCTTATAGACCGAATCGAAATATGGCGTACTCTTATTGTTCTTGACTGTCTAGCCTCGTGTTCGCGTTGGAAAACAATAAAGTTTTCACACGTATGCGAGGCTGGGCAGTCAAGAAGAATTTTTATTCAAATTGGCCGCCATATTTCGATTCGGTGTATACAACGATTAATTTCATAAAGAGACTTAGATTTACTGACGTTTCGGAAGTTACACCTTTGAAGATGTAGAGCTATTTTAATTACTTTGTAACTTATATTAATGTTATTATATACTCTATAAACTAGTAGCTCTACACTATGAGAACTGTATGTTAATGGTGAAAAATAAAATATAGTGTAGAAATATGAATTATATTATGCATCTTCAAAGTTCTGTGATATTTTTTGGCATGTTCTCTAGCTTAGACACAGTAAAAGTGAATCCACAACCAGGTGATTTCCGGCGCGCTCACTTCCGGCTAGTATAAGCCAATCAGAAATATAAAAATATAATATAAACAAAACGCAAATGACTAAAAGTAACCTAAATCGTTGCTGTCTCGAGGCGCCATTTTAGAACTGTTCGTTTTGACCACAGGTAGTAACGAAAATCGCTGAAAGTCAGTCAGACGGTTGATGAGAACAACAAAAAGACACTGTAAGAGTTTCATTTTATTTTATTAAGAATTAAGGCAAAAAATTGTACGCTTAAAAATCCCCATATATTCTATAGTAAATCAACACAAATAGTGAGCTTGGGCTACCTGTGGTTTGACCAACAATCCTTTGCGCACTTTGAAGGAGATCACCTGGAATGACCTAGTACTACCTTAGACTTCCTTTAGAATAGAGCTCTATATGCAAATTGCCCATTTCAGACCAAGTGTCATTCCCTTGAGAATTGTTCTTTTATGATGAACGTACTATAACATTTTCATGTGAAAGAATCAATTCCCAAGGGTAGCATCACGTGATCTGAAATGGGTAAACAAGGAAGGAAGGCAAAGAGGTCTATTTCTGAATAGTTTTCATTCATGTGAATGGTTCTTAAAACCCATTTATGGAGAATCAATAACGTTTATTTAATGCGGTTTTCGACTTTCTGCGAACTCAGACATTTCAACGGCTTGTTGTGAAACACGTTTTTAGCTGCCGTCAATCAAAACTAATTAGTCGGTACCTTTTAAATCCTTGATTGATGGCAGCGAAATACGTATTTCATATCTAGCCGTTGGAATGTCTGAGTTCGCAGAAAGTCGAAAACTGCAGTAAAGTTTATTTATTCCAGAACTCCTCGAGTTTTATCTGTTTTTACATCTGTTTTCTCCAGCTTCAAGATGCGAAGAAAGAAGGCCAACAAGAGGAAAATCAGGACAACAACCAACAAGAAATCCCTGAAGAAGAGAACGGTATTGAAATGAGTGAAGACTTTGATGGAGCACTGCAGGATGTGGAGGGCGAAGAACAAGATGATGAAAAAAGCGACGAGGAAGAGCAGGAGGGAGAAGAACCAGACAAACAAATGGGAGAACTGGATGGGAAAGAGGAGGAGAAATTGGATGAGAAAATGTGGGGAGATTCAGATGATGAAGATGAAAAAGAGGTGAGACGTCATATTTTGTATCTTTTTAGGCTTAGGTTAAGGATGGTGTCTCTTGTTGTTACTGCGCATTCTTACTGCGCATCTAGTTCGATGGCCATCAAAAATAAGTTGGCAAAAACCACCGTAAAAACAATAATCGAGCCTCAAAAAGGAAAAATCCGTTCTCCGTTTTATTTTAGAAAGAATTAAGAAAAGGTTTATCTCCATTTAAGTTACTTTTTGAGATAGAAACCTTACATAAAACGATGTTTGTGTGTAAACTGTACTTTTCGTGGACCTTTGGTCGAAAATGGGGATTTTATATTTGTACTTTTCACATCCTCATAAACGGAAAACATTAAAATTGAATTAAAATAGCAAAACCTCTTGTTGGAGTATTTTAGGTCTAGTTCAAACCTTGTATCTCACATGTACCAAATCTAATGCAAAACCTAACGAGCAAAACCTAACGAGCAAAACCTAACGAGCAAAACCTATTGTTTGAATTCATTTGCACATGTGAGATGCGACGTTGAAACTAAAACCATACATGTGTATTTTTCTCATCGTCGTTATCATGATAACTTTACCAGGACAAAGAAGGAGAATCAGAGAAGGGAGCTGGTGCTGAAGCAGAGACAGAATCTGAAATGGTAGCAAAAGAAGACAATAAAGGTAATGTATATTCTGCTGCTTTAGTTATCATCATCATCATCGTTATCATCACCATCAATATCAGCACCATCAATATCATGATCATCATCGTTATCATCATTATCATCGTTATCATCACCATCAATATCAGCACCATCAATATCATGATCATCATCGTTATCATCATCATCATCGTTATCATCACCATCAATATCAGCACCATCAATATCATGATCATCATCGTTATCATCATTATCATCGTTATCATCACCATCAATATCAGCACCATCAATATCATGATCATCATCGTTATCATCATTATCATTGTTATCATCATCGTTATCATGAACATCGCTATCATGATTATCACCACCACCACCACCACCACCATCATTATCACCACCACCATTATCATCATCATCTTCACCATTATTATCAACACCCTCATCACCACATAACACACATAACCACACATAACCACATTAAAATAATAACAACTACCAACATCGTCATCACCATCATCGTCATCATCACCACCATCATCATAATCATCAACATCATCATCAACAACATCATCAACATCATCATCATCAACATCATCAACAACAACATCATTATGGACGTCATCTCTCTCAACTATATAGTATCTTTTATTTTCTGTATTTTATTTTTCAGATGCTGTTGATAAGAGCAAAGAAAAAGACCAAGAATCCAAAGAACAAGATGACAGCGAGGAAATCAACGAACTACCTAAAGAAGACTCCGGTAATTTATCGGACGATGAGGTGGACTCACGGGGGGAGGGTAAGGATGAGGAAACAGCTGAAAACGAGGCTGAAGATCTTGACCTTCCTGAGGATCTTGCATTGGACGACGGGGAAGAGAATCAGCAGGATGGAGGAGACGATGAACAAGAAGGAGAAGGTTAGTTCACGTTGCAGTTTATTTCTGGCTAGTTGATCACGTTAACTGTCTGTTTGTACATAGCCTGCGTGGCGGCTTATCCTTCTCCCCAACATCCCTCCCCTCCCCATCTCTCTCCTTAAAACCCCCTCCTCTTCCCCAATCCCCAAGATCCGCCACGCAGGCTAGTTTGTAGACACATGCAGTTGTTTAAAGTGTGATTTTTCTACCTTCCGTTTCAAAACAACCAATATCAAATTCATCATCATCATCATCATCATCATCATCATCATCATCATCATCATCATCATCATCATCATCATCACAATCATTAGCGGCATTGTCGTGATCTTCATTGTCATGATAATGATAACCACTATCTTCATCACCTTCATAACCATTATCACTACTATCATTACTATCATTAGCACAATCATTACCACCATCGGCGTCACTAGTATCATCATGATCACCATGGTCGTCATCGTCATCACCATCATCATGATCACCATGGTTGTCATTGTCATCACCATCATCATGATCACCATGGTCGTCATTGTCATCACCATCATCATAGGCATCATCATAGTCATCATCACCGTCATCATTATAGCCATCATCATCGTCATCATCATCATCATCATCATCATCATCATCATCATCATCATCATCATCATCATCATCATCGTACATCCCAAGAAAGTTTCCTTGAATAAGTGTGTAATTCTTGGCTATCTATTTATGTAAAGGTGAACAAGAGAAAGAAACAGAAACAAAGATGGACGATGTCGACGAAGAAAGCATGGATGTCGATGAAGAAGGTAAATACAAAGAATATTTAATTAGCCATCATTGAGTATATAGTCCGAATCGAAATATGGCGTCCGATTTTAGTAGCTATTGCTCTTGACTGGCTAGCCTCGTGTTCACGTTGAAACACAATGGAGTTTTCACATGTATGCGAGGCTAGCAAGTCAATAACAATAGTTATTAGACTTGGACGCCATATTTCGATTCGGTGTATACAGACAATGTGTAATCATTACACTTGATTGATATTTGTGACCTATAAATGAACATTACGGCAACCAACTCGAAAGCTAGGCTCCTTTGGTTCCCGTTCACAGATTATATATACATATAAATTATTTCATTATTATCTACGTAACTATAAAATATATATAAACTTTTACTAATGTAAATCAGTAAAAAGTGTAAATAAAATTGAAATTGTAATTAAAGGAACAATGGAAGAGAACGATGAAAATGAAGAAACAGAAGACGGTGATGGCAATCAAGATGAACATGTCGAGCAGGATGAGAATGACTTAGAGGAACACCAAGATGGCGAAGAACCTAAAGATGACAAAGACAACGATGATTGGAGGACCAAACATGATATTGAGGTCAGTGGGGCAAGAACGAAAATGTGTTGTCATTGCATGTGTAATATTCGAAATAATCGCTATCAGTATCATCAGTATAAGTATCACTATCATCTTTTCTCGTCTTTATCATCTTACCACGGCATCACCACCACCGCCATCAGTCATCATCACCATTACCATAATTATCATGATTGTCATCATGACCGTTATCGCCATCATTATAAGCCTCATCGTTATCATCATCACTACCACCATCACTATCATTATTGTCATCGTCATCACCACCATTTTGATCATCATCCGATTAGCATCACCATCATCATCATAATCGTTATTATCATCACCATGACCTTTGCCACCATCACCATAAGCATCATCATCATCATCATTTATAAGTATCATGTTTAGTATCATCATGACCAGGCTTTACAATGTACCATCCTCATTGCATCATCATCATCAACATCATCATTATCATCATTATTATCATCATGACCTTTGCCACCATCATCATTAGCATCATCACCATTACATCATCATCATCATTAGTATCATCATCATCATCATTATTACATCACCGTTAACACTATGCATCCCCCTGGTCATCGATAGACCCAGGATGCTGCGCAGGCGATGGATGACGTCACAGCCAACGATGGTGGTTCAAACCAAAACCAAGTCATGGAGCAAACTGCTGGTCAAAGTGAGCCCACTGACAGTCAAGACCAACAAGGCGTTGGCAGCGCGATGGCTCTTGGAGACGAAGGGCATTCAGGAGAAGCTGAAGTCACATCAGCACAGAGTTCTGTTGACACAAAGCAAAAGGTAGGGAAATGAAAACGTTTTCTTGTTGAGCAACCTCAGATTGGATAGCGTGTAATATATTCTTTAGAATTTGAATGAAGTTCTAGAATTTTAAAGTGACTCTGATAACATTAATAGATTCGACAGATTTTAATATATTCTTTAGAATTTGACTACAGCCCATGGAATTTTTAAGCAACTCAATTGTTTGATGATATGTACAGATTCGATAGATTGTAATATATTCTTTAGAATTTGACTACAGCCCATGACATTTTTAAATGACTTAATTGTTTATTGGTATGTATCAGATTGAACAGATTCGATAGCGTGTAATATATTTTTATGACTCGATTGCTTGGTAATGTGTGTATTCCTTGAATTATCGCAAGCTGTAGTCATATTCTAAAGAATATATTCCACGCTATGGAAGCTGAGGTTGATTCACGAGAACCGTTTTTTTCATGTACAGTGGAACCCCGTTAACCCGGCCACTGAAGGGACAGCTAGCCCAAAGTGGCCGTATTAACGGGGTGGCCGTATTAAGCGGGGGCCCGTAAGGCGGGGTTCCACTGTATTAATATGCTTTACTATTAGCTGCAAGTTTATTTTTATTTGTTGGTATCGTAATATTCATATATATTTTTTTCTTTCTTTCATTTTAGCAGCGAAAGCAAATGAATCGATCGCGTTCGGACCGCAGCCTCGGTTCTATGGATGAGCGCTACCATAAACGTCTAAAGACTGTAGACCAAATTGACTCACCCACTCCCCCTGAGGTACAATTTGTCATCAGCTTAATCCCGTTTTTTTCTCGTATCAATGTATTTAGCATGCAGACACAAGTGCTAATTGGGAAGACTCACATTCAATACCTCTACGTTAAATATTTTGGCACACAGCTTTGCTCAACAACGAATCAATTCTTTTTTCATTTATTTATTTACTCATCTGCTATTTCAGTCATTCATCCATCCATCCTTCCTTCCATTCAATCATTCATCAATCTAGTCATCCATTTATTTACGAATTTAGTGTTTTTTGCACTTTTTATCTACTTATTCTTATTGATCGATATCGCCTACTTTCCAAAGACGTGTGTCAAGAACTAATTACTAAATTATATTTCCTTATTTGGTAGAGTGACGTCAAGAAGACGTCAGAGCTCTATCAGCACCTAAAAGGAGACGATCAAACCAATTATGATGCGCAGACTCTAGACAGTGCAACTGCTGACCAAACTCGAGAACAAGACGGCCCTCGATTTCCAGAACATCAAAGTGATCATGAAGACGAAAATGATGACGAAAACATGGATGATGATGACGATAATGATGCAATACTTAGAGAGAACGAAGACGATATGGTTCGTATGCAGAATTACACATTGAAACACAATTAGGGGGCTTTCATTTATAAGTGTATGGGGGGTCGGCAATATTGCGGGGGGAGGGGGTTACATTTCGTAAGCTATATAGGGGGTTGTTACAAATTGTATGCTGTTTTAAAGGGGTTTAGTGAAAACTCCATGAATTATAAGGGGTTATGATATTTTATGAGAAGCTAGTACTCAAGAGCAATATTTAATCAAATTGATAGCAATTTTTGGATTCTATGGGCATGTATGAGAGGCTAGTCAGTCAATAACAATAATTATTCAAATTGATTGCCATTTTTTTTGGATTTAATGTGTATTAGAAGCTAGTCAATCAAACGAAATATATTTTCTATCGATCTCCTTTTAACGATTCAATATGATTCTTAATATCACGAAATATTTTTTAGAAACAACTTCAGCAACAGAAGAGTACTCCACGGTCAGCGGACTCTGACATGACGTCACGTGAAGAAACCACTGAGGATGAAAAGAACATGGAAATGAGTCAAGAGCCACGTGATGTAGAACAAGATGCTGATAGGTTGAGAAGCTCGTATCACGTGTCAAAGGAAGCTTTTCTACTGGACAAACAGGTAAAACAAGATGAAAATCGACTATATTGACCTGCAAGGGCTCGTTCAAAGATTATGCAAGAATGTTAACAATTATTCGCCCAAGGCGAAGTGATTATCGGTGAATATTTACCGAGTGGCGAGTCTTAAGTCCATATAACCGACATCCTTTGTAGGCTTCAGAGTGTGGACCGTAGCTTCGGCTGCGACAACGATTTTTGAAATAGGTGTATATTTCACCGCTCACAGATTGACTTAGTATCATTGTAATCTTTTTTCCAGGAACTATCTATAGACACGGATAAGCTAAGGTCCGATCTGGAACACCAACTATCTGTCTGGTCAAGTCTTGATCACGGTACTGCAGATGAACAGCGTCTTGCTCAGAGTGCCTGGCATAAGTACGAACTCCTGACGTCAGGTCTGGCGCAAGAATTGTGTGAACAACTACGTCTGGTATTGGAGCCTTCGCTTGCAACGAAACTCAAGTCAGTATTTATGTTAGAGTGATGATGATGATGATGATGATGATGATGATGATGATGATGATGATGATGATGATGATGATGATGATGATGATGATGATGATGATGATTCAGTCTGGTGTTGATGATATTGATGATGATGACGACGCTAGTGATATGAAGATGATGATAATTGTGATGATGATGATAATTGTGATAGTGATGATGACGACGATGATTCTGATGATGATTACAACGCGAGTGATATGAAGTTGATTGATGACGATGATTCTAATTATGATATTGATGATGACGTCGCTAGTGATAAGATGATGATGATGATAATGATAATGGTGATGATAATGACGATTATGATGAAAATAATGATACTAGTGATGTTGATGATTATATTTATGATGATGAAGATGCTGACGATGATTCTGGTGTTGATGATGATGATGATGATGACGCTAGTGATATGAAGATGATAGCGATGGTGATACTGATGTTGATGATATCAGTGATGATGATGATAATTAAGATCATAATGATACACGAACAAACCTGTTCTTCCACAGAGGAGATTACCGGACTGGTAAAAGACTCAACATGAGAAAAGTCATCCCTTACATCGCAAGTCAGTTTCGTAAAGATAAAATATGGCTGCGACGGACAAAGCCCAGTAAGAGAGAATACCAGGTGATGATAGCCGTCGATGACTCATCGAGTATGGCAGACAATCACTCAAAACAGGTAATTAAGGTTTAGGGGGCTTCACAGGGCTCGAAATAGTTGCCTGCCAATGGCCAAATGTCAGGCCACATTTAAGATTTTGCAGGCAAAAATCAATATGAACTGCCAAATAGATAATAATACTGCAGTCAGAGTTTACCAGAATCATCTTTCAATGGTTCTTTATCTGGAAGTGGCAGGCCAATTTGTTTTACTATTTCAAGCCCTGCTTCATTTATTAGTATATGGGGAGGGGGTTGGCAATATTAGGGGGGGGGGGGGGGGGTCAAGTTATTTTCGGAAGCTATATAGGGGGTTGTGACAATTGTAAGGGTAACCGGTTGTTTCGCCCCCAGATGTTTCACCCCCATTTAAGGATGATTCGCCCCCTTTATTATATTCATTAGATTCACAGTAATTAAAATCGCAAGACAACTAGTTTTGGCTAATATGACAGTGTATTAGTAGAAAAAAGCATTTTGAGCTACTTTAAGATGAGTAAAAGACAATTTCGAAGCGTATTATTAGCTATCTACACATTTATGTCAGTATCCGGTATCTAAGAAAAAAATAAGTTAGATATTAATTTAAATGTAAAAATCACAGTACAAAGATTAGCCACACTTTTTGACCTAAGTACAGTATAGAACCCCCGTTAATCCGGCCACCGAAGAGACAGCCCAAAATGGCCGTATTAACGGGGTGGCCGCATAAAGCGGGTAAATAATATAGAAAAAGTATGGACATGCATTTCGTCGGGACCTAAAAAACTGGCCGCAATGACGGGGTGGCCGTATTAAGCGGTTGGCCGTAAGGCAGGGTTCCACTGTACTTGCATGTAAAATTCGCCGCAAATATCAATTTTTCCTTTTTGTGATCATATGTTAACCCGGTTTTCTTTCTGTTAACGTCCTGTCTAATGAGATATATACACCTATTTCAAAAATCGTTGTCGCAAACAAAGCCACTGTCCACACTCTGAAGCCGGCAAAGGATGTCGGAATTTCTTATCGATTTATCGATTTATCCATAGCATATTTTGGTTGTACGTGTTTGTGTTATATGACCATAACAATTTGTTGTTGTGGTAGATATAAATATTTCTTTAATAAACGTGTAATAAATCACAAATTATGTCCATATCACCGACATCCTTTGCAGGCTTTAGAGTGTGGACTGTAGCTTCGGCTGCAACAACAATTTTTGAAATAGGTGTATAATAGGCGAGCAGTTCATAATATAATTAACATGACAACCAAATATTGGAATAATTGCCAACAGCTGGAAGATAATGCATATAACCCATGTATATATGTTAGTTACAAGTCAGTACAAACAGACAGCTATGGATCTACTGATAACAACATCGCAACAAATCTTGAACATGAACCAGTCTAACGTTACAGGAGGTAACAGCTACTGCAAGTATGATGAACCTCCTACAGACATTGAACGAGCTGTTCAGGTGGCAGCATTATTACTTGTTGGTGGATTCGGTGTTTGTGCTAACGTATTAACCATCGTATTCGCTGCTAAGTACACCGTGAGAAGAAATCTCCATTTCTTGATCATCAACATGGCCGTGTCAGATACTCTCTTAATAGTAATGGAACTAATAAATGTACAATCTTCTTTTCTTGGATACAAGTTATGGCATGATGATACTGTTGGTAATTTTGCTTGTAAGATTTTTCACTTTCTAAGTGAAACTTCTCAAGCAGCATCTCTTGTTACCCTTTTGATCATCAGCATTGAACGATACAGAATCACAGCAAGGCGAGCTGTTCAGATATCACGACCATACTCGGTAAAACAACGAGTGTGTTTGCTTGCTTGCTGCTGGTTGATTTCTTCTGCAATGAGTTTGCATCTGGTAATGTTCCTGCAATCGGGGAAAGATGGCCAATGTTATGTTAAAAAAGAGTTTGATTACATGTTATGGCATACCATCAAAATTATGCTAATAATAGTATTATTTCTGGTACTAGCTTTACTAAGCATTCTAACCTTACGAAGACTGTCCAATCCACAATCCATTGAAGACAATCTATCAGAAGTACAAAGAAAACTACGAAGAAAACGAATCGGTAGTGCGGTCAGAATGGTTTTGTATTCGTTACTTCTTTATTCGTGTTGTTACTTTCCAATATTCATCTGTGTATTGCTGGAGTCTATTTACTATTTCTTTTCATCAAGTAATTTTCTTTATAATAATTGTATGGATTGGAATTCGATAATTATTATTACAGGATATTTTCTTCCTGTCGTGAACTCTAGTGTCAGCCCTTGTGTGTATTTTGTCTGTCTGTCTGATTTCCGCGAAGCAGCAAAAACATTAATGTGTAGAAGAAACATTACAAACAATTCCAGGACAACGAGGAACAGAACAAACTCTGTACAACCAAGAGTTACAACAAATATGTAGATAGCGTGAACATTCCAAAATCAATACGACCACAGGAACAAACTGTCAATACTTTGATAGTTGCTCTATGGTAAATAGTCTCCCCGCAGCCGTTTTTAATCTCGTTGGGGAGTGGAACGAGACTAAAAACGGCTGCGGGGGAGAAAATATGGTAAACAATTGAAGCATTTTAATTTCATTTGAAAGTCTTGTGGAGTAGATGAAACCATTGCTAATGAACACTTGTGAGGAGGCGTGCTGCGCATTCTAAGAAATTGCATGAATAAAGCTGTATGGGGGAAAAGTAGAAATTACATGCCTGTAAAGTCTGTAAATATATCGAAACACCAGAAACACACACTAATAAATGAAAGGCCCCTTAGAACCATGGGCCAGATTGGAAAAAAGCTCTGCTTTATTTGTCACCCAATAAAGATTTATTATTATTATTATTAACAATCCTTAAAGTGCCTATCAATCCTGTCTATTTGCTAATTTTTATAACAATTTTTCAGATTAATAAAATCCCGCGATAAAAAAGAGCAGATGTCCGTAATTATCAAACAAAATTTACATTTCGTGGCAAACCTCGAAAAATCGATTTCGCTCAAATTTTATCCAGATATAGTCTATTATATTACTAAAAGACAATTTAGTAAAGTTTGTCGAAATCGCCGTTTTAGCGCTAAAAATCGCTTCTAGTTAACTATTTTAAGGAGATAATAATAATGATGATGATGATGATGATGATAATAATACTGAATAATAATAATAATAATACTGAATAATAATAATAATAATAATAATAATAATAATTTTAATAATAGTAATAGTAATAATAATAATAATAATAATAATAATAATAATAATAATAATAATAATAATAATAATAATAATAATAATAATAATAATAATAATAATAATAATAATAATAATAATAATAATAATAATAATAATAATTTAATGTATTTCTATGGCGCATTTCTAATCTCAATGCGCCTTACATGTACAATTTTGCAAACGTAGCTGCCAAGGTCTTAATACTAAACGTCCTTAATATTTTCTGTAAAAAATTATACATCCAAAAAGTGTTGAAATTATTATTTGTTTAAAAATGTATTCAGTTTCATATTATTTGATCTTCTTTGCAGCTTGCCTTTGAATCTCTTGCTGTGATAAGCAAAGCACTAACGAGACTGGAAGCAGGTGATCTTGGAGTGTGCAGGTAACGTTTCCTCATCATCATCATCATTATTATTATTATTATTATTATTATTATTATTATTATTATTATTATTATTATTATTATTATTATTATTATTATTATTATTATTATTATTATCGCTCTTATCACCATCATCACCATCATCATCATCAGCAGCAGCAGCAGCGGCATTATAATCAGCATTATCATCACCTTCATATGATTATCATTATTTTACCATCATCGCCACTATCATCATCGGTCATCAATTTTATCGCTCTCATCATCATCATTATTATCATCATCATCATCATTACCACCACCACTGTTACTCTAACCCATATTGCTGTGTTCAGTTTTGGGGAAACCGTCAAGCTGCTTCATCCCCTTCACGAGCCATTCACAGATCAAAGCGGTGCAAAGATCTTACAACAATTCAAGTTTGATCAGAAAAAGACGAAAATAGCAAAGGTTCGTATAAGCAAGTGCATGTATTGAATACATCCATATATGCATTAGCCTGCGTAAACAGACCCTTATATTAGCGCTCGAAAAGTCTCCCGCCAACAATTGCCCTTGTTGGCGGGAGACTTTTCGAGCGCTAATAAGGGTCTGTTTACGCAGGCTATATATGCATGTTATTCGCACTTCGTTAGAACATCGGTCTCATTTGAAGGTCGTGGATTATAATAATTATCATAATATATAATAATAATAGAGAGAGACTTTATTGGGCAATTTTCTTTTCGGGCGTTTTCTATCTTTTCTCTCTTATTTGCATCCTTTCTTCTTCTATCCTTTTCCTTTCTTATTCATCCCCTCCTTTTTGTCCTCTTTAATTTCTTTTTAATCTCTTTCTTTCAAAACAATTTATTATTCAATTGTTTCTTTTGTTTCTTCTTCTATTCCATTCTTCCTTCATTACTCGTTGCTTCTTCTTCATTTATGTTTGTTCTTCTCTCTCTTTCTCATCAGTATCTTGCTATCCGTTGTTGCTTTGTTATCGATGATCATAAAAACAGCAATGTTAAGCTTCCCGTTCTAATCATGTTGCTTCTTCATTCATTTGTTTGCGTTTCTTTCTTTCACATCAGTATATTACTATCCGTTGTTCAGCTTTGTTACCGTTGCTTCTAGAAACAGTAAAGTTTAGCTTCCCGTTCTAATCGTGTTGTTTCTTCTTTCATTTGTTTTCTTTTATCTTTCTTTCTCTCCAGTATATTGCTAATCGTGTTGCTTCTTCATTCATTTGTTTCTCTTTCTTTCTCTCCAGTATATTGCTATCCGTTATTGCTTTGTTATCGTTGCTTTTAGAAACAGTAAAGTTAAGCTTCCCGTTCTAATCGTGTTACTTCTTCATTCATTTGTTTGCGTTTCTCTTTCAATCTCATCAGTATATTGCTATCCGTTGTTGCTTTGTTATCGTTGCTTTTAGAAACAGTTATGTTAAACTTCCCGTTCTTATCGTGTTCTTTGTTTCCTAGCTTGTTAGTACATGCAGCAGTTTAATGCTGTCATCACAGTCTCGTCTACAAAGTGGACCCCGTTCTCGTGGTAATACGTCGCAACTCTTGCTTGTGGTGTCCGATGGACGAGGCGTCTTTCTCGAAGGAACCGAGGTAAGACTGCGGTACTGATACTTTTAATGAATGAATAGAGCGTTAGCTAATTACTTTCCTTGTAGCACAAGTGCTACATTGCGAGTAGTGCAGCTTAACGTGGTCGGGTTAGAGGCGAGGGCAATTACACACTTTTACAATAACCAACACCGTCATAGTAGCTGGACCTTCCGACTCAAGTTTAACCGCGGAGGTAAGATCGAGTTTTTAGGCACGTCTTTAGTAGCGAGCTCTATATAGCCACTGTTATTAGTAAGATCCCTTGTCATTCGCGTACTTTTTACGCATGTTGCTCTGTTATGTTTTGAATAAAGGGAAGTAACGGCTAGAAGCGCTTCGTGCTAAATTAACCAGAGATCTCGCTCGTATACATCGCGCTGTGCCTATACACCGGGGAAAACCGCGAACGGAGACTCAACGATCCAAGTTAGGAAAAAGTCGTTTTCCGTGTTGCAGTTTGAGCTTGCGATATAATTATTTGGTGATAATACAATTATACGGTCATAATACGATTGTAGTGGAAAAATAGTTCTCTCACCACGGTATTATTACACACTGGTACAGTATAAATCTATGTTGATTAACTCGATCATCAACTTTAATGATTCATTCATTTCAGACCGTAAGAAAAACAGTCCGTGCTGCCAAAGAAGCTGGGATATTCCTGGTATTTGTAATAATTGATAACCCAATCAACAGAGATTCAATCCTGGACATCAAAGTACCAATATTTCGACCAGGAAAGGCACCAGAAATCAAGTTGTATATTGAACAGTTTCCTTTTCCGTTCTACGTTATCCTTAGAGACATCAACTCACTTCCAGTTACACTCAGCGATGCCTTACGACAATGGTTCGAACTTGTTACTAGTCTGGATAACTAAACGACCACTGTTAGTAGCTTGGGTGTTTCCATGGTTACCATTACCATGACAACACTTGTCATAACAGGAAAAGGACTGGTCAACATCACAACAAAGTCATCAATGATTATTGTTACCATAACAATATTGTTGCTATAGCAATAACTAAAAATACTAGTGTTATTACTGACAACCAAAATAGAAACCAATGCAATCATCTTAGTAACAAATGATATTTGCATAATACTGTTTCCATAGCAACATGGTTGCTATAGCTGCAAGCAGAATAGCCATTTGTTGTTATAATTTGTTAAAACAATTTTTGCCATGTTCACAAACAAACAAGGCAGACCATGCCCATTTTGTCATAAAGCGACAAGAAAAATTTTTTTTTAGAATATATGATATATATATTGTATTCTGGTTTCAAGTTCTTTGTGTATTGTAGGGTAATTTTTGTTCTATGTTTTTCGTTCTTAAAAGTAGAATGCAAGTCAAAACAAATCAATATGCTTTCTTGTAAATATAGTGAATATAACTTTATTTCTAGGAATCATAAATCATTTCAAATACACTGTACAACAGCATGTTTGTTTACTGGTAATTGTTTTTTCTTCATATGTATTAGCCTGCAACACAGGCATTTTTGGGGTTTTTCGGAAAAATCGGATTTTGCTCGCCCGTACAACACAAGTAGCCCAAAACCAACAAAGGAAGCCCAAAACCGATTTTTCCGAAAAACCCAAAAGAACCCAGGCTACATGTGTATACACCTATTTCAATTAACGTTGTCCATCTGGAATGGTTGATCTGAGACCAATAGGAATTGTGGGAGCTCATTAAACTGCATATGCACTCATTATTATCACGCTCGAATATTAATGTTTACTTCTGAAATACTGTTATCTGTAATTTAGCACCATTCAAGTGTGATTAAAACAATGTATTTGGAATTTAATGAGCTCCCACAATTCCTATCGGTCTCAGATCAACCATTCCAGATGGACAACATTAATTGAAATAGGTGTATGTCTTGCATATATGATATCAAGTCATGACTTCAAGTATCCAACCTGAAAAAATAAAACTTTGTCAGCAAGCTGTTGCCTTGGTAACCTGCAAGACAGGCGTTCTTTTGGAGTTTTAAGAAAAATTCTGCTTTTTTACCCCTCCCTCCCTCACCCCAACTTTCCTCTTTTGTCTAGGCCCCATGTTCTCAAATCTCAATTTTTCAAGAACACCAGTTCTGCAGGCTATTGCCCTAGCATTTCAGTAATCCAGCACCAGTTGAAAGCTGCCTTTTGGTTGACACCCTAATACAGTACTGCTATTGTTTGGTTAGGTTTAGGGTAACTATTTGGAAAGACTATCATCTTTTAAACCCATCCTAAATGATGTTTCAATTTGGTGCTGGATTATTCTAGCATTTCAGGTCTTGGATATTTTGATTACTTACTGATATGTCAATTCAACATTCTGGTTTTAAATTTGCTTATAGTGGGTTGCCTGTGGTGTGAGAGTTGTGTTGTATGTTTGGGTTCCCTGTGGTATAATTCCACAGGAAGCCCAATACTTACCATGAATCCTTCCATCAGTCTTGCTGTTGGAGGTATTGAGTAAGTACTTGATGTCAGAATGAGTAATAACTGAAGGCACATCTCGGATGGTAAATTGATTATTTCTCTCCCAGCTGACTTTTTCCTGAAAAAAAAAATAGGAATAGATGAAGAAATTAATTAATTAATGAACAAAAAATAGATGGATATGTGAATGAATGGCTGAATGAATTAATGGACTGATGGAAGAATCAATTGATGGTAGAAAAAAGTTGCACAAAGGTGTTTGGGATAGTTACATGTGAGACAACAATAGCAAAATGGTGTTACTGTCCCACGTAGCAATCCCAAGTGCCTTAGCGGAATTTAAATGAATGCAGGAAATGAGATAAAAGATGGATGCATAAATTAATGAATTGAACAATGAAAGTGAATGAATGCATGAATAAATGAGAGAATAAATGAAACTTTCTATTAAACTCACAGTTCCTTGTTTGTGCTGTTCAGTAGTATTTTGTAAAGTACTTTCATTCCATGGGAAGTAGTAGCTGTAATGAAAAAGTGAATTTAGAATTTGTTTCAAGGTCAGGGAATTTTGATTTTGGTCAGGGAAATTTGCAATTTATTAAAAAGTCATGGAATATTTATCATTATTCTCAAATTCCTTTTGGTGATAAATTATTATGTAATTTCACTCCTAAACAAAACTTCCCAAAGGTTCCCAATTTTTCATTAAAAGGACTAAATAGAAGTGTGCTCTTGGTCATTAAAAAATTGGTTTTGCTTGGTCAGGGAAAAGTCGGGGAATTTTACTTTTTCATATGAGTGGGAACTCTGATTAACATACCATATCTAATATCACAAAATGCCACTAATATTTTTTTTAATATGCAGAAAAGCATGTTCCTTAGAAAATTTAAATGTGTACAAAATATGCATATGATATAGACTGTTCATTATTATTATACTAGTTGTTTAAAGGCTTTACCTCTTGTGGGATCGTCATTATTATGAGTTTTTAGTCCATTAAATTGTTCCATATGTTTGGAATTGACTGGTGATATATTTGTGATGACTGCTGCATCTGCATTCAGTATCCACAGCTGAAACAAAATTTGTACTTTCACCAAACATGAAAAGACAAGAAAAAGATATTTGGAAGACATGGAAACAACTACACTTCTTGCTACCACAGCTATAAACACACATGATCATAACTAGACATGAATCTGTTTGATTTGTTGTTGACCCTCTATTACTGCAAGGGTTATTCTCAGGATCATATACGGTATATAAGTTGAGTTTGTTTGATGTGTTTTTTTTTTCTTGTGACCAGTGTCTTTTAACTGTAAGACAGTACAGTGGTACCTTTTTAAAGCAGTCATCCTGCATTAAGCGATCACCCTCTATTAGGCGGCCACAAAAAAAAGTCCCAAATCTATTCCTATACCTATTCTATAACTCTATTCAGCAGCCAACCTCTATTAAGCGGCCACTCTGGAAAGTCCTGAGGGTGACCGTTTAATAGAGGTACTACTGTAGTGTTGTTTTGTTAGGTGTATAATGGAGGTACCAAGTTGTATTTTAGTCTGAGTACGTCAAAGTAAACCTCATACCTACCAATGCATATGCTTTAGATTCTCCATTCTGTGATGTTCCTTTGACAAGAAACTTAAAGTTGACTCTTCCTTGTAGCTTTGCTTGTAGTAGTTTTGACAAGTAGACTTCAGTAGTATAGCTCCTAAAGGAAAACCAGGACATATCATGTCAAGATAGATGCCACAAAATAACAATAACAATAAATAATTATATTAGGGTTATTAAACAGATAAAGGTCTTTTTCCAACTGATCCTTGAACATTCATAGATATAAACATTATTTTACATTGTACTCAATCTGATTGGCTAATTGTCTACATTTGATTTTCACAATTATGCAGACAACTTACAGATAAGCAAAACTTAATTGGCTGACCAATAACCTTTCCAATAATCTGTAGGTTACAATGCACCTGAAATGCAATATTTGCATTGAGCTCAGTTCTTGTGATATCCAAATATGTCCAGATTATTGAGCATTGAGATTATATGTGGTCGCTAAGAATTAAATTATTATTTTATTATGGCCATATAATCATTGTTTATACTCACTTGAAAACATCACCATTCTGTATAGTTATTGCATGTTTGTTGATTCTAATTCCTTTGACTTGAGTCTCCCCAGTACCATCATCTCTCATGACAATATCACCAATTGGTGTAGTACATCGATGGCACTTAATCTCTGTCTCACCCTAAGGGATATTTAGTGAAATATATTGAGCACACACTACATTGTCACAATCATCAAAATCAAATCAATGATCTCAAAAACTTATCAATACTATCGTCAACATGATCTAAATTATGATCACCATTTTTGTTTAATTTGAATTCAGTTTTACATCATGAACATAATTATCATTTTTGTAAGCTGCACTCATACATTTATTCTATGTATACAATATACACCTAGCTAATTCAAAAACGGTTGAAGGTGCGAATAGAGATTGCAATTGGCGATTACACGACCGAAAGGAACTATGGTGTTAAATAATTTCTTCTTATTCCTTTGTAAATTACCTAAACAGTGCCTCAAACATTCAGCAAAACCTTCGAGACACCCATCTAAGGTCATTGCTGAACGGTGGAGGCATTTTTTGTGAAATTTAGAAAGGAAAACAAAGAAATTAGTATTACCCACAGTTCCTTTCGGTCATGCAAACGCCAATCACCAATTGCCAATTGCCGTTCACCCCTGCAACCTTTTTTGAATTAGGTGTATTTTAATCAAATATGAGGTGCCTGAGGTAATGATACACAGGGATCCCAATTCTTGTAAACAAACTGTAAGATAACAGCACACACCTGGGTGATAATGAGATGCTTTGCTTCCACAACGTCAGCGTTCACCATGATGAAATAGCTACCAAGAAAACAATCATTCTCTGATGGACTGAATGATGCTTCTTGGAGTGATGACAGATTACTGACATTGCCATGGCAACAAAGGTTTTGAGAGATCTGTTGCCATTGCTCTGAAGGCAGCTCAAGAACCCTTTTGAACTGTCTGCAATGGTAAGATAAGATTGACGACTGACTGATGATGGCAATCATGACATTTGATGATGATGACAATATCAATTTTGATGATGAGTATGATGACAGTGGTGATGATAATGAAAATGATGATGACAACAATAACGATGTTAATGATAACACGAATGTGATGATGGTGACAACTGATGATAAAAGTTCATGAAGACTGATGATGAGGAGGACAATGATGATGATGATGACAGTGATGATAATGTGTGTGATGATGATGATGATGATGACCAACTACAATGATGATGATGACAGTGATGATAATGTGTGTGATGATGACCAACTACAATGATGATGATGACAGTGATGATAATGATATGTACAATGATGATGATGACCAACTACAATGATGATGATGACAGTGATGATAATGATATGTACGATGATGATCATGACCATTTACAATGATGATGATGACAGTGATGATAATGATATGTACAATGATGATGATGACCATTTACAATGATGATGATGACAGTGATGATAATGATATGTACGATGATGATCATGACCATTTACAATGATGATGATGACAGTGATGATAATGATATGTACGATGATGATGATGACCATTTACAATGATGATGATGACAGTGATGATAATGATATGTATGATGATGATCATGACTGCAGTGATAATGATGATGATATCAACACTACAAGCCTCACCTTTTCTCAATGACAGTGTTGCCACACAACTTACACACCATCTTAACAGGACCTTTCTGTAAACTCTTTCTTTCCTCCTCAATAATTTTTGAACCATCGCTGTCATTTGATGATAGATTCTGTGAGTTATTTATATGAAGTCTCATCTGCAGTTCTTTGTCTTGCACAATCGAGAGACCTTGGCAAGACATAGGATCCACAGTGATATCTGCAATGAAAAGAAGGCATCACTTATAATAATTGTGTTGTTGATTATCATTGTTGATATCGATGTTTTTGGATGTTGTTGCACATGTTGTTGTTGTTTTGCTTTGGCGGGTTTTACACAATAACCATTGAAAATTCCACAAACAATATACGAAAAATCTAAACTTGAGGTAAAACAGAGAAGCAAATTATCTTAAAACATAAATAAACTACATTTTTTGTGAACTCGATGATGGTGAATGAGCGCAATTACTATTACGTACAATCGTCATCAATCTTCGTCACAATAACTACCATTGCACCATGTTAATAAATTGCATTAAAGAAGAATCGATGTTAAAGTTAAAGTTTTATATACATTGCCTGTTTAGAAAGGAGTAATTTAGTACAAAATCGAAGTTGTTTTTACCTTGGAAAGAAACCAAAACATTGCCGATTCCGCATGTGTCTTTCTCATTCACGTGCTTTTGACTCGTGACTTCTCCACATTCCCGGCCACATTTTACAACAATATTACTGTGCGAAACTGTGATTTCTGTACTTTTTGACTTTCCACACGGTTTCCCTGTGGTCTCTTTGTCTTTTAGGGTCTTTAGACTCACTACCAGTTGAAGGACTTCAATGTTTTTACGTATGTCAGCCCATACAAGGGCTTCGGCAGCCATTTTGGATTCACTCAGCACGCGAGTGATATTGAATCAGCTGTTGGGCTTCCTGTGTGTCACGCATTTCGGACTTGAACAACAATTACAACTTCTTCACTTCATTTGCATAAATCACAAATCTTCTACTTTAATAAGTGAGATTAACCTTCGAAGTTTGATTTTTCTATAGGATTTAGTTTGATTGTAGTATTAGCTCAGTTTTATCTCGCTCTAGTACCATTTTATGCTATGAGAACAACGTAACGCCATTGTTGTTAAGATGTTACTCGATTCTTCGTTGCGAAGCGATGTAGCCATGTGCAGTGCAAATGGACGGCCTTAGGGGAGTAAAGCAACATGCAGACATCACCAAGACTTTCTGTTCTCCATGAATTGCACCCTGAATGTTGTAAGTAAAGTAATTTTAACGTACAAATTTGCTCACTCCCTTGAGTTCGGCTAGAGTTCAAACCGAATCTCGTTTTGGCTGGCTCAGGTTTGCAGATAACACCACTTAGTAAAATGTAAACTTTAGATTGATTTGACATTTTATTTTTAAAGCTGGAAGTCGATTTTGCAACCGAGAAGTTGACGTTCTCTGTACAAAGTCTTTGGAAACGCAGCGTTTGTTTATTTGTAAGTATTACTAACAGTTATCATTCTGTTTTTGGCGCGTTTCTGTTAGGTCTTTCAGCCATTATTTTGTTAACTTATGTCAATAACATATCTAGATCGTCTACATGCTTGTATTTTTGAGATATTTTAGTTGCTAACCACTACAAAAAGATAACTTTCAAAGTATCTAGGATAGATTGAAACACAAATTCTTGAATACCAACTGTGAAACTCTGTTTAAACATTGTAATCCGGAAACTTTATACATCGACTATACATTTGAAAAAAAAAATTGTAAACATTTTGAGAATTTTTATATTGAAAATTCATTTAAGATTAATTGTACTTAATATTTTTTTATAAAAGTGTACAAGTTTTTAAAGTAAATGATTTTTTTTACAAAATTATATTTTTTATATTTTGTACAAATTGTCCAAAAATATTCAAAATGCTTTGTACAATTTCCAGACAATTTCTATTTACTTTTTGTGCTGTTAAATGCCTTTTCCCATCGAAAGTAAATCAAAGTTAACAATTAGTAATCCATTTTCGATTTAAATCTGTTAGAATGTCACCTTTAATTTGAGTTACATGTGACCTTTTGAACTTTTATGTTAAGACATCACAGCAACGCGCCTACCGCGCAGTCAGAACCACTTTTTGGCGGGAACCAAATTCTATTTTAAAACTATATTGCATTTTTATTATTAGTTATTATTATTATTAAGTTTTTGACTTTTAGGGATTCTTTTTGGGAAGTTTGTGCAAAGTATATGACTAAAAACTATCTTTTAGAGCATTTTTTTGTATCAATTTTTAATATCACCAATAAATCAGTCATCAATTTTTTTTTACGTTTTTTGCGGGTTTTTTTTCGCACACTTTTGAATTCCATTTTATAAAGTTTCAACTGTGACTCGTATAGTGATTTCTTCTCAACTTTTTGGGTTAAAAAAGTATTTTACTGTACTAGGTATGTTGTTTTACAAAGCGAAGCCGTTTCGTATTGATTTTTTGTAAGAAACTTGCTGCGCGCTTTTGTCGTTCACTGTACCCTTCATTCTGTTGCAGTGACTGTCTCATTCAACATTTCGTTACACTTTGGTGACCTTGTCACGGTCCCGTTTATCTATTTACATCTGGATTCGTCGAACTAGCCAAACATAAGCCATTCTATTGTTGGATGATGCGTAAAGCAGTGTTTACGAACATTTACATAGTTGAGTATGAACTCAACCACGCGCATCAAATTCCATACGAAGTAAACGCATAGACTATGACCCTTTGCTAAGTAAACTTGTGCTGTATTTGTGGGGCTAATATGGCAGATAGTACTCCTTTTTCAAGGAAAGATAAGACCAGAGAGTCTGCTGAATTTTCTGAAAAAATACGGAACCGTACAGGTATGATTTGAATTCATTTAAATCCCAACTTGTGGTGAGCATAATTGTCTGCAAAGTTTGTGAATGTAAGGCGCTTTTTATCATCTCTAATGCATGCTCATTGTTGTTACCACACTTGTTCTAATCGCTTTCATTAATTGTTAGAATTATAATTATGAACGAAGGAAAATTCTCGCTTGTGCTTTTGTTAGATTGGTTAGTAAATGCTGTCGTTGTCTATTGACTTATCTAATTGTTAGAATCATTTCTGTCGAGGGAGTCAATGACACTTGAAATGGCCATTGGTTGCTAGTTGCGGTAAACTAACAGCGAGCGGTCTTCGTCAGCCGCAATAGTTTAATACTCCATCTTTTACCTAAGATTTTAATCTTTCTTGTGTTGCAAAGTTTGTATTTTTTGTTAGTTATCTGTAATTTATTCGTGAAGTGGTATCATAAGTCTTCTTTGTAAACGTAACATTTGACTTTTTGACATTGAAGGATATCGTTTAGCGACTAGTGTCTGTCGTGATATTTCACCTATAAAGTTCACTTCAACTTAGATACAGAATAGATTATTTCAGACGAATAAAACACAAAAACCGGAGTTATGTTTAACAAAAACGCGCAGAAAAATCTCTATAAAAACGCTAAATTTTAATTGCTATGACTACAAGTTAGCGATAAACTTCGCAATATCACAATGAATGAATAAAGTTCACTTCAACTTAGATACAGAATAGATTATTTAATAATGATAATAATATAGACGAATAAAACACCATAACCGGAGCTACGATTATTAAAAACGCGCAGAAAAATCTCTATAAAAAAAACTAAATCTTAATTGCTATGACTACTAGATTAGCGATAAACTTCGCGAAGATGTAAAATTGAAATTATTTTTACTCGAACGTGTTAATTGATATTAGTTTTGCTGTGAAACTGTTAAGTACAAATCCGTGAAATGCATTTTGTTTAAAACACCAAAACACCAAAATACACTGAAAACACTCGAGTTTAGAGTCATAATTGCAACATAATTTTTTTTCCGGCCGTTTTTGAGAGAAATACGTACAATTTGAAATGTTCAATTTCCAAAAATGACCATTCCTTAAATAAATAAAACCTATATTTGCATTACAAATTTACTTTTTGCAACGACTTTTGAACATAATAATTTTATTTCTTATGATAACAAAGATTTCAAAGTTTATATGAGTATTATCTTTTAATTTTCGGCAAATTTTCCAGAAATAAGATTTTCAAAATTAAAAGAGCATTTCAATTTCACAGCTATATAATATCAAAAGTTAAAATGCTAATTTTGATTCCAATTTTGACATTTTTGTTCCACGACATTGGTTACGCGTGTTGTGTTTGTCTGATTATTAGAATAATAGAAATACTTTAGAATACTTGAAATTTTTAGATATTTTATCAAAACGTTTAGGTTCTCTTTATGACCAAAAACGAACGAAAAAAACAGAAATATTTATGTGTAATCAATTTTCCCTGTAGCTTTTTCATCTTAATATTTTTAGTTTTTTGTAGTTTGCTTTTTGAAAAGTTTTAATTATTTATTGTGTTTTATCAAAATGTTAGCAACAGGAACTGCACGCTGTGAATTAGAACAACGGAAAAAGATGAATATTCGATCGTTCTGTTTTTCTCTCTTTCTTCCAAAATGCTCAATATTTGATCCTATACTTTGTCGTTAACTGAAGGTCCAAACTGGTTATTAAGACAAAATATTTTAGAATTAAAATACGACGACTCCATACCGCGATACAATAGTTTTTAGTTTCTTAATGAGTTTTGGCCTGTAGGTAAAGTATCTCATAATCTTGTTAAAGGGATATCCAACAGACTACTGGCAGGTTGTCTCATGTAAATCATTTCCCTGCCATCCAGACAGTGTCTTGCTCTCAAGACATATATTATTACATCGGTAACATACAAATAAGGTTTTAGGCTCAATGATGTTTAATTTGTGTACATTGCATAATGCATGGCTTTAATTTGTTTCCTTTTTTCAATATTTCTGTCGAATTTTGTTTTTTCATATCTCCTTCCTTCGTTCCCTCTTTCCTTCCTTCTTTTCTTTCCTCTTTCCTTCCTTCTTTTTTCCTTAATTAGTTCCTTCCTTCCTTCCGATCCTTCTTTCCTTCTTTCTTTTATTCATCACTTCTTTCCATCCTACTTCTTTATTTACTATATTCTTCCTTCCGTTCTTCCTTCTAAAGTTCTCTTTACAATGTCGAGGTCGTCAGTGTTAATCTGAGTAGTCATTGGCTAAATACATTGGGACGTTAAAAAGCCGTGATTTATTTTATTCATCAGTTCATTCATTTATTTATTAATTCATTTATTTATTTTGCTTATTTATATATTTATCTTTTATTTTATTTGTTTATTTATTTATTTATTAATTAACGTATTTATTTATTTATTTATCTATTTACTTATTTATTTATTCATTCATTTATTTATTTACCTTACTATTTATTTATTTATTTATTTATTCATTCATTTATTTATTTATTTATCTACTTATTTATTTATTTATTCATTCATTCATTTATTTATTTATTTATTCATTCATTCATTCATTCATTTATTTATTTATTTATTTATTTATTCATTCATTTATTTATTCATTCATTCATTTATTTATTCATTTATTTATTCATTCATTCATTTATTTATTTATTTATTTATTTATTTATTTATTTATTTACTTATTTATTTACTTATCAATTAATTTATTTATTTAATTACTTAATATTTGTATATTTATTAATGTATGTATTTATTTGTCATACTGAGCCATAATATATTTTCTTACATAGTATAACATATCATCATAAATATTTATCATTCATCTTGAAGAGTTAAATTGACGAGCATGTAATGATCTTCATTAATATTATTCCTATCGTTCGTTATATAAATTCAAAATAACCATGTGCTATTAACCTATCGCCAAAAATATGATTTAACCTACCACCAAAAATATGTACTGGCGGAGAAAATACAAGTACCTTCGACATAGGATAGGGATCAAAGGTATTCTATAAAATATAAGCATATTATTATTATTCCTAGTGCACCAGCAGTGAAGTCCGATCCAAACACAAACTGTTATCTTTAAACGATTTTAATTGCTGGTTAAGATAATATCTAATTTTTATTATTTAACTAATTAAGGAAACATAAGTTTCTTTTTAGATATATACTAGATAAACGATTCAATTCTGAGTTCACCAATAAAATGGATATTTTCATTCATTCATTATTTTATAGCACTACTCGGTGTAGAGAAATACACAAGTAATGTGTATAACTAGAAACACTAGAAACTATAGAGAGTTCTTTATCTTGTAGTTGTCATTTGTCATTTGTACCAGAGAGTTTCTTCATCTAGTATTTGTATTTATCATTTGTACCAGAGAGTTCTTGATCTAGTATTTGTATTTATCATTTGTACCAGAGTTTCTTGATCTATATAGTATTTGTATTTATCATTTGTACCAGAGAGTTTCTTCAGTGATCTATATAGTATCAGTTGTATTTATCATTTGTACTACGTCTATGTTCGTTATTCTCGTTTACTCACAAACCGTCAGAAAATAGAAACTTTATAGAAAATAACCTCTGGTACCCAGGGTATAATGGCATTGTTCCCACGTCGTTCTCATTTCAAAGAAACTACTACGTTTTAAATACTATATAAACAAGCGTTTCGTTCCGTTTTATGTACATGATGAAACTATATAAACATTTGCATGTTACATGTCGCGTTAATACTCAGTAAAAAACATTTGCGTTCAAAAGTAGGGAATTGAGCACACGCCCTTGAAATTATACTAAGATAATACTATATTAAAAACATATACAAGTGTCTGATATAATTAGCTAAACGTTTCTCCTTCCTCTGATGTAAACACGGCAGCTTATGTTGTTGATATGCTAAGAACGTTATCAATATTACGCGTGTCATACAAGTGATTAATGAGTGTCGTGGCTCAGTGAAGGCACGCGAATCTTAACGTGCGTAAACGTACTGAAACGCACGACATCTTAATAATAATAATAATATTATTTATTACTTATATTGCGCGATTTTACATGTTAATATGATCAAATGCGCATGCGTGAAAATGGTCTCTTGCGTGAACAAGAGAGAATTTATCTTGTGCATGTCTCATTTGCTTTAACCATTTCTTTCTTTTTGCATGGGTATATCCATGGATATCACATATAATCCTTTTTAAGTATTGTTTGTGTACTTATTATTGTTTATAGTTTCATATCAAAGATAGAAGGCGTAGCGGCATCCTTTTCATTCGGGAAGGGAAAAGAAAAGGAATAACCTTTTTCTTAATTTACATTCATTAAAAGTATTTTCTTGCATCTATTTTTGTCGCCAAGTACACATGTTCGCGTAAATATTTTTGATGGATGTTGGGTACCATAGCGCGGGATTTTTTTTCCTTTTAACTTTTTCTTGTGTTCTTTTTCTTTTGCAGTTTTTCTTTTCCCCCCTCAGTTTTCACAGGTTTAAATTAGTCTGAGAAACTGATAAATGGAAACTAGCGAGTAAACTAGTATAGGTTGTGTCGGTGTTTGATTTAAACGATAGGTAATAGAATGAAATTTGTAACACCGTAAAATATAGAAATAGAAAACTAGCGAGTAAACTAGTATAGGCTGCGTCGTTGTTTGATATAAATGATATAGGTAATAGAATGAAATTTGTAACACCGTAAAAAATAGAAATAGAAACTAGAGAGTAAACTAGTATATGCTGCGTCGTTGTTTGATATAAATGATATAGGTAATAGAATGAAATCTGTAACACCGTAAGAAATAGAAACTAGCGAGTAAACTAGTATAGGATGCGTCGGTGTTTGATATAAACGATAGGTAATATAATGAAATTTGTAAACACCGTAAAAAATGTCAACTTAACTTTACTGACGTTTCGAGCTTTAGCCCTTCGTCCGAAACGTTTCGCGGGGGGGAGGGGGGGGGGGGGGGGGGGGAGAGAGGAGCGAAAGAACGTCCATTTACTCAGGCTAAGGTTCAAGTTCTATTGTTAAAAATTTGTCGATAAAAGGATAAATTATTAAAATTAAAATTTCAAGAACTGTACTCGAAACACTGTCAACAAAGCAATTAATCCTATAATGATATACCATGCGTCATGCTGACAGACAACTCATTTGTATTCTAGACGAACGAGAAGTTATTCACAAGAAAACATTCACAAAATGGATGAACAACAAGTTAGCAAAGGTATGAAATTAAAATATATTTAATTAAATTTAAAATATATATTAAAAAAATTCCCAACTGGTAATGCATGGTATAGTCTCCCCCGCAGTAGTCTCCCCCGCAGTAGTCTCCCCCGCAGTAGTCTCCCTCGCAGAAGTCTCCCTCGCAGTAGTCTCCCTCGCAGTAGTCTCCCTCGAGACTACCCCCGCAGCCGTTTTTAGTCTCGTTCCACTCCCCTACGCGGTCTAAAAACGGCTGCGGGGGAGACTATGCATGGTAGATTGTTTGTATAAAATGAAGCGCTTTTATTCCGTGACATGTTCAATGGATGTCTTGACATAAAGTGACAACACATTTTAATAACGTACTGCGCTGGATAGCCGCTGGCCATAGATTGCCTGTATAGCCATTTGTCCCTCTACCCCTCTTTGTCTGACAAACCAATCCAAAAAAAGAGTTAAATTTTCATTTTAAATTTGTACTGAGTTCATGATGCAAATACTTCCTTTCTCTACCCCTCTTAGGCGGACAAGCCAGTCCATATAAAGGACCTGATAGAAGATCTACGAGACGGTCACGTGCTTCTTACATTACTGGAAACACTGTTATCTATAAAACTGCCGAGAGAGAAAGGAAAAATGCGATTGCATAAACTGACGAATATCAAAATTGTATTTGAACAGCTGGAGCAAAATGGAGTAAGTGATTATAGTGGTGTTCGGTCGTTGTTGTTGTTGTTACTGTTGTTGTTGTTGTTGTAGTTGTGATTGTGATTGTTGCTGCTGTTGTCGTTGTTGATAGTGTCGTTAGTGCTGGCATTATCACTGTTATAGTTGTTACGGTTGTTGTCGTTGATGTTGTCGTTGTTGTTGCTGTTGTTGTTAGTGTTGGTATTGTTGCTGTTGTTTCTGCTATTGTTGTTGTTGCTGTTACGCTTGTTGTTGTTGATGTTGATGTCGTTAAGGTTGTCGTTGTTATTTTTGTTGTTGCTGTTGTTGTTATTGTTGTTGATACTGTTGTTGCTGTTGCTATTGTTGTTGTTGTTGTTGATACTATTGTTGCGGTCGTTGTTGATTTGCTGCTATTGGTTGTTGATATTCATGTCGTTACGGTTGTAATGTTGTAATGGTTATTATTGTTGTTGTTGTTGATAATGAGGTTGTAATGGTTGTTGTTGTGGTCTTGTTACTGTTTATATAGTGATGTTGTGGATGCTGTACTGATTCTCCTTATCTTATTCCAGGTCAAAATAGTTGGTATCAATAGCGGTGATATAGTGGATGGTATGTCACGGCCTATCCTTGGTTTGGTATGGAGTATCATTCTACGATTCCAGGTAGCTCACCATGCAGGATAAAAACTTTTTTTGGAGCTCCAGATCGATTGCTTTACAAACTATGATATGCTGTGATAATGAATGCGATAAAAAGACAACTTTAAAAACTGAACAAATTATTTCTCCATAAATATGGTAAATATCGACGAAAAATTATCGAGACAAAGTCGAGGTTATTATTCACTCACATTTACTGAGCCTGAGTAGAATAATTGTTTCAATTTAAATAGAAAGGTGATTATGTAAAAAAAATTGCAAGCAGTCTCTTTTTAAGAATATTTTTATCTTAATTAAGCGCGCGAAACGCTATATTATCGAAAAATATAGTCCCAAGTTCAGCCTGCGTATCTGTACTAAAATATCTTTAGTAAGACAAATGCGAATATCAGCTGTCTTTTATTTCCAGGTACATGAGCTGTTCCATGACGAGAATACTAATGCTAAGACTAAAGACTTTCATGTCGAGAAGAGGCTACTGAGTTGGTGTCAGGATGTTTTAGATGGGTAAATATCCATAACTACCAGGCATTGACATTATTATTACACTCATCATCAATATCAGTATCATCCCCGACACCACCATCATTATCACCATCAATATCATCATCATCATCATCATCATCATCATCATCATCATCATTTCATCAGTACCATATAATCATTGTAAACAATAGCTGTATCGTCATCATCATCATCATTGCTATCATTATCATCTTTACCGTCACTATCATTAATTTATTGTCATCATAATTATTATCATCACTCTGCATCATCATCATCATCATGTCATCAGTACCATATTATCAATGTAAACAATAGCTGTATCATCATCATCATCATCATCATCATCATCAACATCATTGCTATCATTATCATCTTTACCATCACTTCATAACCGTCTCATTCTCTTCTTTAGTTATGAGGATATTATCAAACTAAAAGACTTCACTGTCGGTTGGAGGAATGGCCTGGCTTTCAACGCTATGATTCATTCACACAAGTAAGTTAGCTTACGTAAAGTATAGGAAATCGCACGATCTTGAGTACGATTTGCAATTTATAGGTACGAGTGTTGTTTTGAAAGTATTGCATATACGAGAAGATCGTGCGATTTGTGATTTATCTGTTCATAATATACTGAAAAACATAATTGGTACTCTGCAGAGTACAATTTGCGATATATAATTTTACTCTTCTCGTCCAATCAGAATCGAGTAATTTTGTACAGTATATAAGTTTAAAGAAATCCACTTATTTTTTTTCTGTAATTTACCCTTGTGTATTGAGACATCAATTTGTATGAAATATAGTTTTTCCTTCCTTGATATTTATTTATTTTAGTAGTGAGTATTTATGGTAAGAATTCAACGTGCGATTAATTATTATTTTCTCGTCATGAGGCTTGAGTACTGATATTTATTTTCCTCTATACGTTTGTTGCATTATTTAGTACTTCTGATAAGAGTTCAACGTGTGGTAAATTGTCTTTTTTTTTTCTTGTCAACAGGCCTGAGTTGTTCGAGTTTGATGATCTTGTTGGTAAAGATAACAAAGCCAACCTACAGCATGCTTTCAACGTGGCACAGAACGAGTTTAACGTCGATCCACTCCTTGAACCAAGTGGTATGTATGTTAATTAGTAAAGCCCACATGCAAGACTGAATGATGCCTGATGGAGGTGTCTGTAAATAAATCGTACAGTTTCGAGTTCTTCGCGGCTGAGGACAAGCCTCCGCGATAGCAAATAGGTCCTTTTGTATCTAGTTTAGCCTGTGATAAGGCAAGTAGTGCAAACATGCATGACTGAATGAAATGATGCTTGATGGAGGTGTACATGTCTGTAAATACACCATACAGTTTTGAATTTTTTGCTGCTGAGGATAAGCGCTAACCTCGATAGCAAATATGTCCTTTTGTATTTAGTACAGTCCGTGTTAAGACAAGGAATGCAAACGTCAACAAACAATAGAAATACCAAGGGTTTTATCTCTTCCGTTTGACTATTTTACCTACAATCAACACAGCCTGTGGTAATCCAAGGAATGCACTCACCAACAGACAATACAAATAAAACGGGGTTTTTCTCTACTCTTTAACTAATTAACCTACATGTGCAATCGACTCTAAGCTTTAGCAACGAAGATCTTGAGACTGGAGTAACGTCCCTCTTTAAAGGGATTTCATGGCAGCCATGTTTGTGAGCAAGTACAAAAGAAAAATTTTGAATGAGAAGATTTCAATTTCCTTGAGAAAAAAGCTCCATTTTATGACTACCAACATGAAATCACCATGAAATCACTACATTGGTAATTGAGTAGAGTAAATGATACGTATTTGCTATGGTTACCGTTGTACCTTATAGATATCGACGTCCCTCAGCCAGACAAGAAACTCATCATGATGTACTTAACAAGTATGTACGATGTACTAAAACACTACGAACCGACCAGAGACAGGAAGAACAAGAAACTTAAGGTTAGCCATTCATTACTTTTATCATAGGTGTCATCATTGTTATTGTATATTAATTATTAGTATTAATTATCATCATTATCATTATCGACGTTATTGTTATCATCGTCATCGTCACACATCATCGCCATCGTTAGTATCATCGTATCATTTATCATTTTTATCACATGACCATAATAACATTCACCATCATCCCAGTTTTCATCATCATCATTATCATCATGAATCATTGCCATTATTATTATCATCACCATCGTCATCATCATCACAATCACCATCATCCTAATCATCCGATTATCATCACCACCACCATCATCATCATCATCATCATCATCATCATCGTAGTCATAATCATCAGAGGCATCACAATTATCATCACCATCGTCATTGCATCATCACAATCATCATAATCATCCGATTATCATCACCATTGTCATCATCATCACAATCACCATCATCACAATCACCCGATAATCATCACGACCATCATAATCATGATCATAATCATCAGAAGCATCATTTTAACAACATTTGCTTACTAATATATTATGCCAGCTCAAGATGTTTTTCGTACTTTTTCATTAACTATAATGCAAATACTGTTATTTTCTGGCAGCTCAAGATGTTGTTCATACTTTCTCATCAAATATAATAAAAATACTGTTATTTCAGTTTCTGGCAGCTCAAGATGTTTTTCATACTATTTCATCAAATATGATAAAAATACTGTTGTTTTCTGGCAGCTTAAGATGGAGCTTGAGGCGTACAGATCGTCGTATACAGAGATAACCCTTTACATGTCACAAGTAGAAACCATTGTGTTAACGAAGTTAGACTCTGATGGACGACAAGAAAACCCTCAGGAAGAACATCAGATTGCTAAGGTAAGATGCAACTCCCTTGACAGCTGGTAGAAGGCAGTAATTGATCGACTGAATGACTGAATGACTGAATGACTGCTGGACTTACTGACTGACTGACTGACCGACTGATTGATTGATTGATTGATCAACTGACTGACTGACTGACTGACTTCTGGACTTACCGACCGACTGACCGATCGACGGATTGATTGATTGATTAATCGATTGCTGAATTGATTGATTGATTGATTGCTGAATTGATTGATTGATTGATAGCTGAATTGATTGATTGATTGATTAATTAATTGATCCATTTGTTGATTGATTGATCGATTTGTTGATTGACTGATTGATCGATTTGACTGCTGGACTGCTGACTGCTGGACTGACTGACAACCAGACCGACTGACGGCCGACACACTGATTGATTGATTGACTAACTGACTGATTCCAGTTGATTGATTGATTATTCACATGCACTTGGCTGATTGACTGTCGCACAGACAGACGAAATGACTTATTGCATACTAATTCATTGAGTGTTGGAATGATGTATTGTGTTTAATGGTACAGGATCTTACAAGAGATACTTCAAACCACGGGACCGATGTCAATGACGTCACATTCAAGGGGCAAACACTGATAGAAAATGGCAAAATAAGTGAAAACGACCAGCATGAAATCAAAACACAGATTGATGACCTGAAAATACGATGGGAAAAGCTCATAATACTCGTGTCACGGCTTAGCAAACGGTAAGAACTAGCTTGCGTGACAATGTTGTCAATTGCGTGACCATTGCTTTAATTGCGTGACAGTCGTGTGGGTATTTTTCTAGCAATAAATATCGCGTGACAACTATAGAGGTTTTTTATTATATTAATCAAATCATGCGCAGCTAGATTCTCTTCAATTATATGTTTATTTTCTATACTGGACAAGAGCTTTTCTTGCAAAAAAAAATTGTTATTGCTATTAATCCTTAATATGGGACAGATCCTGAAATTTTTCAGGGGAATGTCCGAATTGCAAATGAAGGGCTCTTAAGGTGTTGAGGGTGTCGGGTCCCTAAATGTCTTAAAAATAGGGTTTATTGCGGTGCTAGGGGTGACCGGTGCCTGAAAGGACACCCCCTAGATCCGCCCCTGACAATTGTATGGTTAATGTTTTCTTGGTGAATGACTTTAGATGTCAGACATCATCGGTTGTACCGAAACTAAGACAAGTAGAGTATTACGTGACATGGATCAGACAAACATCGCATGACGTTCAGCAGAAAGGTCACGCAACGACACCAGACCAAATGGCGCAAGAACTACAGGATATCGAGGTAATGTTTCATCATAACAAACTAGCGTGACAATACTGGATTCAGCTGTATTATCATTGTCGTCATCGCCACCAGTATCATTATCATTATAATGATAATGATAACCGTTATCATTATAATCATTATCGTCACTGTCAGTCATCATCCTTATCATCAGCATCATCATTATCATGACTTATCATATATCACATTATTTTTGTCATTATCATCATTACTAGTGCTGCTTCTATCATCATCACCACCACCAACGCCACCATAATTATCACCATTACTATCACCATCACTAAAAAAACTAAGTATGCGCCTTAGAATATTGGCATTAATTCTTAGGTTTTCATAGGCTTTTCATAGGCTTTTCATAGGCTTTTGATTGGCTTTCCATAGGCTTTTCATTGGATTTTCATAGGCTTTTCACGGGCTTTTCATAGGCTTTTCATAGGCTTTTCATAGGCTTTTCACGGGCTCATTTTCACGGGCTTTTCATAGGCTTTTCATAGGCTTTTCATTGGCTTTTCATTGGCTTTTCATAGGCTTTTCATAGGCTTTTCATAAGCTTTTCATAGTCTTTTCATAGGCTTTTCATTGGCTTTTCATAAAGTTTTTTATAGGCTCTTCATAGGCTTTTTCTTCGTAATAATAATCCTATTATTGCTTCAATACTGTAATTATTTATGTTTTGTAGGAAATCATGTCAGACATCGATGAGAATGAGCCCAGCATTGACAAGACCATCAAGGGAGCCGAGGAAGTCTGTGACGATGATTCTATTGATCAGGATGTGAAACGTGGTATTCAGACTCAGTTGAATGTACTTGTGCAGGAATGGGAAAAGCTGAAGAAAGACACTCTAGGGAAACAGATTGGGTATGGAATTTCACAAATATTTTAGATACAATCATGATCAATATTATCATTACCATAATCATCATCATCATTATCAATATAATCATGATAGCCGACACTACCATCATTATATTCATCAACATCATTGCTATCAGCATCAGCATCACCACCACCACCAATCATCTTTATTCCATTAGCATCATCACCACCATCATCATTAACGTCATCGTCATCAGCACCACTACCATCAAGTTCGTCATTATCATCGCTATCATTATCATCATCATCACCTATGACGTTGAAGAAGCTAAGAAAAATAACTGTTTCATTTTAACTACATGTGTAGTTTACAGCAAGCAACCGAGTCGTTACCAAAAAATGAACCAATCACATTAGTACAAGATGCTGGTACCGTAGAGTCAACACCACCAACCTCGCCCCCTGCGTATCAGGTAGAGGTCAGAAGAATCAACGTCAAGAGCCCTCCCCCAAGGTAACCAAATAAATCATAATAGAAATTCAAGATTTTTAACGTTTTAAAATTAAATCGTTAGAGAGCAAGCACGGAAGATTTCTTATATAGAATACGTAGTACATGATGATGATGGTAGTCGTGGTCGTGGTCGTGGTCGTGGTCGTGGTCGTGGTCGTGGTCGTGGTCGTGGTAATGATGATGGTGATGGTGATGATGAGAAGGAGGAGTAAAGGGAGAAGGATGGTGATGATGGAAATGATGATGATGGTGATGAGCAGGAGGAGGGGAGGAGGAGGATGGTAATTATGATAATTATGATGATGATGATGATGATGATGATGATGATGATGATGATGATGATGATGATGATGATGATGATGGTTGTGATGATAGCTATGGTTATGATACCAATCTGGTTATAATAATAAAAAAACGATAGAATTAAATGGATGACAACCGATACCTGAATGTAAGAAAATTACATTTTTTTGTTTTCTCTCAGCCCTCGTCTACCTATAGACAACCAAGCAGACGAAAAAATTCGAACATGGAAGCGAAAACACGACGAAGCACGTGACGTCATCAGTGACTGTGAAGTAGATGTGAAGAAACTAAAGTTTGAAGATGATTCCGTGCAGTTCAATGAACTATATGAGGTACATTCATTATACTATATGCAATTGTGTTTGCTAGGAATCATTATATCTTGTGGATTTTCAAGCTGGCTCTCCTTGCTTTTGTACAAACATGGTCTGCAATATAGGACTTACAGTTGTCAAAGCCATATATGACAAACATATAGAATATTGAGGGAGAGGATAAGGCGAGGGAGGACTTTTTTATCTACATACTGAATACAACTTTAATGAGAATTAACTACACTGTACGCGTCTGATAAAGTATGACAATTTCACTGAAGCAATTCCTATTTATCAGGTCTGTAATAAAAAGATCCAGCAAGCAGACTTTATCGTCGTTGATACAGTCAAACATGGTCAAGATCTTGTCAAGGACACCTCGTTGGACGAAGAAAACGTTGATATGGTGGCAAATGAGCTAGAGAACCTTGTAGCTGATTATGATGATCTTTTGATGCAACTGGATGAAACAAAACTAAAGTGAGTTGATGATGATGATGATGATTGTGATGACTATGATGATGTTGATGTCTATGACGATGATGAAGATGATGACTATGATGAAGATGATGACGATGATGACTATGATGATGATGACTAGGATGATGATAACTAGGATGATGATGATGTCTATGATGATGACGATGATGAAGATGATGATGACTATGATGATGATGACTAGGATGATGTTGATGTCTATGATGGTGATGATGATTGTTATGATGCTGGTTATGATGTCTGATGATGATGACTACGATGATGGTGATTTCTATTATGATAATGATTGTTATGATGATGGTTATGATGACGATAATGATGCTGATGCTGAGGATGACGTAGCCTACGAGTAGTTTTTTTTAATCACTGATTATGTGGTTCTGGAGGGAAAAGAGTTACTTCTCGTAGTCTGAGAATAACGATAATGAAGATGATGATGCCTGATGAATGTGAGAATGATGATAACAACTAAAACACCTCTTACCTTCCAATTCGTTCCAGGATGGATGAAAACGTTAACAGCGATCAATCACAAGTACAACAAGACCTCGAGGACTGGGAAGCCACGAGAGATGAGCTGCGTCCTAAGATCTCAAACTGTCATGTTAAGTTGAGGAAGACAAAGAACAAGCCCATTCCTTACGAGAGAGTTGAATTACGGCTGTATGCGCAAGAAGTTGAGGTAAGCTTCTTCTTAGTGTTATTCACAATATAGAAACACGTCCGTGGTAATGATAAAAACAATGATAATGATGATGATTGATAAAAACAATGACGATGATGATGATGGTGATGATAATGATGATGATAAAAATGATGATGATAAAAATAATGATGCTGATGATAAAAATAATGATGATAATGATGATGATAAAAGTAATGAGGATGATGAAAATGATGATGATTAAAGTAATGAGGATGATGACTATGAGAAGGATGATGATGATAAAAAATGATGAGGATGAATATAATGAGGATGAAAATAACGAGGATGATGGTTACGAAAATAATGATGAGTATTATTTCGATAACGGTGAAAATGATTGGGATAATTATGATCTAAAGATAATCATGAATCTATGAATAGTGTTCTTTTACCTAGGACTAGGTTTCCAATGTATGTTATTAGCCTTATTGATCAAATTTATAAATACAACCTAGATAAATTTCTACTCATTATGAAACTTTTTTTTCTGATTTCTTAGAGTTGTCAAGAAGATGTAATGCAGTTAGAGCCAGAGGTAGCTGGGTTTATCGACCATGGTAATGATCTTCTGCAAAATGACAGGATGAACAACAACGACAAAGAACTTGTAGCGAGGAATATGCACGAGATTGACAACCAGTTTAGGACCATCAAAGAAGACAGCAACGAGTTCAAAAAACAGTAAGATATTCAAACACATTTTGTCAATCAAATCAAATCAAATTTATTGCCCATTAAAATAAAATTAAACTTTACAATTTTACAATAAAAAAATACAATAAATTAATTGCCATGCATATGCATATGTAGATAGTGGTTTTTGTGTGTGGGTCTCGTGAAAACGATATATTAATAATGAATTTGATAAGAAAAATCAGACTATATTTTTTCAGTCTTTAATTACAATTTAGGTAAGAGTTGTACACCTCTTTGAAAAATAGTTTTCAACTAGGTGATCTGCTTTTATGCTTTTATCTTACTATGTTTTCCTTTGTTTAGGGTCGAAGAGGTTGTTCGCCAAGAAGAGGCCAAGAAAGTGGACCAAATCGATGAATGGAAGGGTATTAGAGATGATCTCAAACCCAAGATTTCCAAACAGTTTGTATTGTTGAAGCAGTTGAAAGATAAGCCTGTTCCCTTTGAACGAGTTGAAATTCGTCTACGTGGTAAAGAAGTGAAGGTAAATTATATATATTTCTAGATATTTTGATTGTTTGTCTGTTTGTCTGTCTGTTTGTTTGCTCGTTTGTTTGATTGTAGGTTTGTTTGGTTCTTGTTTGTCAGGGTTTTTTTTTTCTCAATTGCTCGTCTGTTTTGTTTGTTTGTTTGATTGTCTGTTTGTTTGTTTGTTTGTTCGTCTGTTTGTTTGTTTGTTTGCTCGCTCGTTCTTCGTCTGTTTGTCCGACTGTTTGGAGTGATTAAAAAGACATTGTTTTCCATAAATTCAGCCTAGTCTTGAAGAAACCACGTGCTTGCCCAACCCATGGCCATCCCTTTACTAGAAAAAAAAAAAACAGAAATATAGATTTCCAATCCTACAATAATGCTTTAATGTTGATACTCCTTACACAGTAATCACTATACTAGGGGGTTTTGTTTAACTAAGTTACGATTTCTACTTCATCTAGGCCTGTCACGAGGAAGTGACGTCACTCGACCCGGAAGTAAGTCGTTTCATGGACAAAAGTCACGAACTTATCCAAGGCGGGAAGCTGGACGATGATGAAAGGAGACTGGTGACTAAAGACATGAAGGATGTTGATGAACAGTATGAAGAACTGAGAAGTGAAAGCAAGAAATTGAAAAACAAGTAAGTGGGAAAATGAAAATATACTTGCTCAACACAGGGAGCCCATTTTTATATTCATAAAATGAGCATAAGACACGTGACTGTTTTTCTGCACGCCAATTAGTCAGCTTGACCTCAATTTGCACTTCGATGTCCAATTATAACTAAGTATACCCTGCGAGCAGAGGTTCCTTTCTCTTACCTAGAGCTTAGTTTACCTATGCGCATGCTTGCAGGGTAAACTAAGTAGCAATCTTGAATTTCCGAGTCTATCTTACTATTATCCACGATTTCGTTGACTGTTAGGTTGTGCTTTATTATTTTAGTACTTTAACCAGCAAACCTTAGGCCTCGTAACCCGGTCGTAGCCTGGTCGTAGCCTGGTCGTAGTCTGTTCGTAACCCGGTCGTGTCCCGGTCATAGCCTGGTCATAGCCTTGTCGTAGCCCAGTCGTAACCCTGTCGTAGCCCAGTCGTGGACCGGTCGTGGCCAGGTCGTAGCCTGGTCGTAAACCGGTCGTAACCCTGTCGTAACCCGGTAAAAGCCTGGTCATAGCCAGGTCGTTAGCTGACTAGCCTCGTGTTCACGTTGGAACACAATAGTGTTTTCACATATAAGAGAGGCTAGCCAGGCAAAAACAATAGTTATTCAAATTGGTCATCATTTTCTCACCGGTGTATTAATTTCTTCAAACCGCCACATATCTATAACCATTAAAAATAACTTAAGAAATATTATCAGAACATCAAAGAAAAGCAATTAACAAATACAATAGAAACTTGACAGAACAAGTATCATTCCAGCACGAACTTTAAGCGATAGTCGTATTGTTGACATCGGTTTCCATGGAAACCTCAAGAAAAGTGTTCTTATCTGAATGACCCTATCAAGAATACCAAAAACCCGCTGAATTATCTGTAACTAAATCGCAGTGTATTGCTGTATAAATTATATTAAAGTTAGATTGTGGAATGTGTGCTTTAATTCTGCAATATAAATGGAAACTAGCTAGTAAACTAGTATAGGTTAAAGTTAAGTTAAGTCAACATTTTTTACGGTGTTACAAATTTCATTCTATTACCTATCGTTTATATCAAACACCGACGCAGCCTATACTGGTTTACTCGCTAGTTTATATTCAAATTCAGTAGAAATAGGTTTGCTGAATAAGTTATAGTAGGATTAAAGAATGTGTCCCGGACAGTGCAGTGCAGAATAAAAGGCTTTAATTCTGCACTTGCGATATGTTCGACTCTGTCCCGTTATCTTAACCTCAGTCACTATATTACTTCAAGAAACATATTCGTGTTCGATTGCAGTATAATTAAAAAGAAGGACCAGTCTATTAACTCTGGAAGGATAAAGGAATGTGGCCATTAATTATGCATTTGTGATATGTTCAATTCTGTCCCGTTATCTTAACCTCAGTGTACGTACGTCATTAAAAAAATACTCTAAAAGTTATCATCTGAAACTTGATAGCGTCGGATTGCTGTTTAAATTTAAAGAAGGACCTAGGAATGCGCGCTTTCATTCTGCGCTTGTGATGTGTTCTGAATATGGGGCATTCACAATCAATTGATATTTCACAAGCTGAGAAAAGATTCTCGCGGAGATTTACTGAACAAGAAGCCGTACGAACGTTAAGGTCAGAGAACCCTTGTACAACTTTTAATAACTATACTCGTCTAGAAACATTTTTTTTTAAACATATTTTATTTACATATTAACCCCAAGAGCAAGAGTTCATCAAGGGGGTCTATATATTATTTACAATATAACAAATTAAATGGAGTTTTAGGACTAGAACAAAGTACTTATAATAAATATAATATAATAAAAAAAAGTTTTTTTTTTGCACCGCAAAAAATAATGCTTAGTTTTTTTCGGAGTCGTTTTCTGGCTTATACATAATCATTTGGGCTCAGAATGCAAAGGTTTTATTAGTGAATTCGAGTAATTGAAGCATTGTTCGATTTTTATGGTTCTTTGCAATTAGAAGAAATAACGCTTACAAATGTAAGAAAATGTTTTGAAAAATATTTTTTATAGATATTTTATGGATATTTTATGGATATTTTATAGATATTTTATAGATTGTTTATATTTTTACATACCAAGATATTACCAGATATTTCTGAAAAAAACACTAGCAAAGTGATTGATAATTCATATACATTTTTGGCATTATTCCTGATAATATATTCCTAAAATTGAAACATTGTTATAATTGTCATTTAAATTAAACAAAGAAAAAAAACAATCAGTTTTATGGAGTTTTTGCAGCTGGATAATTAAAATGTCATTCGATATCAGTATTAAAGTGATTATGTTTAATTTCCTTCTATATTGCTTAGCATTGTTTAAATCGTTATCATTCTGCAGTGGATACTAATAGTTATGTAAACTTTCAGGTTGACATTCTGACCTGGGAGATTAGTAGATAATATATTTCGATGTCGTAAAAATTAATTAATCTTTTTTTTTTTTCTGGGAAAAATAAGAAAACAAGAAGAAAAGCATTTACACTTTGTTGCATTTTTTATTCATTCATTCATTCATTATAATTTCATTCAGTTATTCATTCATTCGATAACTCATTCATTCATTCATTCATTTATTTATTTGTTCATTTATTTATTTGTTTATTTATTCAATTATTTGTTTATTTATTCAATTATTTGTTTATTTATTTATTCATTTATTTATTCATTCATTCATTCATTCATTTATTTATTTATTTATGTATTTATTTATTTATGTATTTATTTATTTGTTTATTTATTTATTTATTTATTCATTCATTCATTCATTTATTCATTTATTTATTTATTTGTTTATTTATTTATTTATTTATTCATTTATTTATTTATTTGTATATTTATTTATTTATTTATTTATTTATTTATTTATTTATTTATTTATTTATTTATTATTCTATTCCCGTTCATTCCATAGAGTCGAAGAGTTGATCGAGAAGGAAGATAAGAAATCGTTCGATTTGACAAAATGGAAAAACTGGAAACATTCCATCTTTACCAACTTTGATACCATATCAGACACCATCGACGAGATAAAATCTATCAGCACTTCCAAGAATCTAGACTCTTTGGAACACAACCTTTTGTTATCAAAGGTATTTGGAATTAACTAATGATAATTATCAGGAAGGGACCATTTGATATTTGATGAGGGGGGATGGGGTGGGGGGAAATTCTAACTTTGTTTGATATATTTTTCCGTCTTCAAGTATTGCACGATAATAGACCTTTTCACGGTTAATGTCCACAACCTCAGCCTCGACAGCGTGTAATAGATTTTTTACCACATTTGATAATTTTCTCGCTTTCTGATTGGCCGAGAGGTAAATAAGAGTACATACCACGGTTGCTATTTTGCTCATTATCTTTAATGTGACTTCGTCTCGTGGATCCACAACAATTTAGACGATTCGATCACGCCAACCGTGGAAAATAAGAGGACATACCACAATAAACTATCTTAAATTTGTTAAATTTACAATTTGTGGTAATTTAAGGAATATACACATTATCAAACAATTGAAGCTAATTTGAACACTTATTCCACGGGGTGTAGTCAAATTGTATAGAATATATTCACGCCATCGAGAATGAGGTTGTTCGACTCGAACCATGATAACGTGTAATCTTTGCTGTTGGTGTTAATTGAAAAAAGAATACGAAAAGTAAAAGAAAGAAATGAAAGGTAGTTCTTCTTGTTCTTACCACAGGAAGCCCTTGTCAGGGCGAGTCTGATAAAAATTCCTGCGAAAAGCAAAGGAAGCCCATGAGTTCGAGATTTGTGTACTTAAATATATTTTTTGTTATGCACTTGTGGGCCACCGTAGAAACTAAAGATTAAAACGTAAAAACGTTGAATTATTAATACCAAAATACCTTGTGATTCGAGGTGATCCACCTTTTTTGCTTTTATTTCAATTTTTCCATTTGTCCTCTTACAATCATCCTATCCTCTATCAGAAATGTGTCGACGATTTGAAAAATCTGGAACCAGAGATCCAGTCTGCATTGGAGTTTGGACAGGAGACTAGGGATAAGAGTCCTTTGACAGAAGACGAGAAGGAAGAGATAGCCAAAGACATGGAAGAAATGCGCAAAAGATACAACTCATTAAAAGACGACGCTAGCAACCAGAACGAATGGTAAGAGATCAATATAAGTTCGAATGGTCTGGGTGTGATTGTTAACTAATTAGGTAAAGTGACTCTCAATTGGCTGACCATTTACTTTTATAATAGTCAACTCCACAGTTCCCTGTGCTATCTTGAAAGGTAGCCGGGCCTTTGCATCGAGGCGAGACGAACGTTGAGCTTGTAATATGATAGAGACACGTGAATAATTGTCCCACAAGGTGTTAAAAGGTCTCTATCATTGCCTTGACTAAATGATGCAGGAATGATCCCTCCACATATATCAACATGTGAAAAGAGTTGTGTGAAAAAAAAGTATGTAATAAGAGGTACTTAACATAAGGTAGTCGTACCTATTATCGTGCTTTTTGTAAAAAATAATATATTTTCTATTCTACGTTAAAGTTTATTGAAAAACGTGAACTGGGTTCAACAGCAGCCATAATTGTTTTAATTAATTTTGAAGCAGTTTTTTAGAAGATATATAATATTATATATTTTTTACGAAAAGCACGATACTAGGATGTTCGCGATAATAGGTATGACTACCTTCTAAGTTAAATGAAGAGTGTAGTAGAAACTTCATTAAACAGCTAAAACTAAATTATTGGTTGTTGTTTTGTCCAGGTTGTCGGTCTATCTCGAGGAGCAAGAGACATCAAAGGCTGATGCTCTTGAGAGATGGCAGAAGACTAAACAACAACCATCTGATATGATTGACGCTTGTCAATCAAAGGTTGATGCATTAGATGATTATCCACAGACAAAGGAGGATTTGGAATCAGAGTTAGCTAAAGCAAAGGTGCATGAATGACAATCAACATTATCATCATCGTCATCATCATTACCAACATCATCATTATCATTCTTATCATGGTCGTCAGCCACCATCATCATAATCATTGTCGTTGTTACTATCACTATTATGATCATCATTGATCATCATCATCATCATCATCATCATCATCATCATCATCATCATCATCATCAATATTATCATGATCATCGTCGTCGATCATCATCATCACCATCATTGTCAGTGCTCTCACATTAGTCTTCATACTTCAATCTTTTTCAGGAATATGCTACAGAACTGCCAGTGATATTCGAGGAAGTGAAGTCATGCTACGAATACTGTAACACACTACTAGCTGATGACTTGCTGAACCAAACTGAAAAAGACCAGGTTCAAAACGACGCAGAGGAGATTGGGGCCAAATTTAAATCCTTACAAAGTGATGTCGAGATCAAACAAAAAAGGTTGGATTCAAATTTAGATATAATTATATTTTGCTTCTTCTAAGACTGGGTTTTGGAAAAGGGGTATCCAGCTCTTAAAATGACATATTAGTTCCCAGGGACGCTCGGCGGCACAGAGTCAGACTTGTAGTAGACTGGGTTCTAGGAGGGAAACAACAAGCTCTAGCCCTAGACCCCACACCGTATCCCCTGGTGATACTAACAATAAATCAATAAATGAAAGACTTAAAATAAAATAAATATATAAATCATACGGTCGTTACCATCCTCGGGAACCCAGGGGTATTCTTCTGTCGCTCGTTTCTCGCTTCCACAACATATACCCCTGGGAACGTAGTCTGTTGGAGCTTGTTCCGGAAGTCAAAATTCAAACTTATTTAACGACTTTCTTTGAATGGTTATCTTGATTTTCATTGGTCGACCTAATAAGGTCGACCAATCAGGAAAGAGCTGAATTTTGACTTCCGGAACAAGCTCCAACAGACTACGTTCCCAGGGGTATATGTTGTGGAAGCGAGAAACGAGTGACAGAAGAATACAGCTGGGTTCCCGAGGATGGGTCGTTACCGAATCTCCCTAGCCAGTGGATAATATATATATTTTCGATACACTCACACTCACTGCCCTTACATTAAATATTTTAGCATACAACACTGCTGACATTATTTATACTAGCCCATGTACAACTATGCTGGTATTCAGAGGGCCCCTGCAAACCTGACAGTAATCGAGCATATTGGGGTAAAATGGAGGGGGCGGGGGAAATAACATTACTACCCCTACATTCAGTATTTTTACATCACACAACACTCAACCCACATATAAATACATACATACATGCATACATTCAAACAAACTATATTTAATGTGGGTAGACAAATTCAGGAACCAAAAATGACTGGTTTTCAATTCGGCCCATATGATGGAACTCCATACCTGATGAAATTAAAAACACTAAATCATTATCTTTATTTAAGTGTAAACTTAAGTATTTCCTTTTCTCCCAATATCTTGCATGACTTTTATTTAAATTGTACATGTAAGGCGCATTGAGATTAGAAATTCGCCATAGAAATACATTAAATTATTATTATTAATATATCTTTTTTGATTTTTAGAACTGACGATTGGTATTAATAATTAATTAAAAGCAATCCTAAATTGTTCTATAGAGGTGTCCCCTATTGTCCACTGTTTATTGTACTTGTGTAGTGTTTTTTGTTTTTTTTTTGTTTTGTTATAATCCATGCATAAATTAGGATCTCAAACGGAAACTAGCGAGTAAACTAGTATAGGCTGCGTCGGTGTTTGATATAAGCGATAGGTAATAGAATGAAATTTGTAACACCGTAAAAAATGTTAACTATGCAACTTCTCTAAAAGTTAAAGTTACTAAAAGTAAAATAAACATTTCTTACGGTGTTATACATTTCATTATATGACCTATCTATTATGATCTCATATAATAGAAATTGCTCTGGAATGACAAGAATGTATGATTTATAAACACAGGCTGCAGGAACAACTCAACCATAGAACAGCCTACGACGAGCAAGAAGCAATGAGGTTCGCTAAGTTGTCTGAGTGGAGGAAGGCCAAAGATAAACTCGAAGATATCTTGAAGGATTTCCAGAGGAAATTTCGCTCATTGCAATCGTTACCAGAGCCCAAGAATGTCGCAGAGACGGAACGAAGGATCAATAATACTGCGGTAAGTTGAGGAGTGATATGGACCGATGAATTAGTCGATATTGAATTCTTAAGTGTTATTTATCCTGTAACTCTTCTAGAGACTTTGATGGCTTTTTGACTCTTTCTTGAATAATGCAAAGTTAATATTTCTTTAAGTCAAATAAAATAACAAGTTTTAAAAGTGTGTGTTTTTATAAGTAGCACTCTGTTTTAGCATGTTGCGTTTTATTTATTTTATTAACATAAACTTTTATTGGAATTCCAAAACATTTCTAAAACGTTACATTATTTAATCAAAAGTGCTCTAGGAGTGAACAAACTTAAAATGATCACATATTCTCACCCCTAAATATTGAATTATTTTCTTTATTTCTAAAAGTTTTTCTGAAACATAGTTTACATAGAATCATAGTAGTTTCATTATCTAATACAATCAAAATCACTGATTTATGGGAGATGCATGCAAACTGATAAAATATTTACACTGTACACTTCTTTACTCATTCTTCGATTTTTTTCGAAACTGAAACAATTCGTTTATTTGCATATAAGCATTTTTTTAAAGTCTACTGTAAATATATGTTATTCTTAATAATTTTAAAATGTTTTGAAATTCTTAACTGGGTAAATTAAAATCCATGATAATTTTTCCAGTACATTTTTGGAAACAGAAGTATGGTTCTTTTTTAGCTTAAAACTATTAAAGTTTAGCACACTATTAAACAAATTAATTCAAAAGTTTCAATAGGGTTTCCGCTCGAAAAGTTTTCAAAAGAATTGAATATTTAAGTAATATGCTCCTTTAGTTTGTACATATAAAATATCATTAGTGCACTCAATGATTGTTTGTATTTTCTATATTGAGAATGTGATTGTGTATAAAGTTTTTAAGCTGCTTTCATTCAAGCTATTCCGTGTTAGACACTTTCGATACCGTAGAGATGCAAATGTGAATTAAGGTGTGATAAGCTTTGTTCTAAGAAACTACTAGTAATTCTATAATGCACATTTGCATCTCTACAGTATCGAAAGCATCTAATACGGAATAACTCCATTAACTCGTGAAACACCCTTTAATATAGAGTATTACTCTTTAATGAACCTTAATTCCTTTGTGTTCTTTTGTTGTTATTTAACAATCACACATTTGACTATGAACGTTTGTTATAGGAGTTAGAATTTGTTTACTGGTTAAAATACATTTATTTCTCTATGTGAGCTGTGTAAGTTTATACTAAACTGCACTAAAACAGTTTGAACCAGTTTGTATGTTTTTGAAGTTAGTTTTAATGAACCAGTAGGACATCAAATCGTACAAAATTCAAATTATTCAATTATTTGTAAACTATATAAAGTAAACATATGTTACACAAATGGTTTTTTTTAACGAATTATCACCCTATTTGCGCATATTTCTAAGTATTATTAAACGAATATAAGTTTTATGTATCTTCCTCTGTAAATTAAAACAGCGATGGTACTGCATTTTGCTGAGCTAGGTTAGTTTTAAACGAACCAGTAGGACATCAAATCCTACACATTCAAATTATTCAATTATTTGTAAACTATATAGAGTAAACATGTTACACAAATATTATTTTTTAACGAAATATCACCGTATTTGCTCATATTTCTCAGTATTCAACGAATAGCTATAAGTTCGTTATCTTGTAATTACTCATATTTGTCATCGAAATAGCTGGAGTGATTTTATTTTATTGTTATGATTTCCTATGTAAATCAATATGTAATTTAAGTGAAAAAACGAACAACACCTTAGTAACATTTTTCGTGATTATTATTTTATATAATTATACTCAAAGTTTCGAAGCATTGTTATCTAACAAAATTTAACAAGAATTGGCTTTATTTGTGTATGAAATTGGACGATAAACGAACGAACGATATGTCGATGCTGCAGTAGGGCGTGACTAGAGAGAAAGCAGAGCGTGACCATGAGAGCAGAGCGTGACTGCGTGACTACATTACGATCGTTGAAGAATGGAAGCCTTCTAGAACAGTCTAATCATGATCATCCCCATCACTACCGTTATGATCTTCATCATCATCATCATCACCATCACCGTCATCATCATTATCATCGCCATCATCGCTATCATCATCGCCATCATCGCTATCATCATCATCATCGCTATCATCATCATCATCATCATCATCGCCATCGCCATCATCATCATCATCGTCTTTATCATTAACAGGGCTCAATTTAAACTGGCATTGGCAAATTAGATACCCTGTACAAATATACAAGAGTTTTATTTCATTAGCTTTTTCTTCTTGCGAAGGCAGGGACACCACAACAGCTTGACGCCTATTCTCAGTGGGGCCCTGTAGTGTAGATATGTCAGACCACACCACCGGGAGCTTCGTGCCCTACTCTTTATTAACTTGAGTTCCAGGCTCAGGGGTAAAAGGGAGGGAAAGAGAAAAGGGGAGGAGAGGAAACGCTAAACCTCTTTCTTCTCTTCAACCAGCCCTTCTCCCCTCCTCCTCCTCCTCCCTATACTCAGGTTAACTCTTAGTCGAATAGTGGTGTGGGTTCTTTTACGTCCCTCCTGTACAATATGTCTGATTTTTAATCTCATCGGAGTTTATTTCGTTTTATTTGTAGGATATATCCGAGAACATCATCTCTAAATTACCTGAGATTCAATCAGGATATGAGTTTGGCAATGAGCTTCTTAATGATGATGAGCTAACAGAAAACGACAAAGATGATATTGAACGAGATATGGAGGAATTAAGGGATGATTTTAAGAACTTGAAGGACAATGTTAATCATGAACATAAAAGGTAAGCTACATCACTAGTGTATAAAGAAAGGGACAAGGAAGGAAGGACGGAAGGAATTTAAGGAAGGAAGGAAGGAAGGAAGGGATTATGAATAAATGGATGTAACTGAATGTATGACAAATAAATAAATCATTTTTTTTTTAACGTCCCAATGTATTTTGCCAGACACAAGTACCCTAGGAATTAGAGAGACTCACTATCTCTACATTGAATATTTTTAACACACAACTCTGCTCACACGTTTACTTTTGCGGAGGGAAGAAAACCGGAGAAAAACCCTTGTGGCGGCATAGGAGAAAAGAATACATCAAACAAATTCAACTCACATATAATCCATGCCCGAGTCGGGAATCCAGCCTGGATCACAGCGGTGAGAGGCGCGCGGTAAACCCCCACGTCACCCACTCACCCTATGACTTAATAGTTCCATCTTCATGTTATTTTTATTCAGGTTATCAGACCTTCTCGAGGAGTTCAAAGAAGAACAGAATAAAGTCCAAGTATGGAAAGACAAGAAAGTAGAGTTGAACAGTTTGTTGGAAAAAGCAAGAAAAATCGTGAAGGATTTGAAATCCCGTCCTGAACCTGTTACCGAGGAAGAAATCGACGACCAACTCGACGAAACTCAGGTAAATTGTGAAAATCTACTCTTCGCCCTGGGACCCCCCACAGTTGCCCTATACTATATTGTCCGGCTGCGTATCCAGCAAGGATAGTCCTTGTTGTGTAGTGGTAAACACATCGGACTAGAAAGCCGAAACCGTGGGGTTCAATTCCCGCCAAGGGCATATGATATTTTTCTCATATATCTGTATTTCAATTATACACCAAACGCATTTCCATTCATTTTCCCCTAGGAAATCTACTTGCGTATGGCATCGGGGTCCATCCCAGAAATCGATGCGGGTTTGTCACACGGAAATCAGTTACTGAAAGATCCCAAGATATCTGATCCCCATAAAGATGTTATCGAACGGGACTTGGAGACTTTAGAACCTGCGTTTAAAGCAACGAGGGAAGAGTTTATGAACTACTATGCATGGTAAGATCGCTGAAAAACTATATTATTTGTATGTCAAGCATGCAGCCTATTTCATGTATACCTGCCGTATTTATTCGAATAAGCGCCGCGTTTTTATTTGGCACCTTTTTCAATTAGCTGTATTCTGGAAAGTGTTTGAGCTCAAATATCTATTTTTGAGTTGTAGCAAAAGTTTTTATGAGTTGAAGTAAAAGTGTTTGAGTTGAAGTGAAAGTTTTTTAATTGAAGTTAATTGAAATTTGCTGAGAATTGAAACTCTGCTGGCAGTGCATGAAGCAATTACGCTCTGTGACAATCTTAAGTGAAATTGTCACAGATCTACATTACAAGCTGTATTACAATATTTCTTTACTGGATTTATATTCATTATAGTATTTTAACGATATAATTCCGATGTTTTTTATGCTTTTAGGTTGCAAGCCTTAGAACCAGAGGAAACTATTACGGTAAGTCATCACTTGAATCTTCATCATCAACATTATCATCATCGACATGATCATCATCACCATCGTCGTCATTATCATTGTAAACATTGTATTCCTCAGGTGGATGAGAGTCATTCTGTGGAAAGACAACCTGACCAAACAGACGAAGGGGACCCTGGGTAAGTCATCAATTTGTCCATATAGAAATTTATACCATTGTGTGATTATTGATATTCTTTATTACGCAGTGAGGATAGATATGTTGTTCGTAAGCACGTGACCGCTGACCAATACTACCGTATTCTTCATGATGAGCTGACCCCAGAACAAAGGTACGTAGGTCTTAAAGTAAATGAGAAATGCAAGAAAGATTATTAATAGTCCCCATCACAGTTCCCTGCGCACAGCACCCTGTGGCCTCGCACTTTTTACGACTTCTTTCCATTTTGTGTAGCTTTGAGTAGCTTTAAATAACAGTATAAAACGGAGTATTAATAGTTAGGCAGGCAATGGCCCAATTCACATTTCCCTGCGCCATCTTGAAAGGTAGCCAGGCCTTTGCATTGAAGCGAGACGAACGTTGAGCTTGCAATGATAGAGACACGTGAATAATTGTCCCGCAAGGTGTTAACAGGTCTCTATCATTGCAACTCAACGTTCATCTCGCTTCAATGCAAAGGCCTGGCTACCTTTCAAGATGGCGCAGGGAACTGTGAAGGGGGACTATAAGTACTTTCCCTTCTTCTCCTATTTCTGTTTTACTGTTTTATTATTCATTTTTTCAGAGAGGAATATGAGAAGCAAGAAAAGCTCCACAACTGGAAGAACATCATTGATAGGATAGACGAGCTACTGAAACGACTGATGGACAAGCTGAACCGCCTCAAGTCAACCGACCCAGACAGCTATGCCGATGTAAAAGAACACAAGGAAGACGCTGAGGTATTTATTGTAACATAATAGAACAATGTAACAATTAGTATGTTTGTGAGACTGTGAAACACCAATGACATTGTTATTGTTGATCACAAGGAAGACGCTGAGGTATTTATTGTTGACATACTAGAACAATGTAACAATTATATAGTATGCATGTGTGACTTTTAAACACCAATGATGATGATGATGATAATGATGATGATGTTGATGATGATGATGATGATGATAAAATGATGATGAGGACGACGACGATATTGATGATAATCATGAGATGATGGTGACAGCTGATGATGATGACCGTTGTTATTGACGATGGTAATTAATTAAAGATGATGACGATGATGGCGATGATTATAATGATGACGATGCCAGTTGCTGATGATGACCACGATGATGATGATTATCGTTGTTGCTGATGATGGTAATTAATATGATGATGATGACGATGATGGCGATGGGTTATGTGTATCATAGTCATATCGAAACCTTTCTACGTATGAAGTAGTCACGTAATCCAGCACGTAAGCAGATAATGATAAACTTAACATATCATTAACTAAAGACCAACTTAAGCAAAACTCCACTGAAACCAAACGGTTTAATCTATTTGTTTGCCTTATACATGTACTATAAAATCAACCCATGGCACCTCGACAAATTATCACCGAAAAAAATATGTTGATACTATAAGGGCATGCATGTGATAAAAACTCGTCCGATTAATATGCATATATGCCGTGACAAGTTTGTTTATGCTTTCATTAAATCACTTTCTTATTGAATCGTTGAACCTTTAATTTTGTCTTCAAAATAACATGTATAAACCTGTATTATCGATTTTATCCAAACCTATTTGTCTGACACTATTGGAATCTTCGTAAACCGACCTCTCTACCTTGCTTAACCGACCGAAGTGTACTGAGTCGACAGTTAAGATGGACCTTGATGGAATACCAATTGGCGGGACTCGGACCCAAGGTTTCGGCTTTCTAGTCCAATGTGCATGTTAACCACTTCACCATAAGGACTAATAGGGGTCGCTATCCATGAATGCCAACCTCTAAAAATCGATCCACTGTAAAGGTCGAGTTAAATCGATCCACTGTAAAGGTCGGGTTAAATCGATCCACTGTAAAGGTCAGATTAAATCGATCCACTGTAGAGGTCGGATTAAATCGATCGACAGTAGAGGTCGGATTAAATCGATCGACAGTAGAGGTTGGATTAAATCGATTGACAGTAGAGGTCGGATTAAATTGATCCACAGTAGAGGTCGGATTCACGAGGTTCGACCACATGGTCGTTTTAATGGTTGGTTGCTATTGAGTTGTCTGTACTTTACATCACAGGGTAGTACATTTGGACAAGAATGGCTCCCTTATCAGGTTCGGTGCGTGTATACTCCAGGTCAAAGGATTTCTTTAGCTCATTCTCAACCTCGATGCTGTGTGATGTTAGTCTTCCTCGCAGCCATGTCGGGCTTCCTGTGTCGCGTTTAGGGAGGGACACAGGAAGCCCGATACTAAAAACAGCTTTGAGGGAAACTATAGTGTGATATGTTCAGAATTTATTTATATAATATAAAATGGTGATGGTATTGGTGTTAATGATGATTATGCTTATTATGGTGGTGATTACCCGGAGGTACTCCCTTTACAAGTGGTAGGGGTGATCGGCGGAGGTTTTGAAAACGACCCCTAAAATTAAAGGTACGCACAGATAAAAATAACTGATAAAACCTTGCTGATTTCAACCCCTAAAAGGTACAGCTGTGCGATGTTCTTGCCAGACAAGCTTACTTTTAGAAACAAAGCAGAGTAAAAATGACCCTTACAGGTACGGAGTCATGTTACGTAACTGAATTTTGAGCCAGAACCCTAAAGGACCCTAAAAGGTACGCACAGGGAATATTTTTTAACCCTAAAAATTACGCCGATCACCCCTACCACTTGGGCATAGCGGGTACCCCCGGGGATGATTATAACCACGATAACGGTGACGTTGGTAATGTGTTGGTGCTCTGATTATGATCAGTATACGAGTACATGCAGCCATCTTTTTCTCATTTCATTCTCGTTCAATGTCCACAAATTATATAACACTGTATCGAAGCTAGGTCTAAGCTATAGAACACTTTTCATTGGAGTATTCTACTATTTTTATACTACATTATCCCTTTCTTTATCTTAACATTACAACTATTTTTAGGACTGCATCGAGGAGATGGAAGGATCCGAGCCAATGATTCAAGAATCTATTCGTCTGGGAAATGATCTTCTAGAAGACGATGAGGTCGATGAGAAGGACAAGGAAACAATACGAGTATATATCAGAAGTTTGCAGATAAAGTTGAGGAGAATTCAAGATGAAGCTGACCACGAACAAGAGAGGTGCGTCATTAATTATGGTTAAAAAACTCATTAATAATTCATGAGAAATTGACAAAAGAAATCGTAACCGTGACGAGTGTTTTAAATCCTGATAAAACACTCCTGCTCGTTTACTTAATAATACAAAGACCACAGGCAACCCAACTATTCTATCTGAGGATTTTTTTGAAATTAAAAAACGATTTAAAATAATTTAGACTGTCTGTGAAAAGACCAGTACCAAGTTCTTCATATTTCTATTGTTTATTGATGTTTCCATTCCATGATTGATCACGTTCTGTGATAAATACAAAATATTAATATATGACATGCTATCGAGGCTTAACCTGGCCGAAATACAGGATCTGCTGATCAGTGTAGATGCTACACTGAGAATGGTTGGATACGACTAATCAATGAATGATGATTGTTTTAGGGCCGACAAGATCATTCAAGACAAATTCCCGCGTAAAACAGATGAAGAATTGATAACACTTGAAGAGGTTAGATATATTTAGGGGGCTTTTATTTATTAGTGTATGGAGGGGGGGGGCACGTCACCTGTTGTCTTTTCCAAATGTTACGCAGCCCCCTCCCCCCCCCCCTCCCACACACACATACACTTTTCATGGTTGGTAAAAAATGGTAAAAAAAGATCATAACCGTCACCACCCCACCCCCCAATATTTGCCAGGTCATTACTCAAGCTGCATACAATTACTTTAGTAACCCCCCCCCCCCCCCCCCCCTATAGAGCTTCCGAAAATAACATGACCACCCCTCAATATTGCCGACTACACCAATACACTAATAAATGAAAGACCCCTTATTTCTGTTTTTGATGTTGTTTCTTAGAAATGTTCTCTTCAACTATTACTTTTGAGCAACAGTGTTCAATATGAAATACAGAAAAGTCTTCGCATTTTTCAGCTGACATATTCATTATCAAAATAAGTTTTATTAATAACCTTTTGGTTAATCAATTATGTTATCGTTCACTAACGAATTACTATGTTATTGCTTTGTTATCAGCCAATCATGGAACAGTACGCGGCAAGAGGAGACTGGGACATGCCTAACATGGATGAGGAACACGAACAGTCAGTATACTACTGTACACTCCATTTGTTTGTTCGTTTGTTTGTTTGTTTGTTTTTCTGTCTGTTTGTTTGTTTGTTTGTTTTGTTTGTTTTGTTTGTTTTGTTTGTTTTGTTTGTTTGTTTTGTTTGTTTGTTTTGTTTGTTTGTTTTGTTTGTTTGTTCGTGTGTTTGTTTGTTTGTTTTGTTTGTTTGTTTGTTTTGTTTGTTTGTTTGTTTGTTTGTTTGTTTGTTTTGTTTGTTTGTTCGTGTGTTTGTTTGTTTGTTTTGTTTGTTTGTTTTGTTTGTTTGTTCGTGTGTTTGTTTGTTCGTGTGTTTGTTTGTTTGTTTGTTTGTTTGTTTGTTTTTCTGTCTGTTTGTCTGTTTGTTTGTTTGTTTGTTTGTTTGTTTGTATGTTTTGTTTGTTGGTTTTGTTTGTTTGCTTGTTTGTTTGTCCGTGTGTTTGTTTGTCTGTTTGTTTGTTGTTGTTTTTTTCTTGTTTATATCTCTCTTGGTCGGTCGCTCCTTACAATTTATTTTAAACATTTTATTTCTTTACTCATGCTATTTCAATATTAAAACATTTTCTTGTTTTATCTCTCAGAGTACCCCATTCGCCACTGCGAGTCGATTCAGTTGATAAAACCATCCATCTGAAGGTAAAATTAGCAAATCACTATTCTAATTCAATGACCAGAATCTTTTTAGTCCAGAGTCAGCAAATCACCAGTCTAATTCAATGACAAGAGTCTCCATAGTCCAGAGTCTCCATAGTCCAGAGTCACCATAGTCCAGAGTCAGCAAATCACTAGTCTAATTCAATGACCAGAGTCTCCAGAGTCCAGAGTCAGCAAATAATTAGTCTAATTCAATAACCAGAGTCTCCATAGTCCAGAGTCAGCAAATAATTAGTCTAATTCAATAACCAGAGTCTCCAGAGCCCAGAGTCAGCAAATAATTAGTCTAATTCAATAACCAGAGTCTCCATAGTCCAGAGTCAGCAAATAACTAGTCTAATTCAATAACCAGAGTCTCCAGAGTCCAGAGTCTCCATAGTCCAGAGTCACCATAGTCCAGAGTCAGCAAATCACTAGTCTAATTCAATGACCAGAGTCTCCAGAGTCCAGAGTCAGCAAATAATTAGTCTAATTCAATAACCAGAGTCTCCATAGTCCAGAGTCAGCAAATAATTAGTCTAATTCAATAACCAGAGTCTCCAGAGCCCAGAGTCAGCAAATAATTAGTCTAATTCAATAACCAGAGTCTCCATAGTCCAGAGTCAGCAAATAACTAGTCTAATTCAATAACCAGAGTCTCCAGAGTCCAGAGTCAGCAAATAACTAGTCTAATTCAATAACCAGAGTCTCCATAGTCCAGAGTCAGCAAATAATTAGTCTAATTCAATAACCAGAGTCTCCATAGTCCAGAGTCAGCAAATAACTAGTCTAATTCAATAACCAGAGTCTCCAGAGTCCAGAGTCAGCAAATCACTAGTCTAATTCAATGACCAGAGTCTCCATAATCCAGAGTCAAATATAGTGATTAAAACATCTATTATATCAATCTTGTTGGCGATTGCATGTAAATAGCTGTTGTTGAAAAGCTTTTATGGGAACATCTATTAAAGATATGTTAAATATTTAAAATTATGTTAAACCAGACCAAACACGTTTTATATTAACGTCGATTTGTAGGCTAATTAAAGTGTTATTATCCTTGCAGTTTGTTGAGAAAGGTCCACAAAAGGAATACGTCATGACAATGGAAGATACAAAAGACAGGTGAGGTTGTTTATGTTTAAAAAGTCCAAAATGGCAAACCGCTGGTTGGTAAATAAGAAAAACTCCGATAAAGAACCCATAGTTTCTAGGTTTCATATTGATTTAATCTCTAATGTTTTTTAACTTTTTATTTAGACCTGGACAACAAGAGCCTGTCGACGAACAGGTAAAATAACTGATTGTTTGAAAATAATGAGGATGATGAGGACGAGGATAAGGATGATGGTCATGCTACGTTGATGAAGATGATGATGATGATGATGATGATGATGATGATGATGATGATGATGATGATGATGATGATGATGATGATGATGATGATGATGATGATGGTAATTTTGAAGATCGGATAATCGATGTTGGTGATAATAATGATGGTGATGGTGATGATGATGATGATGATGATGTTGTTGTTGATGATGATGATGATGATGATTATGATGATAATTTTGAAGATGATAATGAGATGTTGGTGATAATGAGGATGGTGATCGTTGTGATGGTGATGATGATGATGATGATGATGATTGTGATTGTGATGGTAATTTTGAAGATCGGATAATCGATGTTGGTGATAATAATGATGATGATGAAGATGATGTGATGAAGATGTTGTTGTTGATGATGATGGTTATGATGTTAATTTTAAAGATGATAATGGGTGATGATGATGTGATGCTTATGATGGTAAACGTGCAGATGATAATAATGATGATGATGATGATGATGATAATGATGATGATTGGTATGGTAACTGATGATACCAAAATGTATTGTTATAGTTCCATGTGAGTCATCGAGACAAACCAGACTGGGATTTGAACTTCTCAGATGGCGAGCAAGAAGATGAAATTACTCACGCAACAGTAAGATCTCTTGAATTCCAGCCACTAGTAAACACCGTCACTAATGTATTTTCATTATTATATTCTAGTCTGATCGAGACCTACCACAGGACTATTTTGACAACTTACACGAGGACATGACACCTGAAGAAAGGTGAGAAGAACGTTGCTGTTGACGATGATGATGATGATGATAAATATGTTGGTGATGATGATAATGACAATGCTGCAGTTCCTGATGCTGATGATAATGATGATGGTTATGATCATGACGATGATGATGATGATGATGATAACAATGATAATGATGATAGTGACGATGCTGCAGTTGCTATTGCTGCTGATAATGATGATGGTTATGATGATGTTGATAATGATGATAACAATGATAATGATGTTGATAATGATGATGGTGACGATGCTGCAGTTGCTATTGCTGCTGATAATAATGATGATTGTTTATGAAGATGATAATGATTATATTACAGTGATAATGAAAATGGGTACCATGATTATGGTGATGATGACGATGCTGCTGTTGATATGAATTTTAATGATGTTAATGACGATCATAATGAGGATGATAATTATCGATTACAATGAATCGATAGTGGTGATGATGTTGTACGTCATAAATACAAAATGCGAAACTTGCAGTCAGGTTCCGTGTTTGTTCAATTATACAATATTTTGTCTCTGACTTTACGTTTCTATCAAAACGTTTCAACTTTTACTACAGTATTCATCAGTTAAATCTCTTGTTGGAACCTACCAACTCAGTCTTCAAGTAATCCAATGTTTTTATTTGCAGGAGACGCGCAAAGAAGGATCGCAAGATGAGAGACTGGCAGAAATGGAAGCATCAACTAGATGATCTTATTGCTCGTCTTAATGCAAAACTGAAAAGAGCCAAGTCCACAGATGGTCCTCAGGACTGGATGACAATCAAGGAACAGAAAGACGAGGCTGAGGTAACCGGCTGATACCTTATTGTTATTATCATAATAGTTTTCATCGTTATTGACATTATTATTTGTTACTATTATGATTATAAACATCACAATAATCATCATCACTACCATCAATAGTCACCCTTGTCATCATCATCATCATCATCATCATCATCATTCACAACAACGACATTACCATCACCGGCCATCTTCATCGTCATCGTCATCAAAATCTTCATCATCAACATTGTAATCATCATCATCACCATCATCAACAACAACAACTTCACGATCATCAATTTCAGATTCATCATCATCATGCAGTATTTTCGTCATCCTTCACCCCCTCGTCGTCATCATCATTGACCATCATCATCATTATTAACATCTTCATCACCACCGATCACCATTTTAATCCCCATTTTATGTTTTTAGGATTGTAAAGAAGAAATCGAAGAATCAGAACCAATGATCCGAGAAGCTTTCGATCACTGTGACGATCTTCTTGACGATCCTGATCTAAGTGCAGCAGAGAAACAAGAAATCGAGAACTACGTTGCTGATGCACAGATCAAGATACGAAACATCCATAAAGACGCTGCTGATGAGGAAGAAAGGTATCAAATGTTATTGGAATTTCATTCTCTAGGTATCTTTGTGTCATTGTTTGTCATTTGCCAGGTGCCACAAATGGTTGCGTTTTGCTGGAAATTGTCATTTTTTGTATTAGTGGTATTTATACTGCTGTACTGTTATTGTTTTCGTTGGTGGTAATTATGACTTTCATAGTATCTTCTATTACTTTTTGCTGGAAATGGCGCTGTCATTTCTGGTATTAGTGGTGTTTATGTTTCTGTAACTATTACTGTTGCTTTTGTTGGTAGTGTTTTCTTGGTATCTTTAATTTTTGCGGTAAATTACATTGTCGTTGCCGGCATTGGTGTTGATGCCGCTGTTCTATTGTTGTTTCTGTTGGTGATAGTATTTTCATAGTATATTATTTCCTATAACTTGCACTGTGGTTACTGTAGAAATATGGTTAAATATTGTGAACAGCTTATGGTTTTACTTTTATAATTTTTGGTGTGTTGTAGTTGCTGTCTCTGTTTTCGTCGATGTTATAGCTAGTTTTCAATCTAAGGAATGATGCGATTTTTGTCTTGTCTTTTATTAGACTTCATATTTTATGGATCAATACACCACACCCTAAACATGTCGAAGTAGACCACGAACGTATTGCTCCAGAACAGGTAATAGATGAATCGTCCGTCTGTATTATGATAATCATCTTTAATATCACCATCATTATCGTCGTCTTCATCATCATCATTACCATCATAATCTTCATCATCATTATTACCATCGTCGTTACCATCGCAATCATCATCATTATCATCATCATTACCACCATCATGACTATCATAATCATCATTATCATAATCATCATTATCACAAACAACATCACCATCATTATCATAATCAGCTGCAGTAGCATTATTATCATCGTCATCATCATTACTTTCATAATCATTATCACCAACATCATCACCATCATAATCATATGACCATCATCACCACCACCATCACCATCACCATCACCATCACCATCACCATCACCATCACCATCACCATCACCATCACCATCACCATCACCATCACCATCATCATCATCATCATCATCATAATCACCATCATTCTCTTCTCCCTTCCTGTACACAATTTCGTCCTTCATCACTATTTTCTTAATAACTCTTCTCGTTTCGATTTACCAGCCTATCTACCAACAGTATTCACAACGTGGTGGTTTTGACTTTGACTTCGAAGATGATCGACAGCATGTTGACGAGGACATCCAGAAAGAGGTGAGCCATTTTGTCACTATAGTTACCTTGTTCGTTTGTCCTCTTATGGAACTTTCCTTTGCTTGTTCTTTACATTGATAGTTAGCTTGCTAACTGGCTAGCTTTTGTTGCATGCACGTTAGTAGCGTTAGTACTATTAGTAGTTAATGTCTTTATTTCTTCATCTAGCGCAAACACAGAGGAGAGTTTGAGCTTCATTTTGATGACGATGACGACACTGCTAAGGTAACTTTTACTAATCAATCGTTATTGTGTCTACGTCACTTAAAGTGCATATGACATGAAATTTTTTGTGGTGGTTTCTAGAAGAAAGATAGGTGCTAAATACGATTCCCATATCGAAATCACGATTAAAAGAACCAAGAACCATTTTATATGGTGGTATAGGGTTAGCGTTGCAAACAATATGACGTCACAAGGCCTAGTCACATGTTCATTTGGTCGCGCACTGAAGGTATTTTTCAAAGCATATAGCATGATTAATGAAAACATATTTGTAAGCGCTAATTTCGTTTTGAAATTGTGCTATATGCCTTGAAAAATGACCGTTGACTAGGCCTTGTGACGTCATATTGTTTGCAACGCTAACCCTATACCACCATATAAAATGGTTCTTGGTTTTTGGTGATTTCGATATCAGAATCGTATTTAGCACCTTTCCTTTTTCTTGAAACGACCACAAAAAATTTCATGTCATATGCACTTTAAACAGGGCTCGAAATAGCTGCCTTCCAATGGCCAAATGCCAGCCCAAAGTTAAGGTTTCACAGGCAAAAATACTTATGAACTGCCAAATAGATAATGAGATTAAAGTCAAAATTTCAAGTACTGGAAAGCATCTTTCTATATATGTCTTCAAATTTCGTTTGAAAGTGATAATTGATTATTCGCTTCTTAAAGTAAATAATGGTAATGCGTTCCACAAGGTCGGCGTACAAACCGAAAAAGCACGGCCTCCATAGTTTTTGGTTTTGAACTAAGGAGTTGAAAGAAGTAGTTTGTTACTTGATCGTAGAGTTCTGTTCGACCCGGTTTCTGTAGAGTGAGCTGTAAGTGCTTATGTCACATAAATGTATTACAGTAGCGTCCTACGGTTTTTGATATTTATGTAATACACTCTAAACTTCCCTTCAATCTGATTATTTTTCTTGACGTAGGAAAAGAACAAACAGTTGGCGCATAGCTATATCTCAATATTGTGGGATGATCTCACTCCTGAACAAAGGTTGGTGACTGAAGGAATGACTGATTAACGAACTGACAACTGAATGGATGACTGACTGACTGACTGACTGACTGACTGACTGACTGACTGACTGACTGACTGACTGACTGACTGACTGACTAATTAACAGACAGACTGACTGACTGACTGACTGACTGACTGACTGACTGACTGACTGACTGACTGACTGATTAACGAACTGACAACTGACTGGCTGACTGACTGACTGACTGACTGACTAATTAACAGACTGACTGACTGACTGACTGACTGACTGACTGATTAACGAACTGACAACTGACTGGCTGACTGACTGACTGACTAATTAACAGACTGACTGACTGATTAACGGACTGACTGACTGAATGAATGAATGAATGACAGACTGGTTGAAATAATAAATGAATGAATCAATGGATGGATAGATGGATGAATGAATGAATAAGTTACTGTTTAACTGACTGACAGATTGACTGACTGACTGACTTAATTTCTGTGCATTTCAGAGATGAAGCTAGGAAGGCAGAAAAGCTTGAAAACTGGCGACGATGGCAAGACAGACTGAATGGATTTTTAGAGAGGCAGCAAAAGCAACTAGATAGTGTATCTGAGGTTGAGTCTCCCCCCGATAGACGAGCTGTTTTAGAACTTCTACATGAAGCTACGGTTAGTCAACGTTTTTGTCTTCTTTTTTTTATTATAACCGATGTTTTTAGGCTATTCCTTAAGATCCTTATATCCTTCCTTCCTTCCTTCCTTCCTTCCTTCCTTCCTTCCTTCCTTCCTTCCTTCCTTCCTTCCTTCCTTCCTTCCTTCCCTTTCTTTCTATTCTTTTGTCCTTCCTTTCTAACAGCTAACCAATGTACGCTACAAACTCTTAAACTTCCACCATCAACCATATATAAAACTGTAATTTTCTGGTTTAATTGTCATAGGAATGCAAAGAAGAGATCGAAGATTCGAAACCACGTGTTATGCATGCTGTGGAATGCGCCAATGAACTATTACAAGATGATGAGCTTACTGACAGTGAGAAAGATGAAATCAAACAGTACGTACAAGACCTTGAGGAAAAATTACAGGACATTTACAGTGGTGCTTGTGATGAGGAAGACAGGTAAGATATATCAATAATAACGATGATGATGATAACGATGATGATGACGATGGTGTTGATAATAGTCATGATGGTGATTGATAATTATTAAATAAATAAATAAATCACTTTTTTTAACGTCTTAATGTATTTAGCCAGTGGCTAATTGTGGAGACTCAGACTCACTACCTCTACGTTGAATATTATACAACTCTGCTCACATGTTCATTTTTGCGGAGGGAGGAAAACCGGATAACCCGGAGAAAAACCCTCGTGGCATAGGAGAGAAGAAGACATCAAACAAACTAAACTCACTTATAATTCATGACGCCGGGGCTCGAACCAGCTGGAACACAGCGGTGAGAGGTGCGCGGTAAACCATTACGTCACCCATGCCACCCATGCCACCCATGCCACCCACTAATGATGCAAAACGATGACAAATATTTTATTTATTGACTTTATTCTCAGACTAAATGAGTTACTGGAGAAATACCCCAGAACAGAAGACGACTCAAAGAAACTTGTCGATGAAGAGGTAGAATACGAAAATCGTTATTAACTAAACCAACTAGAGTAAAAATTCTTTACCTATAAAGGCAATTCTTCTCACAAAGTTCATTTGTGTGTGAAAACAGTTGTAAAATGATAAATGGTAAAATAAAAATTATCAATAGTTAATATATAATATTTTTTTCCGGGCTTCTATTATTGCAATTTCTTTAATTAAACACTCGTATTTTCCATATTTTCAGTAGTGAAGATATGTAAAAATTTATGTACCAAATGTCCCGTATGTACGCGCGCGTACAATTTTTTTTAAATCTTTTTTGTTTATATTGCGCTCGCTCGTAAAATTTTGTTTTCACTATGGCCACTCGAAAATGAAATTCACATCTTCGCGCCACCGTATAATATCCTCTATATATAATCATTAATAATAAATAAATAATAAGTCCAATTTTCTTGTAGTTTCACGCCGATCATCGTGAACGACCACACATCGAGCTTGACTTTGGTGATCATCGTGAGGGTCAACCTGATGAAGTCGTCCACGCCATGGTAAGGAATATATTAGTTGATTAGTTGGCTTATCATTAGCCTCCTCCGCAGGCATCTCTTATATCTCTTTTCATCGGGCTTCCTGTGGCGAGGGAGGGGGACAGGCAAAGAGAAAGAAGAAGAGGAGAAGGTCTCGCCTATCCTTTTTCTCGCCTAACTAGCGCCTAGTCCCTCTCTAGAAGCAGCACAGGAAACCCTAATCAAAATTAGATCACAGAGACGCCTTTGGAGCAGGCTAGCTTATTATCTCGCCAGTATTGCAGCACCAGTCGAAAACTGCGTTTTGGTTGGCCCTTCTAATACAGTAGCGCTATTGTTTAGTTAGGTTTAGGGAAATAGTCCTTTTCACAGTTCCGTTCAGTGACTACGAATAATAGTTGCAAGTCGAGGTTCGCGTTGTTGCGCATGATAAATTATAGTTTGATATGCGCAACAACGCGAACCTCGACTTGGAACTATTATTCGTGGTCACTGAACGGAACTGTGGAAGGACTATTGTTTGAAAAGACTTTATTGTTTTTTAAACCAATCCTAAACGATGTTTCGACTCTATTGTTTTTTAAACTAATCCTAAACGATGTTTCGACTCTATTGTTTTTTAAACCAATCCTAAACGATGTTTCGACTCTTGTTTTTTAAACCAATCCTAAACGATGTTTTGATTTGGTGCTGGATTGCCCTATCTCGCTGGTGCCGGTGTGGTTGTCGGTTTAACTAAGTTTTTTTGATTCAATGATTTCAAATTTCATTCCAGTTTAAGCCATCACAGCCCATCCATGATTACATATGGGAATTGCACGACGATCTTGACCTCGACCAAAGGTAACAAACTACTTGAAAGTAATGTAATGTAAAAAATGCAAAATGTAGAAATTATGTAGAGATATGTAAAATTATGTGGAATGAAACTATTTAAAAAGGGACTACTTCGCTTTGATTTCCTTTGAATTGTTTGTTTATTTAGTTTTATTATTTTATTAATACTTTTTACTGTACCCCAGTTTCACATTATCTAGCACCGCTGACTATTTGACAAATGGCGCATTCGCACGTGGAAAGCCTAAATGCTCCAGTTTCATGTTATCTAGCACCGCTGTACAATTTGACTAGAGACGCATTTGAACAAGGATAATCTCGATTCGTGGTTAATTCAAATGAATTTTCTATTGTTTAGCGGTAAAATTTTCACGTGCTTGGCTTGAAATTTGTGAATGTTTTTTCAAGAAATCGAGGTTTAGCCTGTGCAAACGCGGTACTAGATAACGTGAAACTATAGTATTGAGAGTGTATTTAGAGTTTTCAATAGGGTTTTCTATATGTTTTGTTTGATTTATCTGTTTTTCTCTTCGAAGGCACGAGGTAGAAAAAAGAGAGAAACTTGGTAGATGGCGAAACTGGAAGAACAACCTTGATGACATGCTACGTCATATGAACAGGAGATTAGACAGGGTCAAGGAAACACCTAAAAATAGAGATGACATCATTGAACAGAGGGATGAAGCTAAGGTACCGTGTTTCTTGTTACTTGAATTGATGGCAATGATGACCGCTGACAATGATGATGATGATATATTTGAATATTATATAGAAAATTGCGCAATATAAGTAATAAATTATTATTATTATTATTATTATTATTATTATTATGATAGATGATGTTGATAGATGATGGTAGTGATGACGGTAGTGGTAATGATGATGATGATAGATGGTGGTGGTGGTATTAATGATGATGTTAGGTGGTGGTTATGACAATGATGATAATGAAGATGATAGTGGTGATGATTATAATAGATTATGGTGATGGTAATGATGATGATGATGATAGCCGGATGATCATGATGATGATGGTGGTGATGCAGCTGACAATGATGATGATGGTTATGAAGACTTGAGTTTCATTCATATTATTTGTTGAACAAATATAATATATAATGGCAGCAATTTTAATTTATTTTTGATATATCATCCTCTATGTTCACATTAAGAGTACAATTTTAATTCAGAAATAAAAGTAACAAACCCAATGTTATTCTTTCAGGAACTTCAAGAAGATGTCGAGGAATCCAAACCAACACTTAGGAAAGCAATAGACTCTGCCAATGAACTCCTAGCTGACGATGACGTCAGTGATGACGACAAAGATGACATCAAGAACTATGTGGAACATTTGACCATTCAGCTGAGGGAAATCCGCGACGAAGCCGGCGACGAAGAGCAAAAGTGAGAGAGCACAATGTTAATGTATCTCGTATCATCACCATCAGAAAGCCACTTGAAAATTGCCTTAGGACAAAGTTCTACTCTCGTTAAATAAAGATATTATTATCAATTTTATCATCTTTGATTCATCATCATCATAATTATAATGATCATCACCACCACCACTACTATCATCATCTTCCAACCATGTGGCTCATCATTGTCGTTGAAATACACCAACAGTAGGAAACGGCACATTATTAGCACAATATTTTTTTTCTGTCATGCTCATACGTTTTTTTCATTATCTTTTCATCTTTTCAGGTTGAACGATCTCCTGGACAAAACTCCTGTAGACTCAAAACCTTACAAACGGCCTGTTGACGAGGTAAAAAAAAAGATTTATAATAAAGTAGATAACGAATTCTATAGTGCGCATAGTATTATGGGTGAAACCGAGTGCTGCCCTGCCCTTATTGACATGTATTGTTCAAAACCATACAAAAACCATGTTGACTATGTAAAAATCAATCTCTTTATATTTGACAAACTCTATACTGTGCAAAGTATTATGGGTAAAACCGCGTGCTGCCCTGCCCTTATTGACTTATATTGTTTTAGTTTCATACGAAAGAAACCAAAGAGAAACCTGACTGGGAACTGTCGTTTCATGATGATGAAGATAATAAGACAAAAAAGTAAGTGATGGGTACATGGATATTCTGCAGTGTTCAGTGATGTTTGTGATTCCTTGCTGTCTGAAATTAACACCAGCCTCCTGAGTTTTGATGACATTCTATTGGCCATGTTCTAAACAAGGGGGGACTTGGTACTTGTTTCTAGAATTAATGCAATTAATAAATAAACTACATAACATGAAAAAGCACATCTAAATAAACCATATCACAAATTTTGATGCTATTTGATTGTATATTTCCATTGCAATAGTCTCTCAAAGATCCATAAGATTACAAAGGAATGTATGGTTTGTCAGCTGTCCCTCCAAACTATACATTTCTTTATAATTTTTCACATATTTGAAAGGCTGCTACTTGGTCATTATTCAACAGAACATAATGTAACTCTGCAATCTTGTATATTTTGATGTGCTCTTTCATGCTATGGGCTATATTTCTTAATTGCATTAAATCTAGAAACTAGTACCCAGTCCCTTTCTCGTCCCTCCTCATTTAGAACATGGCCAATAAATGTTGTAAGTTACAAAAAGTCAAAATCGTAAAGTTATTCAAAATATCTATTTGTCTGTACAATTTTTACGAGATTCGATGTCTATAAAATTATTGATTTTTTTTACGTTCACAGAATGGATGATGATGATGACCAAAAAGATAGGAGCCAGAAGATGGAGAAATGGTTCAATCATAGAGATCGTTTGAATGGGTTATCCGAGAAGGGCCGTGAAGAGTTGCTTAGTATCATGACTATGGATACTCCAACAAACCAACAAGAAGTCAACCAGGAGATAGTAAAAACTGAAGTATGTAGAAACAGTTATTCAGAGTTGTTGTTGCTGTTGTTGTTGTTGATTTTCTGTTGTTGTTGCTGTTGCAAATGGTTGTTGCTATTGTTGATGCTTCTCTTGCTGGTGTTGTTGCTGTTGCTGTTACAATTGGTTATTTCTATTGTTGTTACTGCTGCTGTTGTTGTTACAATTGATGTTATTGTTGTTACAATTGTTGTTGCTGTTGCTATTGTTGCTGTTGTTGATATTATGTTGTTGATATTCTGTTGTTGTTGCTGTTACAATTGGTTGTTGCTATTGTTGTTACTGCTACTGTTGCAATTGATGTTGTAGTTGCTGCTGTTGTTGTTGATGCTATTGTTGTTGAGGTTGTTGTTTTTGTTGCTTACGCTGTTGCTCCAACCACTCCTTTATAAAGTGATGCTTACGTTGCTACTGGTAATAGGCTGGAGCTGATTCTTTTTGTGCAATCTCAACTGTTGTGTATTCTGTCCTATTATACTGTACTGTATTCGTACTGGGCGTTTGCTGGGTGGTGGTGTCTAAACTGTTGTTATATAGTTATTATGTAATGTTTATTGTTATTTTACATCTGTTTTCACCGTCTGCACAACAAAAAAAACACACATTACTTAATAAACAGCATTGGGATTTTATTATAACTCAAGACATGGTTGTATATATTTTTGTCTCAGGTTTTCTTAGAAAGACTTGCAGTAACCATGCCTACCATAAGAGAATCGTTTGACTTTGGCAATGACCTGCTAGCAGACTATAACCTGACAGAGAATGACAAGGATATTGTCGAACAAGACATGAGTAACATACGTGATAATTTAACAGGAGCAAAGCGAAACGGCGATGAACACCTCAAGAAGTAAGACTCTAACTTTGAAAAACATGGGGATAATTTTCGCCATCGCCATAATAAAATTATTGTATCTTTGTATTTGTAGATTGAAAGATTTAAGAGATGAAATGTCTACTCCTATCAAAGTAGAGGTAATGTCGAATAAATTGTTGGAGAAATGAATATAAGGATGGATGAATGGATGGATAAATGAATGGATGGATTAATGAATGGATGGATGAATGAATAGATGAATGGATGGATGAATGAATACATGAATGGTTGGACGGATGAATGATGAATGAATGGATAGATAGATGAATAGGTAAATGAATGAATACATGGATGAATGGATATGTAAATGAATAGTTGAATGAATAAATGGATAGATGAAAAATTTATAAATAGGTAGATGGACTAACAGAAGAATAAAAATATGAATGGATAAATAGATGACTGAACGGATGAATGACTAAGCTACTTTTTAACGTCTCAAATCTACCGATTAAATGGATGAATGAATGAATGAATGAATTTATTAATTAATTATAATAGAACCTAAAACATTTATAGATGATAGACTTAAGGATATCCTTTTTTTACCCAATCAAACTTCTTCTCTTTGTTATTCTTACCTATTCCTGTGTCTGCTAGTGTGTCGTCTTTTTCCGTCTCAGTTTCATTGTACTCTGTGACAAGTATTTTCGCTTTCAGATTGTACAAGATGTTCATGCTGAACCAGAAATGGATATCGACAAACACAGGTTGGCAAACTAACACAAAATATGGTTTTAAGATATGATTTTTATGTTTATATGCTCAGTTTTTTGTGATTTTATATTATACGCCTTTATACGAGAATATTACTCAAATGTTTTAGAGCAAATGCAGTTAAACCATGAAATAATATCAAGTGAATTCTAACAAATAGTCACTTTTAAGTGACTAATTGTTGCTACTATTCATCTAAAATAAAATAAAAAAGCAAAGGATAGTGAGGTTTCTTGTGTATTACTCTTTTGTCTCAAGATGTTCTGGTTGAGCGATAGTGACAGTGCATTTCATGGCTTAACTGCATTTGCTCTGTGGATTTCCTATAATAAATTATATTTATAATTTGATACTACATTTGTTAATTAACTAGTTCTTAGTACAATTTACAGATCTCTAATGGGCCAGGATATTATAAGTTAATATTATAATATTTAAAGCGTTGTTGAATCTTCGGAATAATTGACGCTATATAAATCATAGTTATTATTATAAGTGTATTTAACACAATAATAAATTATGGGTGCAAGTACTCAAGGAGATCATTTTGATTTATACGTTTTTAAATGTATTTCTATATAAATTATTGAATGTATTTTTCACCCTTTTATCTCATAAAGTAGAGAAGATGAGAAGTTCACTCGATGGGAGAAGTCCAGAGATAATTTGAATGATCTACTAGACCAACTGAAAACAAAACTGAACAAAGTGAAAACTAGAGATGCTCCTCATAACAGAAAGCAGATCAAAGAAAGAATCAACGAAGTCAAGGTAAAGTAAGCGTTTAGCACTAACGGATAAGGGACCACTCATTATTTATCGGAAGGGGGGGGGGGGGGATGGGTGAGAAATTAGCAAATTTTTACTTTTTTGCATCCCCCCCCGCCCTTTGAACCAAACAATTTTTAGTACCCCCCCCCCCCCTCCCCCTTACACTCTGAGGAAATACTTCGTAATTTTCTTATATCTCATCAGTTATTTCAAGATCCCCCTTTCCAGGCTCATTAAAAGTCCCCCCAAAAATTACCCCCATTTTCTCACCGATCCCCCCTCCCCCTCCGATAAATAATGAACGGTCCCTAAGTGCTATATAAATATCTTTATAATTTAGTATAAGGTAAGTCAGATTAGACAGTACGAAACTAGACTGTTGATATATGGAAACAGTCTAGCCTCGATTCAACAAAGGATTACAAAACATTATATACCAATATAATTGCCATATATATTTGTCACAAGGTGCAGTAACGCAATCTTGTTTCTATGTCACAAGCTGCAGTAACGCAATCTTGTTTCTATGTTACAAGCTGCAGTAGCACAATCTTGTTTCTATGTCACAAGCTGCAGTAACGCAATCTTGGTTCTATGTCACAAGCTGCAGTAGCACAATCTTGTTTCTATGTCACAAGTTGCAGTAACGCAATCTTGTTTCTATGTCACAAGCTGCAGTAACGCAATCTTGTTTCTATGTCACAAGATATAGTAACACAAACTGGTTTCTACATTGCAGCTGTGTAAGGAGGGGGTTGATGGCTTAGATCCTGAGTTCAAAGAGACGCTTGCCTGCGCCGAGAATATCCTTAACGATAATGATATCGAGGATCATGAAAAACAACAAATAAAGAAATCCATTTACGAGCTGCAGTCACGCCGTGATGCGTTACGCAAACAATGTACTGATGAGAACAACAGGTAACGCAACCGTTGCACTGAATAGGTTAAGTAAATCTGTCTGTGGTGATTGTGATGATGATAGTGATGATGATGGTGATAGTGGTGGTGGTGGTGGTGATAACAATGATGATGTTGATAATGATGGTGGTGATGATGTTGATGATGCTGATAGTGATGGTGGTGGTGGTGGTGGTAGTGTTGATGATGTTGATAATGATGATAATGGTGGTGGTGGTGGTGGTGATGATGTTGATAATGATGATAATGATGGTGGTGGTGGTGATGATGTTGATAATGATGATGCTGATAGTGATGATGATGGTGGTGGTGGTGGTAGTGGTGATGATGTTGATAATGATGATAATGATGACGCTGATAGTAATGATGATGATGGTGGTGGTGGTGGTGGTGGTGGTGGCGATGATGATGATAACGATAACGATAATGATGTTGATGATGATGATGCTGATAGTGGTGGTGATAATGATGATGTTGGTGGTGGTGGCGATGATGATAACGATAATGATGTTGATAATGATGATGCTGATAGTGGTGGTGATAATGATGATGCTGATAGTGGTGGTGATAATGATGGTGGTGGTGGTGGTGGTGGTGACAATGATAATGATGATGTCGAATGATGATGATTTTGAAAACGAAATCAGTGATGATGTTAATTAATATAAATCATCAGTTATATCCTTGACTCAATCCTCCTCTCCCTCTCAGTCTTTGAGACACTGTCGATAATTACATGCGTATAATTAATACATCCTTTCTGTGTTTCTCATCTCGTAGTCTTGGAGTCGAACTCTCACAGCTAGACGCCGAAAAGTCCGAGAAATTTTCCAAATGGAGAAAATGGCGGGAGCTTGTCCGTACCTTGGTAGACAATCACAATGGCAAACTTAACAAGGTCAAGAACAGCAAAACTCCAAAAAACCGTAAAGCCATCGAGGAACAGCTCACTGTCTTGAAGGAATGCGAAGATGGATTACGAACTTCTGCTCCTGAAATGCAGTTCGCTTTAGATTACGGCCGACATCTTTCAGATGATGACATTCTTGATGAGAACGAACAGAAGACTGTCAAACAAGAGACTGGCAAGTTTGAGAAAGATTTGAATGATCTTAAAGTAGACGTCGAGAAAGAGAAAGAAAGGTTAGATGTTTTTATTGTCGTGGTGTCAACGCGCGCACTTCCGATTAGAATAAGCCAATCAGAAGCATTTCTGTCGCACCGCCAACAGTTCCAAGATGGCGTCTTTCGAGAGAGTTGTTCCCCGTGTTAACCCTCGGTAAATACATCCTTGAAATAACTTACCATTAAAAGGTTCTATGTTACTTGGACAATAAAAGTTCACTGCTGCTCTATCAGGGATAAAAATGAATCAAAACAAAACGCAAATGCCTAATAGTAACCGAAATTGTTTTTGTCTCGAAGCGCCATTTTGGAACTATTCGTTTTGACAAACAATCCTTTGCGTGCTTCGAAGCGAGATCACCTGTAATGTACGTTTTGGGATGAACATAGTCAGCTGGTCTCAGATGTACTACAGGGCCCACAGCCAATTGGTGTCATACGATGTTGTGGAGTCCTGCCTTCGTATGAAGGAAAAAGCAATAAACTATACTAAACTGCCAAGCTCTTTAAATAATATATTCTTTTTATTATCTCTTTACTTTGTTCTCTTTCTTATTTATAACTGCTCAGCATTTTAGGTTTCTTTTCCTTTCATATTACCACGCTGTTTCACAATCTAAGCTCACATTTTATTTATTTTCATTGGTCATATCTCTCACTCTCTCTTCTAAATGTATAAAACATCTATTTTCCTATTATTGTTTATATTATCTCCTGTAGTTTAATCCAATTCATCAAAACATCCGTCTACCTGACTTAATGTTTTCTTTTTCTTAAGTCAATTGTTCAGCATTTTAGGTTTCTTTTTCTATCATATTATAATCACGCTCTTCCACAACTAAGTTCACATTTTACTCATTTTACTCACTTCTACAGTGTTTATTTTATCTCCTGAAAGTTGATCCCATTCATCAAAACATTAATTCAACTCCTTGAGTTCATTTATTTAGTCACAGCGTTCAGTCAAAACCTTTAAGCCTCAAGTACCATTCTTCTCATTCCTCTTCTAGTTTGTGCAAATTCTATTTTTCCCATTATTGTTTATATTATGTCCTGTAGGCTGATCCCATTCATCAAAACATTAATTCAACAACTTGAGTTCATTTACTTAGTCACAGCGTTCAGGCAAAACCTTTAAGCCTCAAGTACACAATTCTATCCGTCACGACTCCTTCACTAATCTATCTCTATATCTTTCCCTCGTAGACTAAACGATGCCCTTGATAAGTTCGATGCCGTCATACGCGATAAACTATCGAAATGGAATGACAAGAAGCGTTCTGTCAAGCCATCACTGGACAAACTACAGAATAAAGTTGGTGTTTTAAAGTTTAAACTTAAGCCACGAAACAAACAAGGGATCTTGGAGCGTATGGCTGAGGTCGAGGTGAGTTGATGTCTAAATGTATTGAGATAGTTTTGAAACTGATACTTTAACTTTGTTGGTAATATAATGAAATTTGTAACACCGTAAAAAATGTTGACTTTATGACGTTTCGAGCTTTAGCCCTTTTTCGGAGGCTTTAATTACTTTGTAGATTGGACAGTCGAATAAGAATATGATAGACAAACTTAGAATCAAAAAGCAAACGTGGGTGATTGTTATATCAATGAATATAAATTATAATGCTGAAACTACCTAGAATACTTTCATGATAACGACATTGTTGAAGTTTGCATTCCTTGCCTGACCACGGGCTGTACTAAATACATAGAATATATCACATGCTATTGATGCTTAGGTTGCAATGAATTCCTTGCCTTACCACGTACTAAATACATAGAATATATCACATGCTATTGATGCTAAGGCTGTGCAATGAATAACTTGCCATACCACAGGCTGTGCTAAATGCAAAGAATATATCAAATGCTATTGATGCTTAGACAGCAATGAATAACTTGCCATACCACAGGCTGTGCTAAATGCAAAGAATATATCAAATGCTATTGATGCTAAGGCTGCAATGAAGAACTAGGCACTGAGTGGTCTAACAAGAATGTTTCTTTCAGGATTGTAAGACTGAGCTAAAGTACATCGAACCCAAAGTGAAGGACTGTATCAAGTATGGTAACGACCTTCTTCATGAGCAGAATCTTGACAAAGGCAGCACAGAGACTGTTAAAGATGACCTTGATGAACTGAAACAAGACCTGGACAAACTGAACCAGGATATCGCTGACCAGCAAACATCGTATGTATTATATGATTGTCATATATTGTAGTGTCAGATAAGTTTTGAGGGAAAGTAAATTGGATGATGACGATGATGATGATGATGATGATGTTAGTAATGATGATTTGATGATGATAGAATTGATGGTGGCGGTGATGATGATAATAATTATGGTGGTGATAATAATGATGATGATAATGATGATGATGGTGATTGTGATGATGATAATAATGATGGTGGTGATAATAATAATGATGATAATAATGATGGTGGAGATAATAATAATGATGATAATAATGATGGTGGTGGAGATAATAATAATGATGGTGATGATGGTGATAATAATGATGATGATAATGATGGTGGTGATGATTATGATGATGGTGATGATGATGATAATAATAATGATGATAATAATGATGGTGGAGATAATAATGATGGTAATGATGATGATGGTGATGGTGATGATGATAATAATGATGGTGGTGATAATAATAATAATAATAATGATGGTGGAGATATTAATAATGATGGTGGTGATGATAATAATGATGATGATAATAATGATGATAATAATGATGGTGATGATGATGATGATTATGATGATGGTGATGATGATAATAATGATGATGATAATAATAATGATGGTGGTGATGATTATGATGATGGTGATGATGATGACAATGATCGATGATAATGATGACAACAATGATGACAACAATGATGACTGTGGTGGTGATTTGATGATGATGGAGGTGGTGAAAGTGGTAATGGTAACGTTGATATTGATTAGCGATGATTATGGTTATATTTGCGATTGCCATAATGCCGTCTATATATAATAATCATCAAAATATCAACGATACAGCACTAGAACGAAAACACTAAAACCATGAAATAAAAACAAAATAGTTACTAACTAATAGTTTCTATTTAGTGACTATTTAGTCAGTATCATTCAACCAGAAAAATCAAATACAAAAGGAAACAATACCTCATTACAACTTTACTTGTCTTTGATAGTGACTAATAGTAACTAATCAAGAACTACTACACAGTAGCATTTTGATTTTATTTCATAGATATAGTGTTTTCGCACTATCAATTTACACATCCATTTTCAGTATGAAAAAGCTTTCAGAAGAAGAGGACCAAATTAAGAAAGAAAAACAAAAGAAATACCGAGACTGGAGGAAAGAAATACAAGAGCTATTACAAAAACTAAAAGGAAAGCTAAAGCAATTGCCTAAGTCTGACAAAGAAACTCCTAAAGACGACGCGAAGAAAGATGAGCTTACAGACCTAGCAAAGGTTAGCGTGACGTGTGTTGAAATTTAAATGGCGTGACATCGTGACATCTGGTTAGAAAGCTGAGCGATCCAGCTAGGATGTGCCAACTGTTCTTGGAGGTCAGCAGTTTCATTCTCTCCTGCTGCGTCATACACCACTACCTACCCTCGCGTCAGAGATTTGACTCAGTTTTATCACCCGATTATCAATCCTAATCGTTTTTACCATGATCGATACATGTACACAAAAAAAAACACCCCTGTGATTTTCTTAGAAATGTTGTGTTCTTTTCTAGGAATGCTCACGTGACCTTGACAAGCTAGAAGAGGAAGTAAAAGACCTGAAGGATTATGGGAATGGTTTAATCGATGATGGTAACCTTAGTGATAAGGAAACACGAGAGATCAAAGATGATATTGTAAAACTAGAAGATGAACTGAAGAATGTCAAGAAAGACAACGATGTCATTAAAACAACGTGAGTACCACCATGACAACAAATAAATATCATATTGAAACCATGGCAACAAATAAATATCATATTGAAACCATGACAACAAATAAATATCATATTGAAACCATGGCAACACATTAGTATAATACTGAAACCATGGCAACAAATAAGTATGATACTGAAACCATGGCAACAAATTAATATAATACTGAAACCATGGCAACAAATAAATATAATACTGAAACCATGGTAACAAATAAGTATGATACTGAAACCAAGGCAACAAATTAATATAATACTGAAACCATATCAACAAATAAGTATGATACTGAAACCATGGCAACAAATAAGTATGATGCTGAAACCATGGCAAGAAATACGTATGACACTGAAAATATAATATTAGGCCTCATGCATCTACTCGAGAAATATGATATACACTTATTTCAAAAACGTTTGACGGAGGAAACAGTGAATGGCGAACGGCGAACGGCGAACGGCGATTACACGACCGAATGGAACTGTGGGTCTTTGATATTGGTTATTTATGCATTTTTAGTGTCAGAAAACCTATTTACTGCACAACACCAGCCCCATATAGTAAAGAAGAACTTAAAATTGTTGAAACTGTGCTTAGCAATCCAAAAAAACGCTAGGATATGTTGTATGGGTAACCACAATTGCTTACGATCAGGCAATCGGCGTTTGCCATTCACCCCGTCAACCCTTTTTGCAATAAGTGTACACCTATTTAAAAAGCGTTGTCGCGGCTTATGTGACAAGCATCTTGCCAAGACCGAAATGAATGCTGGTTTTGTACGTGATGTATTCAAATTAGACTTTTTTGTAAAGAACTACTAGAGTGTTTTTCATATGACCGTGAAAGAATAGGCAAACTAATAGTTAGTATTAAACACTAAACCCATTGTTTTCTTTTGTTCTTTATCAACTACCACAAACTAAATGGTCTATTTTCTTGCACGGTCATATGAAAATCACTCTAACACTGAAATATTTTTCCTGTACTTTTATTGTATTACGATCAATTATGTTGATAACAAAATCTGAACTCTATTACAATTGCATACAATTAAGATTTACTTACACAATGCCGCCGACTGCTCTTTTGTCCAAATCCTCTTTTTATATCTGTGCATCCAAGCATCGAGACAAATGAATTATATGCCTTTGATATTCCTAAAGTTATTATTCAAACTCTATTACAAATGCATGGATGAAGATGTGGATTTCTTAAAATATAGGCCTTTTACTCCTAAATAACTGACGTTTAGAAGGCTTTCTTTGAAAGTAAGGTACATGTACCATAATTTGTTGAAACTTAGCGGAATTTAACACTATTTTTGCGTTTAATATACCACATTGGATTGATCTTAGTTCTTTGATGAGTCTAGACTTGGATGTGAAATTATTAAGGAAGACAAATGCAAAGAAGTTCTTTACTATGATAAACTTAGATTTAGTTCATTGAACTTTGATCTAATTGATTCATTATTTTTATCAATCAAACATCTTGATTTACTATACAGTTATCTCAGGTCAGAATTCCGGAATTTGATTTGATTTGATTTGATTTGATTTGATTTGATTATTTGTGTGAGTTTGTTTACTGTTTGAGTCAATTTAGTTCTGGTTGATTCTTGTTTAAGACCTTTTGAATACGTTCTTCGATGTTTTACTCGAGTGCATGTTTTTTAGGATTTTTTGTCAATAAACTTGTTATCAATAGACTATTGGCCAAATGTAATCAACGAAATTGACATTTGAAATTTCAATGATAAGGGCACCGATCAAAGTTTATATTGATATCGGCGTTATATATATAAGTCAACAAATATGATTATAATAAGTAGAAGCTCCTTGATACTTTATATCAGTTATCATAGATGCTTCTAGTAATTTGTTTTATGCTTAACAAAAGCAGTTTTTATATGTAATGTTTATCATTAATGTTTATTAGATATATATTTATCCTAGTGGCCAATATCTTTGTCTGAATGTTTGTGAACTCACTGACTACATTATTGATTGTTCGCTTGAGAAACTAGTCCAAACAAATGTGAATATAAAAAGTATAAATATTATTTTTGTATTTGAATAGAACAAGTTAATTTTTTGAAAATGTCTTGGTGATAATTTATTGATAGTGATAGTGGAGACGATTTAACAATTACATCGAAATAGTTAACTTATTTGCATGATATGTAACCAAATCTAAATATTTGAATAAGTATCAATATTGTTTTTGTATTTAAATAGTAGAAGTTATGTTTTTGAATGTGTCTTGATCATAATTTATTTGATAGTGGAGAGACGATTTAGGATCCATCGCGCAATTACATCGAAATAGTTCACTTATTTGCATGTTATGTTCTGCTTGAATGGCAACTGTCGTGTCTTCGATAAATACTTATCAATGTTGGAGATTTCGATAGAATACATAATGGCACTGTACGAAGTCTTCACATTTGGAGGCTTTTTTGACGGCAACTGCGAATATGTTTAGTTGTTAAAAATAGAAATGGTCATGAATGGTCATGGCCCGGGGGGGAGGGGGAGGGGGGGGGGGTTCTCTCTTTATCCAAGTGGTAGGGGTGATCGGCGTACCTTTTAGGGTTAAAATATTTCCAGTGCGTACCTTTTAGGGTCCATTTAGAGATTTGGCTCAAAAATCAGTTCTAAGGGTCGTTTTTACTCTGCTTTATTTGTATCTGAGCGTACCTTTTAGGGGTCATTTTCAAAATCTCCGCCGATCACCCCTACCACTTGGACAAAGGGAGTACCCCCCCCCCCCCCCCCCCCCCCCGGAGGGTCATGGTCATGAACAAAATAATTTTGAAGATAGTAATAGAGTGGTTTTCGTACGAGTGGGAAACTGACCGTACCATAGCCGTAACCGTACCGTAAGTTCTATAAAAACATTCGAAAATTCTACAGTAACAGTACCGTAACTGTGCGGTAAATTCCCACTCATACGAAAACCGCTCTAATGGTGACGGTGATTTGGATGGTGATGTTGGTGGTGGTGGTGGTGATGGTGATGATGTTGTTGATGATGATGATGATGTTGACGATGATGATGGTGATGTTAATGGTTTTTTTTACGATGTTGTTCATAATGATGATGATGAAGGACTCGGATATGGTAACGATGATATAATAATGGTAACTAACGATGAAGAAGATGAAGCTGTTGATAATAATAATGATGCCGATGTTGATATAGATGAAAATGATGATGTCGAGTATGGTGATGGTGTTGATAATGATGATAATTATATGATGATACTGTTGATAATGATGATAATTATATGATGATGCTGTTAAACATTATGATGGGATTGGTGGTTATGAATAACAGTATAACAATCTAAACTTAACATGTTTTCCATTTTCATATCTTGTATCGTTCTGTTCTGTAGGATTGCCGAGATGAACGAGCAACATCCCAGTGCCAGCGATCACCCCGATATGGAACAGTGGCGAGAGAGAGTCAAGAAAGTCTTCATAGGACTTGATCTAGCAGAGGATCGCCTCTTTGAAACTAGTGATTTGAATACACGGGTAGAGATCAAGGAACGCCTGGACGAAGTCAGGGTAAGACTGGTACAATCCGTAAACCAATTATTAAGTCATACGATAGATCTAGAGTTGTGACTATATTTGTATTTAGCTCTTCTTACTACTTTCCTTCCCCACTACCACCACAGCTCGTTTCAAGCTTTTTCCGTTCCTTCCCTCCTTCCCTCCCTCCTTTCTTCCTTTCGTTTTTTCGGTTTTATCCTTCCTCCCGTTCGTTCTTTCTTTTCCCTTCCCTTCTCTTTGTTCACTTTTTAAATTTCTCCCGTCCTTTCTTATTTTCTATATTCCATTCTCTATTCCTTGGCTTATTTCTTTTTTCCTATTTTATTTTTCTTAATTTTCTTTCATCCTTTTATTCATACTTCTTTCCTCTCTTCCTTTCTTTCTCTCCTTTCCGACATTCCTTCATGCATTCATTTGTTTGTTCATTCCTACATTTACGCATTCTTCTTTCCTTAATTCGTGATTCAATTGAAGCATCTACTTCTACTTTTCCCGGCAGGAAATCAATATTGGATTTGAGGAATCCGAGCCGGATTTCTTAGAAACAATTGATTTTGGTAAGGAACTCCTGGAAAAAGAAGATATTCCAGACAACAATAAAGAAGAAATCAAAGAGGATTTGATCTCGATGGCCAAACAGTGGGGGAAGTTGAAGAGCGAAGGACAAGATAAAGAACAGAGGTACGTTGTGAAATTTCGAGAGTGAATTGTATCAATAGTCCCCTTCAAAGTTCCCTGCGCCATCTTGAAAGGTAGCCAGGCCTTAGCATCGAAGCGAGACAAACGTTGAGCTTGCAATGATAGAGACCTTTTAACACCTTACAGGACAATTATTCACGGTCTATATCATCGAAGCTCAACGTTTGTCTCGTTTCGATGAAAAGCTCCGGCTATCTTTGAAGATGGCGCAGGGAACTATGAATGGTTTGAATTCGGTGCTGGTGAGTTGTTATCATTCAGGTGTGTATAGTCTTGAGAAAGACTGATGTTGTTGGTGTCTGACTTCTCGATAACCTAGGTGGATGTCTTCTTTAACTTCGGGACTGCAGTCATCTGGATTATTACAACTCATCAACTTGAATCACCAATCAATCAATCAATCAATTAATCAGACGTTCATCAAGTTCACTCAATAATGAAATCATGATCAATCAGTTAGTCTGACAGTTAATTAGTCAATTCACTGTCAATCAAGTCTGTCAATCAATTCATCAATCAACCACTTCTCACACTTCTCTGAATTTTGCGGAGGGAGGAAAACCGGATAACCCGGAGAAAACACCTCGTGGCATGAGAGAGAACAACACATCAAACAAACTATATTCACTTGTCACCCGAGCCGGGAATCGAACCAAGGTCACATTGATGAAAAGGCCAACGCTCTCTACTCTATCCATTCCACCCGTCATGATAAGCAATGTTTTGATCATGTTCATCGTTCTTTTTGCAGTCTTGAGGATCAGTTGCTGTCGTCTTCTGACCAATCCGATGATCTAGTCAACTGGCACGAGCGATGTGATGACATGCAGGCCTGGGTAGACGATACCCTAGCATTACTGGAAACTAGACCTGTGTCTCTATCAGCCTCGTTTGGAAACATGAAGAGACAACAGACCGTGACAGAGGTATTGCGTGACTTGTAATATATTGTAATTGATGTTTTTGAAGTGATGAATATGATTATTAGTGATTGTTGTTGTTGTTGTCACCGCCACCACCATCATCATCACTATCGCCATCATCATCATCATCATCATCTCAACTACCGTCATCATATTTATTATCGCCATTATATATCATTTTAATAATTATCATCATCATCATCATAATCATCATCATCTCAACTACCGTCATCATATTTATTATCGCCATTATATATCATTTTAATCATTATCATAATCATCATCATCATCTCAACTACCGTCATCATATTTATTATCGCCATTATATATCATTTTAATAATTATCATCATCATCATCATCATCTCAACTACCGTCATCATATTTATTATCGACATTTATATATCATTTTAATAATTATCATCATCATCATCATCATCTCAACTACCGTCATCATATTTATTATCGCCATTATATATCATTTTAATAATTATCATCATCATCATCATCATCATCTCAACTACCGTCATCATATTTATTATCGCCATTATATATCATTTTAATAATTATCATCATCATCATAATCATCATCTCAACTACCGTCATCATATTTATTATCGCCATTATATATCATTTTAATAATTATCATAATCATCATCATCATCTCAACTACCGTCATCATATTTATTATCGCCATTATATATCATTTTAATAATTATCATAATCATCATCATCATCATCTCAACTACCGTCATCATATTTATTATCGCCATTATATATCATTTTAATCATTATCATAATTATCATCATCATCTCAACTACCGTCATCATATTTATTATCGCCATTATATATCATTTTAATCATTATCATAATCTCCATCATTCATTATCATCCTCCTCATCATCATCGTTATCTTTATCATCATGATTTTCATGAATACCATCATCAAATTCCAACCATCATAATCATAATCTATCTAACTGTTTTTTTAGGATATACTGGAAGAACTGGTTCAGAAACAGGTTCAAATCAATGACGTCATTGATGACGGTAATCGGTTGCTAGACGACCAGACATGTGGTACAGACGAGAAGAAAGACATCCATGAAAAGATGAGCCGACTGTATACAGACTGGGACAAGTTGTCTACATACCTTACAAAAAGACAGGAAAAGTATGAATGTCCTACATTATACTTCGTGTTTTATGATACTGATCTATCTTCTTCAGTAGCTGCTAGTGGTGCACGAAGCCACCACGGCTGGGACTGAACCTACAAATCATGTGCAAAATACCTTGGGACATTATCTGGTTTTTACATGAAAAATATTTCAACAACATTTTTCAGTTTCCCCCTCTCCCCCGTATCAATGTTGAATTGTGGGAATGTGAAACGGTTGTCATTTGAAAGACCAATCAACTTGCTTAGGGGGGGAAGGGGGTTTGCAAATCAAATTGATAGATTTTGTATATTTTTTTAAACGAAAACGAACGCTCATAAAAAAGTGACAACAATTTTGCACATGATTGTAGCCTAGTGGTGGTTAAGACCTGTTTATTAATCAATTAGAGATTATAGGCTAAAAATGTTAGTTAATGGTGCCAAAGATAAAAACAAAGATTGAAAAGAAATAGTTAACATATGGACGAATGCCAAAGAAATGAAAGAATACATGAATGAATGGAAGAATGAATAGATGGATGAATGAATGAATGAATGAATAGATGGATGAATGAATGAATAGATGGATGAATGAATGAATAGATGGATGAATGAATGAATAGATGGATGAATGAATGAATAGATGGATGAATTAATTAATTAATTAATTAATGGATAAAAATGGATGGTTGAAGGGATAAAAGAATGGATGAGTAATGAATACATCAATAAAGCGAAGAAAGGACGAAGTTATGGAATCAAAGAAAGAAATACTTAGTTTCTAGTCCATGTCAAGCAAGGATCGACTGAAACGTTTTGCCCTACGTTACAAACTAGTTCAATGTATTCAATACTTGTCGTTTTTAGTATCCAGGACTCGCTCGTTCAGCTAGAGCAGCAGCATAAAGACCTACAAGAAGTCTGGAAGAAGAAATACGGGCCACTAAGAAAATGGATCACTACCGCACAAGCGAGACTTAATAAAGAATACGCCATCGCGCCTGATCTTGACTCGGTCAAGAAGCAACGAAAAGATATCGAGGTATGGGGTTATTTCTTTAGTGTTGTTTTGTTTACTATTTGGTTGTTGGTCTTAGTGGCTGGTTATTGTTGCTGGTTGGTTGTCTGACTAATTACATGTTTTGTTTGCTCGTTCGTACGTTTTTCTGTCTATTTGTCAATTTAATGGTTGGTTTGTTTTTTGTTTCATATCTGTGTGTTTATAGGTTTATTGATTGCGTTTTCGTCAGGTTTCGTGCTTGTTTGGTTATGGGTTTTTTAGCTTAATTAAATTCTTGGTTAAATGGTTTAGTGTTCAGTTTTCCCCTCATTTTTATGTCATTGAATGGTTAGTCTGTTTCCTAGCTTGTTCCTTTGTCTGTTTGTAAATTCGTTTGTTAAAGTCTATTGTTTCTGACAATTTCGCTACTCATTTCGATAGAATTTTCAAGCTGAAAAACAGTCCCATACGCCCGAGATGAATGGAATCACCCAAATGTCTGACAACATACTCAAAGGCCCTCAAGTCAACGAGGAAGAGAAGACTGTTATTCAGGAGGAGATGCAAGAACTACAACATGGCTGGAACGAGCTGGAGGAATCAATGGTCTGGAAACAGAACAGGTGATGATTATGATGCAGATGATGATGATGATGATGATGATGATGATGATGATGATGATGATGATGATGATGATGATGATGATGATGACGATGATGATGATGATGTTGATGATGATGATGATGATGATGCAGATGATGGAGGTGGTGGTGGTTGTGGTGATCATGATTTTGTTAACGGTGGTTGTGGTGATGGCGATGATGATGTTGATGAATATGATGACGGCGATGAATATGAGATGATGATGATGATGGCGATGATGATGTTGGTGATGATATTGATGATGTTGATACTGATAGTAATGTGTTCGTGATAAAATAAGGTTGATGGTGATGATATCGATGAGGAGGACACTGATGATGACGATGACGATGATGATGACGATGATGATGACGATGATGATGACGATAATGATGATGAAATTACTAGGTTTAGGATGCTGTGATGATTAAAGCTGGAAATAGGCTCAAAAACGAAAATCACTTGCTAACAACAGTTTTTGTCTTGTTTTAAGAATCGAGGATACAATTCGTAAGCTTGAAAACCAACGCGAGGACAAGCTACGTAAATGGCAGGAAGGACTTCATGATGTGAATCCATGGATTAACAAAACACTGGAAAAGATCTCACCAGAACCTGAACTGTCCAATGATGTGGACTCGGCTTATGACCAGATAGATGACTTCCAGGTAACGATTGTCCAGGTTGTGGGAGATAATTGTGGCATTGTTGTTCACATGCTTCGCCTTCATCATCATCATTTTAATCATAAAAAAACACCATCGAGCATCACCCCAATCACTGCTCATGCATAATCTTCGTTATCACTATATCATCACTATCAGCATCACTATAATCATTCAACATTTTTACCATTATCACCATCATCATCATCATCATTTCCATCCCCATCACATAAACTTTATATTATCTCTAATTAAATACCTCTAACCACCATAGCTGATTATCATCGGCACGTTCAACAAGTTATTTCAACTCTACAATAAACCTTCACAAATCAATACCTTCAAGTAAATAATCCAGTCTTACTAACATCCTTAACTGATTTTTCTGATAGAACTACGTACGCGATGCGCCAATCTACCAAGACAAAGTAACCAGCCTGAACGAATTCAGCAGTAATCTCTTGACCGATCCATGCCTGGGTGAAGACGAACGACAAAAAGTAGGAAAAGAAATGGCTGACTGCAACGAAAAGTGGAATAAACTAGTCAACATCGCCAACTTGCGTCAATCAAGACTAGAGAAGAACCTAGCCAAACTAGAGCAACAGCAGAATGATGACTATAACCGCTGGACTATACGATCAGGGCGCGCCTCTGAGCTTCTGGATAAGTTTGAATCACAACTGCCCTCTGTGGACAAACCGCTGGCCATGCAGCTTGAGGAAGTTGAGAAACAAGAGCGTGAATTTGATGTAAGGATCTGTCAAATGGTTTTCATTGTGTTCAAGATGTTCTTGGAATAGACCAGTTTCATGTTATCTAGCACCACTGTATACTATTGGACAAATAGTGCATTTGTACAGGGATAGCCTCAATACTCCAGTTTCATGTTATCTAGCACCACTGTATACTATTGGACAAAAGGAGCATTTGCACAGGGATAGCCCCAATCCAGAGTAAATGCAAATGTGTTTTCTATTGTTAGGCGATAACATTTTTTCGTACTTTTCTTGAGATTTGTAAATATTATGACAACAAATTGAAGTTTAGCCTGTACGAATGCACCTTTTGTCAAAGAGTACAGCGGTGATAGATAACTTGAAACTTGAGTATTTCAAGGAAAAGTGTTGTAAAAAATGCTTTTTATGTGCAGGTATTTGCCAACCAAGTGGAGCTGAACGAGACTCAGATGAATGATACATTTGACTTGGGTGATGGTATTATTCAAGATACTAAGAACTCTAAAGCCAAAAGAGATGGAGTACAAGGGCAGCTTAATCTACTCACGTCGCGATGGGATAGGATAAAAGACTTTGTTGATCTTAGAAAAGCACGGTAAGATCATATATTATTCTTAACTTTATGATGATGATGATGATTGTGATGATGGTGATGATGATGATGATGGTGATGATGATGATGGTGATGATGGTGATGATGATGATGATGGTGATGATGATGATGGTGATGATGGTGATGATGATGATGATGATGATGAAGGTATTGATGAAGAAGATGATGATGATGGTGATGATGATGATGATGGTGATGATGATGATGGTGATGATGATGATGGTGATGATGATGGTGATGATGATGATGGTGATGATGATGATGGTGATGATGATGATGATGGTGATGATGATGATGGTGATGATGGTGATGATGATGATGATGATGAAGGTATTGATGAAGAAGATGATGGTGGTGATGATGGTGGTGATGATGATGATGATGGTGATGATGATGATGATGGTGATGATGATGATGATGGTGATGATGATGATGGTGATGATGATGGTGATGATGATGATGGTGATGATGATGATGGTGATGATGATGATGATGGTGATGATGGTGATGGTGATGATGATGATGATGGTGATGATGATGATGGTGATGATGATAATGGTGATGATGATGATGGTGATGATGATGATGGTGATGATGGTGATGATGATGATGATGATGATGATGGTGATGATGATGATGATGGTGATGATGATGATGGTGATGATGGTGATGATGATGATGATGGTGATGATGATGGTGATGATGATGATGATGATGAAGGTATTGATGAAGAAGATGATGATGATGATGAAGTTGATGATATGATGATGATGATGAAAATTATGATGAAATTGATGATGATGGTAATGAAGATGATATGTTGATGTTGATGTCAGTTGTGGTGGTGGTAGAACTAATGACATTAATGATGAGGATGAGGATTACGATTAAGGTGATGATGATGAAGACGGTGTTAAGAAGATGAAGATGGATATTGTTGCGATATGATAATATAAATTGTGATGGTAGAACTGAATAACGATTGATGAAGATGATGAAAATATTGGTGATCTTAAACTCTTTTCTTTTCTCGTGAAGGCTTGAGGAAACAGCGAAACGTCTACGCGATAACCGTAAGAGAAAGGTTGAGAAATGGGAGGAGACGACTAACGAGTTTGATCTGTTTCTATCTGCTGCTGAACGAGATATACGTTCTTCTGATACCATTGGTGAAGACCTGGCTACAGTCAAGAAACACAACGAGGAATTTAAGGTATTTGATAACATCTGATTATAATTATGTTTGCAATGATAATGATGATGATTGTGATGGTAATGATGGTGAATAACAAATGATGATGATGGTGATGACAATGATGGTGACTATGATGACGTTGAGATGATGATCAAGCTATGATAATGTTGGCTATGATGATTATCATGTAGTGATGACAATGATGATGGATGATGAAGGGCGATTATCGTAATTATGAGGACGATGAAAGATGGTGTCATGGTGATGTGATGATGGTGTTGGTGATGATGATGTTGATGATGATGATAACATGGGTAATGTAGTCATGATGATAACGATGATTGTTGGTCATGATGATCATTTGGATGATGTAATGATGATGACAATAACCCATGTTTGCTCTCTCTACAGGCTGTCATGTCAAAGGTTAGAAGTCAAAAGCGCAAAGTCTTCGAGTACGGGCAGTACACCGATGACGTCATAGCCGACCCTCAACTCGACGCTGTGTCACGTGACCATATCAAGATTGAAAAAGAAGCACGCATTGATCGATGGGGTCATATTGAAGACATGATCAACAGTCAACAAGCAAAGTAAGTTATTTGTTTTGCTTCATAAAATACAACCCTTTCCGAGAATGTATACACCCTTTCCGAGAAACTTTGTCACCCGTGAAGTGAAAAGCTAGTAGCGCAGGGGATTACGGATTACCTATGGACACAGGAAACCCTACGCGAAAAACGGCTGCGAGGGAGACTACGATCAAATAGGTGCTCATTGATATTTTTATCCTTAGACTGAAAGACAAGTTACAGGAGCTAGAGAAGGGTCAGGTTGAGATGGGTGGATGGAAAAATCGTCTTAACACTGTCAACAATAATATATCTCATCTCGAACGAGTTAACGATACACCTGTAGGACGAGACCAAGACACTATCGAAAAACAACGACAAGACGTTAAGGTATGGGATTCCTGTGTTATCGGTGGAAGAGGGACCTGGGCCGCAATTTAAACTGGTCAAAACTTTTTGCGCAAATGCTCACAAACAATTTTTTTGGAGAATAACTTGTTAAAAAATCCCGTATCAAAATGATAACAAATACAAAATTATTAATCGATAAATAATTAAAAAAATAAAAAAAAAATAAAGAAAATTAAATTATTAGTATAGTCTATTATTTTATTAGAATCCGTCAATCAATTATTCAATCAAGCAGTCAATCATCCTGTCAATCAATCAGTCAATTAGTCAGTTAATCATACAATTAATCAGTCAATCAATAAGTCCGCAAACAATCAATCAGTCAACCAGTCAATTAACCAGTCAATGTGTCAATTAATCAATCAGTCAATCAATCAGTCAATCAATCAGTCAATCAATCAGTCAATCAATCAGTCAATCATAAGTCAATCAATCAGTCAACCAGTCAATTAACCAGTCAATGTGTCAATTAATCAATCAGTCACTCAATCAGTCAATCAATCAGTCAATCAATCAGCTAGTCAATCAATCACTCAATCAATCACTCAAGTAATCACTCAATCAATCACTCAATCAATCACTCACTCAATCAATCACTCACTCAATCAATCACTCAATCAATCTCATTGAATGTTGTTTCCATTGGTAGGTTCTCAACGCAGAGAAAGAATCAGTAGAGGAACAAGTGTCAGGTTTCTTGACCTACTCAGAAGTACTGATGGATAAACCAGGGATAAACACCGAGAACAGACGTCACATAGATAAGGAATGCGATGCTCTAGAACTACGCTGGCATAAAGCTAAGGGAGAACTAGAACGAAGAGAGAAAAGGTAACACAGACTGTTTTAATCTCTTTTGTGTTTCAATGTTAGTATATTTGACCACTTAGATGGTTTTTTGGGCATTTCATTGGCTTTCACTGGCATTTTAAAGTTTTATCTGACTTTTCAATGCCGGGTTTTGTTGACATTTTAATGGATTTGTTGACATTTCATTGGCTTTAACTGGCATTTTAATGGTTTTCATACTCTTGACATTTCATTGACTTTCGCTGGCATTTCAATGGTTTCTCTAAGATTTCAATGGTTTTCACTGATATTTCAATGGCGGAGTTTGTTGACATTTCAATGGTTGTGTTGACATTTTATTGGCTTTTGCTCGAATTCCAATGATTTCCTTTGACATTTGAATGATTTAAAAAAAAAAAAGACATTGTTTTATCAAAAGATGTACACGTTTTACACTTTATGGGTTTGCTATCAGTAAACTATAAGCAAACGTTCTTCGCATTCCAAATCATATTTTCTACGTTATTTTTCAATTCCAGTTTGGATGAAAAACAAGACTCCCTCAATAGACGCCAGAAGAATCTACTCTCTGAATGGGACGTGCGAAAAACCGAGGTTTCTGATTGGTTGACGGACACTTCCACAAAGCTTAAGTCCCAGGACTCCGCGGTTACTAATGTGGATGCTGTCAGAGACCAAAGTCAAAAATTACAGGTAAAAACTGGCTAAGTAAGATGGTGTTTTTTTACATTTTTATATACGTTATTATCGATAATAGTCATTCATTTATTTTAAAATCCCATGGTCACTTACCGGCATGCTTTGCGTTGTTTATTTTGATCTGAGTGTTAGAATTCATTCGCAGTCAGTCGTATTACGAAAAAAATATATATATAACTCTAAACGATTTAGCAAGAGCGTAAATACCCACTCACATTGTAAAAGATATCAAAATGTGTGATGTGCGATTTTCATGGTCCACGAAATTCAGTCTTTCACGTGATGCATGCTGGTAAGTGACTATGGATCTTTAATGTTTTAACAAATAAAAATGTAAATCACTTTTTTTAACGTCTTAATTCTTCTAGCTGGACAAGTGTGCCCTACTAATTGGGGAGACTCAGACACACACTCACTACCTCTACGTTAATTATTTTGCACACAACTCGGCTCACGTGTTAAATATGCCACAAATATATTTTTCTCCTCAGCACATACGTAAGGACATTGTTGGATACGAGAAACATGTTCGTCACCTGGAGGACTTCGCTGATACGTTAATTCTGGAGCCTGGTATCCACTCTAGCGAGAAGGGACTGGTAACTAGAGAGAAACAGTCGATCAGAGAGAGATGGGAGTCGTTGAACACAGCTGCACATAACGTACAGAAAAAGTATGCCATGATGATGATGACGATGATGATGATAATCGGAAGATGATTATGATGATGATAGTGACGATATATAGCGATGATAATGATGCTGAAAATGATGATAATGAAGACGATGATGATAGTGATGATAGTGATGATAATAATGACTGTACTTGTCTTTGCTAGTGACAAATAGTCACTAAATAAGAACTATTACACAGTAGCAATTTTGTTTTATTTCATTGATATATAGTATTAGCGCTAATGATGATGATGATGGCAATGCATAATAATAAATCTGTCCCATATTTATTCCAGGCTAAGTAGCAAGGTTGACCAGCTGGAAGGAGAACAAGGACGTAAAATAAACGACTGGAGAAGACAAAGTGGACCGCTGGACAGCTGGCTCAACGGAGCAGAGACCGAAGTAGAGGCATATGAACCTGTAGCTTATGATATACCAATGGTTGAAAAACAGCGAAAAGAAAACCAGGTGGGGATTGATATCGTAACATGTCGCATAAAATCGCTTGTTATCGTTTCGTGTCGTTTTGGATTGCATCATGTTGTATCTTAGTGTTTTATATTTCATATCAGTTGGGAATGGACATTGAACGCATTTCAATTCGTTAATTTATATTTATAGTCCATCGTAAAACAAGTTGAGCGACAGAAACCTAAGTTTGACCAGCTAGGTACCTTTGCTAACCAGTTGACCAGCGAGACGTTTATCAGTCTCGAGGAGAAGGTCAAGATCCAAGGCGAGATGGAGTCACTACAAGACCGTCTGGAGAATGTTGATGATGACGTCACAAAGAGACAAGCCGAGTGAGTACAACTAGTTCTAGAAGGTTGTCAGAGGATATTTAAGTCATTTAAGGACGTTCGCGGGCAAATTAATTAACCATAGATTTCTCTTCAAACTTCGCACGTTGAAGTACGATCATCATACAAGTTTAATGAGCAAATAAAAAATGGGGGTCACCGTACTCGTTTAGGAGTGAAATAATCTCAAAGTGCAGCCTTTTTCTTGTCAAAAAACGCTTGCGCGCAATACGAACAATTCGAGCAAAAAAGTCATTTTTTGATAGAAAAAACGAATGGATTGCCAAACATTTCTTGAGACAAACGTCTAATAACCTACAGAAAATATTATGTATAAATATTTGTGAATAAATACAACCAACCCTTTGTTTTTGGCTCAAATTCGCCGCTATCGTGCACCATTCGGTGACGCTTTCGACCGAAGAAGGTTGAAGCTTTCATGCAAATACGCGTATTATTCAATATTTAACCATAACTTTTTCGATAAACGATAAACGACGTTATCCTTGTAAAAATGCGCCTTTTGTACAAGCAGTACACTACTAGTGGTGTTAGATAACACAAAACTGGAGTATTGTTGATATGATATGGATGTAAAATAGTCATTTATTCCATATTTTTAGTATCGAATCTCGACTCGGTGAGCTTCAAGAAGAGGAACGATTACGTAGAAAAGAGGAAGACGTTGAAAGACAGCGAAGAGATGAAGAAAGAAAACAACGAGACATTGAACGAAAGAAAAAAGACGAAGAAGAAAGACGACGAAGAGAACAAGAGGAAAGAGAAAGGCTTGAAGAAGAACAAAGACGTAGAGAGTACGAGGAGAAGAAGAGACAAGACGAAAAAGAACGACAACGCCAAGAAGAGGAACGGAGGAGAAGAGAAGAAGAAGAAGAAAAGAAGAGAAGGGATGAACAGGACAGACGAGCTGAGGTAGAAAGGAAAAGGAAAGAAGAAGAACAGAAAAAGGTATATTGTATATTTGATTATCTGCATTGGAAAAGTGTAGCTACTTTATTCATCTGTGCTAATAAATCTTAGACAAAATAGGTGTACCTTGTAGATGAGGCATGATCGTCCGGGGTGGTGTAGTCTTGAGAAAGACTGATGGTGTTGATGTCTGACGTTTCGACAACCTGAGCGGAAGTCATCTTCAGATCATCTTCAGAGTAAAGAAAATGAAAAGACAGCGGTGTAATTTATGTGTCTGGTTCGTCGGTAATGTTGTTGTTGATGCGTGGGTAGGTGTTAGTCATTGTGTTAGCGGAAAGCTTGAAGTCGTTAATGAGTCTATTGTAGGAAGCCGGTAGTGTTATGCAACGGTTAAGTGGCTTTTGTTCTAAGCCGGTGTACCAGCTTTCAAGTAGTCGGCATTGGTGATAGTTGGTGCAATGTGTAATGGAGGCGGCAGAGTCCCAGTTAATGGAGTGGCCAGTATGTTTGTGATGTTCCGCAATGTGGTTGTTAGGGTCACCGCTGTCTTTTCATTTTCTTTACTCTGAAGATGACTTCCGCTCAGGTTGTCGAAACGTCAGACATCAACACCATCAGTCTTTCTTAAGACTACACCACCCCGGACGATCATGCCTCATCTACATCGATTACACCTGGGATCAGACCATTCACTCTTATAGGTGTACCTTTTTGCACTCTGTTAAGTCTGGCATCATTTTTTAAACAACTCGTTTTTATCAAATGTTATTATCAATTTCATTTTCAAGAAATGATCATATTTGTTTTGGTTTGTTTGCTGTGGAGATGATTTACGAATAGTCTTTCTCCACACTACACAAACCTAAATGCATCAAAATTAATCATGACTGAGTTGTGTTTGTTTGTGTTTACACTTCACCCTAAAATCAGAATCACAACAGCTCGTATTTTGTTTGATTCAACGTATTTTTTACGTTTTATGACCAATTTATGTTTGTTTCCGTCAATGGAAAAGCGATTGATATGCGTTTGTTTGTATGTTAGTATACCATCCTATACGAACCAAGACTATCCAAATCCATCGAACAAGAGATCATGGTCCAGCACGAGGAGGTAGTCGAGTCATTGCAGGATTCACCCGATAACTGGAATGATCCATTCACTGAAGCAGAAGGTCTCAGTCGACAAGACCTTAACACGTGGAGAGACGATGCGGACAATATTCGACAATGGATGAAGCGGAAGGAGGGTGAATTAGATGATGAGAGTGATGATGAGGATATTGTTGGACTGAAGCAGCATAGAAAAGAGATGACAGTAAGTAGGATGCATAATGATGAAAATGATGGTGGTAATGATTATGATGATGGTGGTAATGGTGATGGTGATGGTGATGGATGAAGCGGAAGGAGGGTGAACTAGATGATGAGAGTGATGATGAGGATATTGTTGGACTGAAACAACACAGAAAAGAGATGACAGTAAGTAGGATGCATAATGATGAAAATGATGGTGGTTGCAATGATTGTGATACTGGTGATGATGATGATTTTAATGATGGTGATGATGGTAATAATGACGATGGTTATGATGGTGGTGTTGATAATGATGGTGGTGGTGATAATGATGACGATGGTTATGATGGTGGTGGTGATGATGAGAATGAGAAGGATTAGGAGGAGTAGAATGCATATACTGATGATAATTAGGATGGTGAAAATGATGTTGGTGGCGATAATGATAATGTTGACGATAATGATGTTGATGATGATGTTGATAATGATGATGATGATGATAGTACTGGCGATGGTGATGGTTGTGATGATTTGAGTTTTCCCTTCGTCATCACCGACTCTTATACTACCACCACCATCATTATCAACAACATCATCATCATCTACCAATAGTAATTGGTATCATCTTCATCATTGTATTATCATAAAAATGATGATACATCACTATCACCATCAACAACATGATCACCATCTATATAATCACCATAATCACCACCATCATGTCTTTCATTATCTTTAACATTATCTTCTGTCTTGCCTTCAGCAATTTGAGAACGAAGTCGTGGAATACGAGCCCAAATACGAGGACGTCAAGACACGACACGAAATGCTCATGGACAATGAATATCTCAACGCTGACGATAAACAATCTCTGGATGAAGACATGGATGATATCAAAACACGATGGGGAAAGATGTCAGCTGCTAAAGATTTGAAGTTGAAACGGTAAGTGCTGATAGATATTACTTCTTTCACAGATGCATACAATTGGCCTTCCCGAGTTCGCGTCACTGATTGCAACACAATAGATTCAAGTCGAGGCTGGGGTGGATAAATCTATACATTCACGTATTTTATGGAGCGACGAATAAGCAACACTATAGAGCTATTTCATGGCAGACATGCTTGTGGGCCAGTACAAAAGAAGTATTTGAATGACAAAGAATGATTTCAGTTCCTTTGAGAGAAAAGCTCCATTGTTTTAACCACAAACATGGCTGCCATGAAATCCCTCTATTGATACGAGGAAGTATGACATCTTCCAATGGTTAACATAATTTTTTTCAACATGTAGTCTCGAAGACAAGATCGGTCAAAAAGAAAAGAAGAAGCTTGATGACTTGATTGACTGTAGAGCAGATATCAAAAACCTGAATGACTGGATTACAAACAAGAATAACCAGTTTCTCAAGTTTGAACCTGTCGCTGAAGATCTTCCAACTCTTCTCGTGCAAAGGAGTGAACTAAAGGTAAGTTTATTTCTAACATATGTTACTCAATCACTACCTAATTACTAATTAAAAACGTCACTAAAATTAAGTTAACATTTTTTTACGGTGTTACTAATTTCACTATATAACCTATCGTTTATATCAAACACCGACACATCCTATACTAGTTTACTCGCTAGTTTCTATTTACGTACTTACTTGCTTACTTACTTAATAATTTGCATACTTACTTGATTGCTTACTTACTTACTTACTAATTTACTAAAATAATAAAAAATAAGAACTTACTTAATTATTTACTTACTTGCGTACTTACTTACTGACTTGATTACTTACTCGCTAGTTTACTAAAATAATAAAATAAATTAGAACCTACTTCATTGATTACTTGCTTACTGGTTTGCTTAACTGTTATAAATGTCAAATTTTTCAGCAATTCTCCAAGGAGATAGCAGACAAAGATCCACAATTCAACGGGGTCATCAAGTCAGCCAAAAACCTCTCCAAGGATCCAACCCTGTCGCCAGATGAAAGCGAGGTCATGCTGAAAGAGGCTAAGAACTGCGAACAAAGATGGGACGCTCTGAACGATAAGGTTAAAGACCGAGTGGATAGTCTGGTTACTGTTCTACCAGCTGTGCAGAAGAAGCAGAAACGGTTGATGGACGACTGGGATGACAAACTCGATCGATTCAAGAAGTCAATCAAGAAATCAGAGAACACTTTAGATGACCAACGAACCAAGTGGCCAGCGGTAAGTAGTGATGATGACGATAGTGAATTTGATGATGATGATGATGATGCATGTGATGATGGTGATGATGATGATGCTGAAGGTGATTGTGATGATGATGTTGATATCGTGATAATTTTGATGATGATGATGATAATGATGATTTTGATGATGATGATGAAAATGATGTTTTTGATGATGATGATGATATGAAATTGTGATGATGATGATGAAAATAATGATGTTGATGATGATCACTGAACGTGGCCAAAAGTAAATGAATCATGACGACGATGATGATGATACTGAAGGTGATTTGAGGATGATGTTGATATCGTGATTATTTTGATGATGATGGTGATGATAATGATTTGATTGCGACGATTATTTTTTTTTTGACGATAAAAAAGATTGATGGTGATAATGAAGATGATGTTAATGGTGATGTTGATGATGATCATCTATTTATAATTATTTTCTTATTCTAGGATGTGGAAGGACCTGTTCCTAAGGTTGACCTGACGGACGAGTTATCTGAAAAAGTAGAACAGAATGAGACCATTCAATGGCGACCAGTAGTGGATATCTCAAACGAACGGCTCGCTAAGTATGTTAAGTCTTTCATTTGAACATGATCTTGCTCAATTGAACTTTGTTTTTTCATTTTCATTCACAGAGAGGATACTCGAACAGTGAATTTTTTATTTTTTTTAACCTACATCCCATGACCGAATAGATTAGCAATAAGATTTATTATGAACACTTAGTGTATTTGAACTCACTGCTTTATTTTAGTTTAGAGGTTTTGAAGCAGTAGAAGGCTCAGAAAATAATAACAGAAAAAAAGTCAAGTGTTCACGGTTCGAGTATCCTCACTGTAAAACACAAGTATTTTTAAACCTCGAATTTTATTCTACTTCAGTTTCCACACCTATTCACCAATCCATTCAATAAAATGCCGTTGTTCTTCGCACATTAGAAATACAGTTGAACCCCGCCTTATGGCCACCCGCTTAATACGGCCACCCCGTTAATGCGGCCAGTACGTTTTTTAGGTCCCGACGAAATGCATGCCCATACATTTTCTATAAATTTTACCCTCTAAATATGGCCACCCCGTTAATACGGCCACTTTGGGCTGTCCCTTCGATGGCCGGATTAACGGGGTTCCACTGCAGTATCCTGCTTTTTCTGCTTTCCTCATCCATTTCACTCCCATTCATTAAAATGCCGTTGTTTTTTCTCTTCAGGAAACGTGTCCGACTTCAAAGGATTCAGCGCGAGAAGAGAAACCGTAAGTGGTCTATCTTGGAGACAATCAAGGGAATGTTTGGTTTTGGAAAGAAACCAAAGAAAACTGGTGTGAACCTTGACAACCTTATTGTACACCTAGAAGACCATGAGGTAAAAAGAAATGAAAAGCATTATTATTTAGCGTCGGTAGTTCCTTAATCTAGACACTGATCTCCTAGGAAGCCGACGTTTTGGTTTTATGTAGACATACTCCGAATCGAAATATGGCGTCCAATTTTAATAACTATTGTTCTTGACTAACTAGCCTCTCAAACATGTGAAAACGCCATTGTGTTTCAACGTAAACACGAGGCTAGTCAGTCAAGAACAATAGTTATTCAAATTGGACGCCATATTTCGATTCGGTGTATGTTGTCGTTGTTTTTCTTGTTGTCGGGGATCAATCTGGTGAAGCTGTTGAAGCTTTTTGCTCGATTGTATTTGTTTGTTTGTACTTTCGCCCGTCTGGCTGTCCGTTTGTGTGTCTGTCTCTTTAATATCTGTTTCTTTGTTTGCTTGTTATTTGCTATTTCATCACCATAGTAACATTAACAACTCTCTTCCACAGGATCTAATGCAGGAAGTGTCGTCACTACAGCGACCAGCCAATGAAATGGCTTTAAGCTGTAACGAGTTGTCGAATAATGATAGCCTGGAAAAGGTCAATGTCGTCAAGATAGACTCAGACATGCGCAATGTGAACCAGCAGTGGAATCAACTCAACGTCAAAGTCATAGAAAGAGAAAACAGGTCAGTTGGGATTCCTGTGGTGCGTTGTGACCTTACGGCCACCCGCTTAATACGGCCACCCCGATATTAATGCATGCACATGCATTTTCTATATTCACATTATTAGGCTAGTTACTCCAGCTTTATAGTAGGTATTTAAATTCAGTGTACATGAGAGGAAAGACAGTTTAGAAAATAGTTGTTTAACTGAATCTCCCGCCTTTTTTCGATTTTTGAGTGTATTTGTGGAAATAACGAGGAACGCCTGTTGATTAATACAATTGGTCCTCACCCTGAGGCTTATCCGAAAGTCTTAGGTCAGACATTACGCACTAAGCTGTCATGTCGGACATTTCAAGGATTACTAAGTTCAAATATTGACTTAAAAGAAGCCATTTTGTTGACATGATAGTGTTGATACAACCACACATTCTCAAGTCACTGGCTGCGTACAAACTCGCAATGTCTTCTGAAAACTTCTAGAGTTTTTGAAACGTTTTTGCCTCCTTGTTGACCTGAAATGGATGCGCATGATATAGACAGCTCGTTCATAGAAATGGCAGCAGTTACTGCTCAATTGATGCAGTACAGGTAAAAGAAAATGCATTAAGTAACACTTATGATAATGACATAAACATGACTTAATATTTCCGCTTTATTTTAAGTCTTTTCGTAGGATTTTTTACTTCATTTCGTAAGATTTCGCCTTAGCTAGAGTGCAATAGATTTCCGAACTTCTCCATTAAAAAAGATAGATTATATGAGAGTAAAACAAAAGCACTGTCTATTATTTAGCGTCGATAGTTCCTTCAGCTAGAAGTAAACTGGTCTCCCAAGAGGCCAACGTTACGCTCTTTTCCCCCTCTTTACCAACTCTCTGGGTATTAATAGCTACTAAATGCTACATAGAATGGAAAGGGAAATAATGGTAGAGCAAAGTACGTTTCTGAAATAGGACTTATTTTCAATCTTTCGTCGACCTTTTTAGGCCGACGACTTTTAAACCACAAAAGATCACTTAAAGTATAATAGTCTAAATTACTACTAGTTTTTGAGAGGAAGATTTAGTAGATGAATTTAGTCAATGTAGAAAGGTTATTTTACTCCGACGAAGGGCTAAAGCTCGAAATATCAGTAAAGTTAAGCCAACATTTTTTACGGTGTTACAAAATTTTATTCTATTATAACCTATCGTTTATATCAAACACCGACGCAGCCTATACTAGTTTACTCGCTAGTTTCTATTTTTATTTTTTACGGTGTTACAAATTTCATTATATAACCTACCTATTCAAACACCGACGCAGCCTATACTACTTAACTCGCTAGTTTCTATTAAACACCGACACAGCCTATACTAGTTTACTCGCCAGTTTCCATTTGTAGAAAGGTAGACAGGACTACGTACATCTTCGACTTTAATCTATTGTTCAGCCAGGTCTATTCAATCAAAAGACCGCACAAACTAGACCTCTGTCAAGATTATTCTAATCTTCATTTATTTGTTGATTCAATTTCAGGCTTGAGCAGTTGGCTCAAGAGATAGAAGACGAATATGAAGGGTTCGATGCATGGAGGGAAAAGTGTGAATCAATGAATCAGTTTTTAAACGAATGTCAGAAACTACAGAAAGAAGAAGATAAGATTGGATCAGATATGAAAACACTCCAAGAACAGAGTCAGGACTGCAAGGTTATACTGCATGCAGTTTCATGTTATCTATCACAATATTTCTATCCAACACAGCAGTCAAACGACTATCTATCTAAGAAAAAACAAGTAAAATGACCCAGCACACAAATCTGACATTCGTACGAACTCTATAAACGATGTAGTGGACGACTGTCATCGCTTTTTTCTCAAAATATATACAAAAATAAACTAATGGTAGCTTCACAATATAACAAAGGTTATGTAACAAAGGTTATGTACACGAAGCTTCTATATTCAGGGAATTTCTTATAAATCGACTTCAAAACAATGTATTCCGAAATTCCTAATGCTTACAATGGCAAATTTACCGCTGTGAACATTTTGCCACGCATGCGTAGTAGTTTGACTGCTGTGTTGATCTATCCAATATTTACTACTGCAGTCATTATTATACTAGTGCATGCTTACCAGTCTCCAACAATCTGTTTTAATTCGCTCGCTGAATGAAATTAGTTATTTCCCTTTACTAACATCTTTGACCACCAACCACTTTTCCAGGACTTCAAGAACGAAGTGGATGAATTCCGACCACAAGCAGAGGATGTATTCCAGACGAGTCATGACCTTATCGATGGTGGTAAACTGGACAAGTCCGATACGGAAGGCGTTGAGCACACTCGTGACGCTCTCAAGAAACGATGGGATGGAATCAATGATCACTTGAAGACCAGACAAGAAAGGTGTGGCCTGCGTGCGTCTCTTAGTTCGTTTTTCAGTTTATATTTACCTATGGTTTCTATACTAGGTGATCTCGCTTCAAAGCGCGCAAAGGATTGTTGGTCAAAACAAACAGTTCCAGAAATGGCGCCACGAAACAGCAACGATTTCGGTTACTTTTAGGCATTGCGTTTTGTTTTTGTTCATTTTTATTTGAAAGCTTTAATTTATTGCGCAGGTTACATATATTTTTTTGATTTAAAGTTATGTTAAGGACGTATTTATAGAGGGTTAACACGAGAAATAACTCACTCAGACGACGCCATTTTGGAACTGTTGGCGATGCGACAAAAATGTTTCTGATTAGCTTATACTGACCGGACTTGCGCGCGCGAAATCACCTGGTATACAAAGTACTAAAAAAGACAAGCCTTCTCGCCTTCCTCTTTATTATATTCAACTAGATCAATAGACCCCTTTACCTCAGTATGCAAATTGCTGTCTAGTAAGTAGTCATTTCTCAATAACACATTGACAAGTGTCAGTGACAATGTGACCATAAAATCCCTGCATTCTACTAAAGTACATACTTGTTACCCATAGTCCCCTGCTCTACTAGCTTGTAGGCTTTTTACTTCACGAGTGACAAAGTTTATCGGGAAGAATATATATACACGTGTAGCGATGTGGACATGAAATCCCTACATTCTACTAAAGTACAAACTTGTTACCCATAGTCCCCTGCGCTACTAGCTTGTAGGCTTTTTACTTTACGAGTGACAAAGTTTCTCGGGAAGGATATCATATATATACAAGATCGCTCTAACTAATGAGCTACGTGAAGCATTCATTACATATATATTTTTCATAAAAAAACATGCACAGTCATATTCTCTGTTATATAAGCTTTAAAATGATATATACTTTGTCTATCTTTATTGTAAAATGACGCGCTAAATATTTTTTAACTGAGAGCACCTCGCGAAGGTGGACCTTGTCCTTAATTTAATTTTTGTATAATCTGTATTTGTTTGTTTATTTCAGTATTGATGGCAAGCTGCTTGATATGATGAAGCAAGACGCTGATGGTCGGTTGTGGAGATGGCGCGATCAATCCTGGAAACTAGAAACCAAAATTACAGATGCACATCGTAAACTAAACAGTGATGTAGATGAGACAGACTTTGTAGCAATTCACCGGAGTGCAGTTGAACTAGAGGTATTGAATTTATAGCTGCCAAGTTTGGTGTGCTTGTTCGTTTGTCTGTCTGTCTGTTTGTTTCCTGTTTTGTCTGTCTGTCTGTTTTGTTTGTTTGTTTGTTTGTTTGTTTGTTTGTTTGTTTGTTTGTTTGTTTGTGTTAGCCGTATCAGTCTGATTACCAGTCAGACACTCTAACCACTGAGCTGCTGGTGAACCCTAGTGATGAACAAAGACTAGATGGTGTTTAGCCTTATGATTAACAGTCAGATGTCCAAACCAGTGAGCTACTGGTGAACCCTTGTGGTTAAAAATGACTAGATAGTATGTAGCCTCATGATTACCAGTCAGACACTCTAACCATTGAGGTACTGGTGAACCCTAGTGGTGAGCAAGGACTAGATGGTGTTTAGCCTGGTCACATGCTATGGCATGATAAGCCGTGTACGAATCCTAAATGGACAAACAATTTTGTTAACTCTCTTTGTTTTCTACCAGTCTTTACAAAGTGCAATGGACGATGTGTTTAGTGACCACAACGATGTATCTGGTGTAGGTAGAGACTTGGTCGATGCAAAGAATCTCCACCCCCATGAAGAAGATGAGGTGAATGAAGCGATCAGTACACTGAACCTAAATCTAGGCAAAATTGAACAATCTACTAAAGACAAGAAAATGAAGTAAGTATGATGTGGGAAAACAATCTATCAACTAATCAACCAATCAATCAATTAATCAGTAAATCAACTTACCAATCAATCAATCGATTAATCAGTCGATCAACTACCAATCAATCAATCAATTAATCAGTCGATCAACTACCAATCAATCAGTTGATTAATGAATCAATCGATTAATCAGTCAATCAATCATTCAAACAACTGATCAATCAATCAACTAATCAATTCAATCAATCAATCAACTAATCAATCAATCGATAAATCAACCAACTAATTAATCATCATTTCAATGTATTATTTAATCAATCATCCTATCACAAAATCGTGAGCTGCGTGCTTCGTCTCCAACAATGTGTAGTGATCATGTTCCAATGTATAATCATACCCTGCAAGCAAAAGGTTCCTTTCTCTTACCTCGTCGTTCCAGTAAGAGAAAGGAACCTCTGCTCGCATGGTAATGAAACCTTCACTTAAATAGAAAGAAATATATATATATAGAAAGAAATATACTACGAGTGTAAATGAACACGATTTTTTGCACCGAAAAAAGAAACACGAAAAAATAAGTAAATAAAATCGGCCCTAATAAGATCTGGTCACCAGGTGGGTGAAGGTGAACAAAGGCGCAACTATTTACACTTTAAGTATCATTTCTATTTCTAATTAATTCCCAGTGACAAACAACGTCTAACAACTAATCTGGTTTTCAGGATCAAGGACGCCAATAAGAAGTACTTTGCGCGTTCACTGTCAAATATGAACAAGACTGTTGGTGAACTAGAAGAACGAGTCAATCAAGACTTTGCTGATGTTGGTGCTAACATTGATGAGGTTGAAAAACAACGAGCAAATATTGAGGTATTAGATTGTAATGTACATTGAGGTGTTGTAATGTACATTGAGGTATTAGATTGTAATGTACATTGAGGTATTAGATTGTAATGTACATTGAGGTATTAGATTGTAATGTACATTGAGGTATTAGATTGTAATGTACATTGAGGTATTAGATTATAATGTACATTGAGGTATTAGATTGTAATGTACATTGAGGTATTAGATTGTAATGTACATTGAGGTATTAGATTGTAATGTACATTGAGGTATTAGATTGTAATATACATTGAGGTATTAGATTGTAATGTACATTGAGGTATTAGATTGTAATGTACATTGAGGTATTAGATTATAATGTACATTGAGGTATTAGATTGTAATGTACATTGAGGTATTAGATTGTAATATACATTGAGGTATTAGATTGTAATGTACATTGAGGTATTAGATTGTAATGTACATTGAGGTATTAGATTGTAATGTACATTGAGGTATTAGATTGTAATGTACATTGAGGTATTAGATTGTAATGTACATTGAGGTATTAGATTGTAATGTACATTGAGGTATTAGATTGTAATGTACATTGAGGTATTAGATTGTAATATACATTGAGGTATTAGATTGTAATGTACATTGAGGTATTAGATTGTAATGTACATTGAGGTATTAGATTGTTATTTTCTATCTGTGAGCATGCGTAGCATGGGTGGCGTAGCTGTTTACCTTGGCATAGCATGTTATACATGGTGTAGTTGTAACATCGTTCTATTCTTTTTTACCCAGAAATTCGAAGAACAAATCGTATCGGAAGAAGAGAAAATCGAAGATCTAAAGACGAAGCTCCAGGAAAGTAAAGACAAAGGTTTAGTCGACGATGATGATGAGGCAGAGATTCTCGACGAGATAAGCAAACTTGAGGATAAATACGCCAGGATTAACCATGCACATGATAACAACAAGAAAAGGTAAAACATAAGCGTAAACGTGTAAAACATAAGCTTAGCGTAAACCGTAAAATGCATTTCAATCAATTCCACAAACTTGGCAGTGCAAGAAAACGTTCATTTTTATCATATTCTTAAAGTAGCTAAAAGTAGTAAGTAGCTAAATATATTTTGTCGTAAAACATTAGCGTAAATATAAGATTACGCCATGTATTTGACGAGTTGGTTTTACGTTAAAAACGTGAGGTGTTACTTTTCCATAAACGTTTTTTTTACCAAATGCATAAACATGGTAGTGCAAGAAAATGTTCATAAGGGGGCTTTCATTTATTAGTGTATTTGGGGGGTCCACCCATACAATAAAGCCCGGAATCGTATATTGTTTGTTGTACAACTCACAAACAACTCTAACTACAAAACGTTTATCATACTACACAAACATCTTGCGGTGATATAGTTGTTTCTGAGTTACTCAATGAATAATAAACGATTTCTAAAATATTTCTAGATGCCCATGCCGGGTTTTTTGATTCGCACTGTAACAACACAGCATAAATACTCTCTTAGCTACAGTTAAAATCTAGCTAATACGCTGTTTATACGCTGTTTATACGGTTACATATCCCAACTTATTACGTCATTTCCTCGTCCCCAGGTTGACGCAGACACTAATTGTTCTTCACGAGGAGTTAATAGAGGAAATCAACGACTGGTTGAAGGACACGGAGAACCAGGTCGACTCGATCACCATACATACCGACGACCTTAAAACATTGAAAGACGATCATAATAGACATAATGTAAGTAATGAATGGATGGGATGGGATGGGATGGGATGGGATGGGATGGGATGAAATAAATGGGATTATAAGAGATGGGATGTAGTTGAATGGGAAATAAGACAAGATGAGATGGAATAAATGGCATTGAAAAAACAACAACAATCGAAATGAAAGGGGAAAAAATATCGACAATACAGAGCGAGAGGAATGGCAAATTCTCTACTTTCAATTAATTATAATTCCTTCTGTTTTTGGGGAGTATAGATATTGTAATTCAAATTATGGTTTTTGTGAAATAGAAAAATAAGGAATAAACAAATGAATGATTGAACAAATGGATAAATAAATGATTTAATGGATTTGTTGAATGAATGAACGGATGACTTGATAAATGAATAGATGATTGACTTGTTTGATTGATTGATTGATTGATCATTGACTGATTGATTGATAGATCGATTGATTGATTGATTGATTGATTGATCATTGACTGATTGATTGATAGATCGATTGATTGATTGATTGATTGATTGATTGATTGATTGATTGGTCGATCGGTCGGTTAGTTGGTTGGTGATTGAATTATGAATCTAAGATACTATGAGATATCATTAGTATATTGATATTTTATATCACACAGGAACTAAAAGAGGAGATCTCTTCGTTCGAGCCAACATTCAAAAGAACCATTTCTCTCAGTAAGAAATTACTTGACGACAATGTTGTCGATGAGGAACGAGCAGAAAGTTACAACAACGAAATGGAGAGTTTGAACGAAAGAATGGATGTGGTAAACCTGAAGATGATGGACAATGGAACAAAGTATGTTGTCTACTTTTGTTTGCACGTAGTATGCTTGCATGCTTGCATGCTTGCTTGTTTACTGTGCGACTCGCCGTACCGTAGTCACTTACAAAAACTTTTAATATTTTTGACATTTTCCATCTCAATCAGGTACAAGTTTATATCGCGGAGACTTCAGAAACTTTGATGTCTGTAATTGGTCCGATTGAGATGAAAAAATATCAAAATAATGTCAAAAATTCATCAAACGTTTTTGTAAGTGACTACGGTACGGCGAGTCGCACAGTAAGCCTGGTTCACACGAGCGTCATAATAAGCAAGAAAACAAAAGATTTATTATCCCCTGGGGAATTAGAAAACAAAGACCAAAGTGTTTCCTTTTCTAATTTCTTTTGTTTTGCTTATGATTATGACGCAGTGTGAACCAGGCTCTACCTGTTCACCAATAGGTGTACGTACAGTGACGTATTTTGTTATGGTTTTGCCAACCAACCATTGTTATTAAAACAAAGAAAATTAAAAAGTCTATTGTTAAAATGGTTGGCAAATTAGCATCACAATACCAACACTTGTAAACACTACGCTCACTTACAGTCCGATCCCGTTCACAGTTCCCTGCGCCATCTTTAAAGGTAACTGGGCCTTTGCATCGAAGCGAGACGAACGTTGAGCTTGCGTTGATAGAGACGTTGATAGAGATATTCACGTGTCTCTATCATTGCAAGCTCAACGTTCGTCTCGCTTCGATGCAAAGGCCTGGCTACCTTTCAAGATGGCGCACGGAACTGTGAAGTGGACTATTGCCTGCCTACTATCTAACTATCTCTGCCGGCCTGTCTGCTCGCCTGTCTGTAAGAAACAGGTGTAGCTCAGTTGGTTATTGGGAAGTTTACGGAGTGAGAGGTCCCATGATAGATCTCTCCATTCTGTTCATATTTGAGTAGCTTTAAATGCCCTTAAAACTGTGCATTGATGGAGATAGGGGGAAAAGAGCGCACCTTCGGCTTCCTGAGAGACCAGCTTACTTCCAGCGAAGGAAATATCAACACTATATATTCGTGCTTTTCCTTTTGCTTCGCTATGACTGTCGCCCAAACGTGTTCTAAAATAAATCTAAAAGTAAAGACCTAACATGTTTTTTTTCTAGATTCTCGAATGCCTTTGCTATGTACCTTACTACTCGTTTAGACGATGCAGAGGTTTCTCTTACACAAGCTGAGTCTAGGTTGGACCAGGACGACAAGGGCTACGTCGATCTAGAGGCGGTCAAGAAACAGTTGGAAATATCTAAGGTATACCTGGTTAATTATTAGTGTCCTTGTCATTCTGTCAGTATACACCTATTTCAAAAAGGTTGTCATCGCCTAAGGCCAAAGGCGATAAGCGATAGGTCATTCATACAACTTAACACGAATAATCGAGGCCTTTAAAATGGTTTCGTGAACTACAAACAACACGGAATATCTCAACACTAGCCTCCGTGTTCCTGGTGAAAATAAGAAGCAGAAACACGCTATTCCCGCAGCTATTCTTGGATCTTGGTGTGGCCTATTTCCTATCGCCTTTCGCCTATCGCCTATCGCCTATCGCCTATCGCCTATCGCCTATCGCCTATCGCCTATCGCCTATCGCCTATCGCCTATCGCCTATCGCCTATCGCCTATCACATCCTTTTTTGAAATAGGTGCATTAGAATGCATGGTTGGACAAATGAAGCGAGTGTACAAGAGAAAGAATGAAGGAAGAATTTGAAGTAGGGAAAATAGGAAATGAAAAAAGAGAGAAGGACAATGAGAACATACAATTGACTGAATCGAGATATGGCGGCCTGCTATTGTTCTTGACTGACTAGCCTCGTGTTCATGTTGGAATACAAAAGAGTTTTCACATGAATGAGAGGCTAGTGAGTCAATAACAATAGATATTCAAGTTAGTCGCCATATTTCGATTCGGTGTATAAAACAAGGATGTAGGCAAGTGAAAAAATAAATAAATAGAATGTGAAACGGAATAAATGTGTAAAAAAAAGGAAAAGAGTGGGACCGATAACTTTCATTGACTTGAATTTTGATGTGTGATATTGTTTATTGACGGTTAATGTCTATAAAAGCTAAATTTCATTGACAGCTCGCTAAAATACTTAAACTTCTATTTCAGACTACCGTTGATGAAGTGAACGAGACCAAGAAAGATGTAGATGATATCATTGACGAGGCAGATAGTCTTGTTGACAGCAGTTACTTCAAGAAGCATGAGCAAGACCACTTTAAACCAAGAGTTGAGAAGATAGGGGCACGTAACGAAGCAATGGCGGAAAAAGCCGACACACAACAAAAAAGGTTTGATTTGTCTTGTATATTACATCAAAAATATAGATTAGAATGATATCAACAAAGGTAAAATGTTTGAGGCAAAAATGTTAAATTCTTGAGAAGTTATTATAGTTCAAAATTTCAAGTGTGAAAAACACCACAACGAAGCTTGCAAGGAAACAGTACAATTCAAATCTCTTAAATTTTGATTCCAAAAAGCTTCATTACGTAATGCTATAAGTAGCGTTTCTCTTACGTTTACCTTACCAGGTTGTCATTTTACGTTACATTGTCTTTATGTAATGCCAACTAGCCTTTCCCTGTTGAGTTGTCATAACATTATGATTACTGTGTTTAACGTTACGTTACGTGTCTTTACTATAATGCTTTTCTTTTACGGATACATGAGAAAAATATCGTATGCCCTTGGCGTGAATGGAACCCCACGGTTACGGCTTTCTAGACCGTCGGGCTAGAAAGCCGAAACCGTGGGGTTCAATTCCCGCCAATTCAAGGGCATATGATATTTTTCTCATGTATCTGTATTTCACTTATACACCGAACGCATTTCAATGCTCTTTTCTTTTACGTTTACGTTACAGGTTATTCGATACGTATATTATTTTGTTACGTCAACATCTCGGTAAAATGGACGCCTGGCTGTTCAAAGCTGAGGAGAAAATGAGATCGACCGAAGAGATAAAGTCTGGTTATGATAGAGTCAATGAACAGCTAGAGGAACACCAGGTATAAACATCATTATCATTATTACTATTATCAGCATCAGTGTCATCATCATCACCATTATTACTATTATCATCATCATAATCAGTACCATCATCACCACCATTATTACTATAATTATCATAATCATTATCATCAGTGTCATCGTCATCATCACCATTATTACCATCATGATCTTCATTATTAAAACTATAGTCATTATCACCATATTCATCATCACTATAATCATTGACATCAACACCATCTGCAGCAGCAGCATCACCACACGGTGGCCAAATTCACCGTTTTTAAATGTACATGCATGATCATGATCATCACCATTATCATCATTGTCATCAACACCATCGTCATCATCATAATCACCGTCTTCAACTATCATCATCACCATTATTATCACTATCATCATCATCACCATTTTAATCAACAATTATCATTGTCAACAAGATTATCATCATCACGTACCTTTCATTAATTGTAAATAACGTGTTCTATATTTAAATGTAAAATCTAGAAGAGTACACTTATAGTGTATTTTTTCATTAATTGTAAGTAACGTACTATTCTATATTTACTGTAAATGTTTCAGTTATGTGTTGCTTAATAAAATTTTGTTGAAAAAAAAAAAATCATCACGTACCTTCATAACCATCACTATCACCACCATTATCATCATTGTCAACAAGATCATCGTCATCATAATCATCGTCATCATCCTGTCCCATTTCTTTGTCAGAAATTCCAAGACGAGATCCGTGAACACTCAATGGTGAGCATTATTCTTGAGCTTGACATCACCGACCCTGAAGTCAACAAAAGTGTCCAATCACAAGTCAAGTCTCTCAGTGAACGATGGGCTGCGTTATGGCGCTGGTCAGAGGAACGGCGGGCTCGTTTGTTACGTCTGCTTACTAACTGGCAGAAGTTCCGTGACGAACAGATTGCGTTACTCAACTGGTTATCAGCCAAAGAGAAAGTGCTCAAAGATATGGGAACAACTGATCTATCGAATGGAGAGGAGGTCAACAAGCATTTGGATATACTTAAGGTAGGATAAAGTGTTGAAGTCATCAGCCGTAAACTACATATTAATGTAAAAGTAGTTTGAAATGTCAAAGTTTTCTTCTCCATTAGAGTAAAGGCATTAATTAAGTCCGTGAAGTATTAAAAAAGACTGTACGAAAGGTATATCATACATCATACATCGTAGATCGTAGATCATAGAGGATAAGCCGAAGCAGTGAATGGGATTTTAATGAATAGTATGCATGATAATTGTCCTTAACTACCATGCTGGTGAATTCAACATGGAGACCTTGAATCCACTACTTCAGTCTACGCTTCTATGAGCAACGATCTATAATCTATGATCTACGTTTCGAACACGACAAGGTTTTACAATTAGATTAATACACTTAGTAGTTTCCAATTCTATTGCCGTTGTTGCTGTTTTTTGTTTTTGTTTTTGACGTTTTGACTATTGCACTTTGACTCTTAGATTTTGTTTGATGGTTTTTAGTGTCTTCACTGCAATACTCGTAAATAACCTTCATTTTCTTGGTACTATATTTGTCCCGATTCCCACGTCTCATCCTCTAGTAGGTCTCATTTTTCTTTTATTTGCACTTCTCTCATCAGAAATTGCAAGCCAATTTAGACGAACAAGGACTAAAGCTTCAAGAGTTACACGGTGCTGGACAAGATCTACTTAAAGATGTCAATAATAAGGACAAGGCTAAAAGCGATATCAAACAACAACTCGACGAGTTTGATGAATGTTGGAATGATATTGCTAAACAAGTCATTGAACGAATACACACTGTAAGTAAATACAAGCGTGCTTGTCTCTATAAGTACATAGCAAGTCATTGAACGAATACATACTGTAAGTGATTACAAGGATGATTGTCTCTATAAGTATATAGCAAGTCATTGAACGAATACACACTGTAAGTGATTACAAGGATGATTGTATCTATAAGTACATAGCAAGTCATTGAACGAATACATTCTGTAAGTAAATACGTACTACAGTGGTACCTCTATTAACCAGTCACCCTCGGGACTTTCCAAAGTGGCCGCTTAATAGAGGTTGACCTCTGAATAGAGGTATAGTCATTGAACGAATACACACTGTGAGTAAATACGTACTACAGTGGTACCTCTATTAAGCGGTCACCCTCGGGACTTTCCAAAGTGGCCGCTTAATAGAGGTTGACCTCTGAATAGAGGTATAGTCATTGAACGAATACACACTGTAAGTAAATACGTACTACAGAGGTACCTCTATTAAGCAGTCACCCTCAGGACTTTCCAAAGTGGCCGCTTAATAGAGGTTGGCCGCTGAATAGAGGTATAGAATAGGTAAAGGAATAGATTTGGGACTTTCTATTTTGGCCGCCTAATAGAGGGTGACCGCTGAATAGAGGTATAGAATAGGTAAAGGAATAGATTTGGGACTTTCTATTTTGGCCGCCTAATAGAGGGTGACCGCTTAATAGAGGTATAGAATAGGTAAAGGAATAGATTTGGGACTTTCTATTTTGGCCGCCTAATAGAGGGTGACCGCTTAATAGAGGTATAGAATAGGTAAAGGAATAGATTTGGGACTTTCTATTTTGGCCGCCTAATAGAGGGTGACCGCTTAATAGAGGTATAGAATAGGTAAAGGAATAGATTTGGGACTTTCTATTTTGGCCGCCTAATAGAGGGTGACCGCTTAATAGAGGTATAGAATAGGTAAAGGAATAGATTTGGGACTTTCTATTGTGGTCGCCTAATAGAGGGTGACCGCTTAATGGGTGACCCCTTAATAGAGGTACCACAGTATGCAGATCAGCTGGATGTGATGATCATGATGGTGCTGGTTATACACCTAATCCAAAAAACGTTGTCGGGTCCGCCGCACAGTCCTCGCGCCAAGACCGTGAAGGAAAACACAGTGAATATTTTGATGAGAGTGATAAAACAAGAAAATAATAGTAGGCACAACACTATTTCGTTGAAAAAAGTATCACACTAGAGTGTGAACATGCAAATAAATTAATTACTGATTAGATATAACCAATATCTTTCACAGTCTTGGCGCGAGGACTGTGCGGCGGACCAGACAACGTTTTTTGGATTAGGTGTATATGATGGTAATAGCGTTCGGTTATTGTTGATGATAATAATTATGATGATGATGATGACAATGTTATTGGTGATGATAGTGATGATGTTGTTAGTGACATGAGGGTGATGATGATGAAGATGATTTGGTTGGTGATTATGATGTTGATGATGACGGTATGATGATGGTTGTGGTGGTGGTTATGAAGAAAAAGATAATGATGATGACGACTTTGATGATGATGATGATGATATTATTACTGATAGTGACAATGCTTATAATAGTAATGATAGTAACAATTATTATAGTGGCTGATAATAAATAATCTTTTCCTCCACCAGCTCGAGACATCTCAAGGTAAGCTGGTCGAATACCATTCAGAGATGGATGCGGTAGTACAGTGGATGGACGAAACAGAAGAAATACTTGGTAGTTTTAAGGTTGACATGCCTTCAGAAGAAGCAACTAGACTACAGGAAAAACTAGACGTAAGTTTCCAGCATCAAAATGGCTTCTATTACACCATTGTAATGGCTTTCAATATTTAAAGGGTTTAGAATCAACATAATTATTTCAGCATTAAAATAGATTCCTACATTTAAATGGCTTTCAGAATTATAGTAGGTTTCGTCACTACAATACCTCCAGTATGGTTTAGAATCAACGTGTATTTTTCAGCATTCAAATAACTTACAACAGTCAAATGGCTTCCAGCATTCAAATGGCTTCCAATATTCAAATGGCTTCCAGCATTCAAATAGCTTCCAGCATTCAAATGGCTTCCAGCATTCAAATGGCTTCCAGCATTCAAATGGCTTCCAGCATTCAAATGTCTTCCAACATTCAAATGGCTTCCAGCATTCAAATAGCTTCCACAATTCAAATGACTTCCTGCTTCCAGCATTCAAATGGCTTCCGTCAATATAGCAACCATTCACTGTATTTCTTTTATATCTTTCAGATCAAATGCGACGAGCGATCCAAGTACCAAGTACGTGTTGACCGAATCAACCGTCACGGCAAGGACCTACAAGGAACCGTTGACCAGCCATCATATGATTTCATTAACGACGAACTAAAACCGTTCAACCAGCGATGGGGGAACCTATCTGAACAGCTAGAAACCCTAAACGACAAAGGCTACCCAACACCAGGGAAAAGCGACTGTTGTTTGGTTCGAATAGTACGACAAAAACTAGGAATATGCCAATAATAACACACCAACACGTCACAATTTATATCTGACGTCATAACGTATACCTGACGTCATAACGTGTATCTGACGTCATAACGCTTATCTGATGTCATAACGCTTATCTGGCGTCACTGCACATATCTGATATCATATATCTTACGATGCACTGTCTATGTCGTCACAACACATATCTGACGTCAGTCGCACGTCATTAAAACACGTCATTTGTTGTGACGTCATTTTGTAACAATTACGTCATAACGATGATAATTTTGGTGAAAAATGCGCATGCGATTTGCGCCGTAAAAATAATTAGGACTAAAAAAATATTGTATCATGGGATATAACCCGAATAACTAACTCTAAAACGAGCACTTACAAGCATTTCACATCGACTAAGCTACACAAACACTTTACGCAAAAAAATATTTTTATAATCATAAATTTCTTGGTGCAAACAATTTCGCTATGATAATAATACTTGATGTAAACATTTCTTCATGAAATTATGAATAGGGATAATTTCACTTAGAAAGTAGAAAACTTGATATGAATGGCCTTTGTACCACAGGAATCCCAAGCATATATCGTCAAATAACTCGCTATTTTAATGTATTTATTGTAAGTCATTTTTGTAACAAAATGTTATAAGGATAATGTTATTCATTTTTGGTAATAAAAAAAGAAGAATATCAACTGAACTTGACTTGTTTTCTTTGCTACAAATTTGTTCTTATCCCTCCCCTGAAAGGAGTCTTTGCTCTCTCACCCATCCCATACAAGCCTGGAACATGCTATGGCAGGTTGTCCTTAGAACTTTCCCGAAGGCTTTGATGATGGCGATGGACATGATGATTAACATGGTGTTGATAACTAATGATTATGACATATATAAATTTTTTAAATAAAGAACATGTGAGCCGAGTTGTGTGTTAAAATATTTAACGTAGAGGTAGTGAGAGTGAGTCGCAAATCAGCCACTGGCTAAATGCATTGATTTAATGTTATTTTATTTATCTTTTAAGTGTACAATAATAATAATAATAATAATAATAATAATAATAATATTACGATTGTATAGATAGAAACACGTTGATATGTACCCATAATTAAAAACAATTGATATATTTTATCAGGCCAACATATATGGATCTAGAGGATACACGGTGGCGCGAAGATATGAATTTTATTTTCGAGTCTAACACGAGAAAATAAAATTCATATCTTCAAGCCAACGTGTAATGTTCTTTTTATTATATGGACAAAAAAGAAAAATACGCGCGCGTACATACGGGACGTTTGGTACATAACTTTTTCATATCTTCACTAGTGAAAATATGGAAAATACGAGTGTTTTAGTTTCCGCTAAACACTATTATCCATATAATATATATCTATATTTATATATCTCTCGCTTTTTATTCCAACGAAGGACTACAGCTCGAAACGATCATGTACTTTTTACGGTGTTAAAAATTTCATTTTATTGCCTTAATTGCGTAATGACTCATCGTATTTCTATAAACATCAAATAATAGAATAATTTAATAAAAATATTCCTTTGAAATATTCAATTGTAGCTTAACAATGATGATCAAATTCCTATGCAAATTAAGCACTTTACACAACAAGATTTCATGACGGAATCGCCGAAGCACATCGTGAGTGAACTCTTGGCGATAACATAGACGTACTAGCGGTCTAGTTTTAATGATTTAATACAGCTAAAAGATAAGAAGAATCCTATGGCTTCAGCGAAGGAATACAAACGAAGGTAAATCTCACTTGAAATGCTATTTTTGATATCTTATTTTAGGGTTTAAACAGTTTTCAAGCGCTGAGCTCAACGGGCAATCATAGCGAATCTGAAAGCACTGCATAATATAGAGACAATTTTGCTTTATTTATCGAATAATAAGTTGAAATTGTAAATTTGGATGTTTTGTTCTAAATTATTAATGTTTCAAGTATTTATTTGGCGTTAAGGTTAAGGAAATAGTTTGAATATTGACCATAACAATACAATAACAATAGCACAGGATACTTGGTTTATTTGTATAAGGCAAGAAAACTCGATCACTGCTGAGATTCATAAACGATGGAAAAGATACAACAATTTCAACTAAGACACCCACAGCTAGATAATTTACTCAACAAAACACCAACTTATAATTTATTAGATTGATAATTGTCCTTGAATAGTATAATAAAATTTAATTGTGAAAGACATGTACGATCAAATGTGTTAATGAATATTCAGAGAAACATTTTAGTAACTAATCGTTTTGACTTTAAATTAAAGTTGATAGCTCCCAAAAAGCATATTTTTCCTGTTTGTTTAATACATTTTGGTAAGAAAAATTAGACCATTAAAAAGTGTACTAAAATGTGTAAGTACTTTAAAATATTCATTGCTATTTTAATGTATATTTTCAGTGTTTTTAATGTTTGTATTGCATGGTTTTATGTAGATTTAAGTATTGTATAGTTGATATTTGTCAAACATGCATGTTTATTTATAGTTATGAGAAGAATTCATTATTCGTTTTGCACTTGAATGATGTTTGTTCATGCAGTCCTTTATCAACAATACAGCACGATATTTTAATCAATTATTATCTAAAAAGTTATCGGTTGGAATGCCTTAATTAATTAACACATACTTCAATAAAGAACATTTGTAAGACATAATGCAAAAGTGTGTATACTTTCGACGTAGAATATAAACTAGCAATTGAAATTAGTTGGAAAATTTGGTGTTTACTTGTTAAAATTTATATTTGAAAATTGTTCCTCTTTACGCCCTAAATACGCACTTCATTAGTTTCGTTTACGCTACAGTGATCCAATAACGCCACGTATTCTAACGTTTTTATCTTGAGACTAAAAAACGCTTTAATATCCAGATCCGTAACATATTCTTACGTTTTGACCTTGCGTAAATGTACATATAACTGCAATATGTTCTGACGTAAAACAAGTTACACAACGTTACGTGTTCGTTTTGCGTCTCACCCGCCCTTACGTACGTACGTACGATAGAGTTTTCGCGTCTGAGATTTCGGCCAAAAGCTACAATCTTGGATAAAATTGTTGACAAAATATGTCTTTTGAGTAAAAACTGCATAAGAACGCATTTAAGTCTATGAAATCCTCCCCCCTCCCCCTAAATCAATGTTTCATGACGGTCGAAGCATTGTTGAACCCAACCATATCAACATTGATCAGGGGGAGGGAGGGAGGTCATGAGGGCACCCCCTTTTGAAGTTTGATGCGAATAATGTTGACTTGTAAAAAAATGTGAACTATTTCTGTCCAAGATCGTAGGCAATAGAAATTTAGTTGAGGTTATTTTTACTATGAATTCTACTTCTATTAACTACTTATGACACACTTGAATGCACACCTATTTCAAACATCGAAGCTACAGTCCACACTTTGAAGCCTGCAAATGATGTTGGTAATATATGTGATGTTGGTAACTGAATGTGTGATTTATTGCGCGTTTTTTTAAAGAAATATTTGTTTCATCATCTATCACTGTAAAACTACCACAAATACTTAAAACCAAAATATGCTATGAATAAATCGATAACAAGAGTACAAATACCAACATCCTTTGCAGGCTTCAGAGTGTAGACTGTAGCTTTGATTGCGACAACTATTATTGAAATAGGTGTATATTGCATGCCTAGTGATCAGTTATGCGAATAATCCCCTTTACAGTTCCCTGCGCCATCTTGAAAGGTAGCCGGGCCTTTACATCTAAGCGAGACGAACGTGCGTCAAGCTTGAAATAATAGAGACCTTTTCATGTAACACCTTGTGGGACAATTATCCACGTGTCTCTATCATTACAATAGTCCACTTCACAGTTCCCTGCGCCATCTTGAAAGGTAGCCAGGCCTTTGTATCAAAGCAAGACGAACGTTTAGCTTGCAATGATAGAGACACGTGAATAATTGTACCGCAAGGTGTTTAAAGGTCTCTATCATTACAAGCTCAACGCTCGTCTCGC